>OY744542.1:32778562-32816062 GCA_963556195.1 Sepiola atlantica
AAAAAGAGAAGAGGAAGGGAAGGGAGTGAGAACAATGCCAGAGTTTTTAATTGTTTTTAAAAGAGCCCCTCCCCACAGACAGACAGACAGACATACAGACAGCCCCTCTCTGTGAACTCTTATGTCTCATCGGTATATCTGTCTAGCTAGCTAAAAAAATATTAGTTTCATTTAAATTATCTCCCTTGATAATTAATGAGCATATGTTAAGAAATGTTTGCATAATTTATCCTTTTTTTATTAAATGACTTTAATTAATTACTGTTAATATCGCTAAAACTATTGAAGATATATGACACAATAGAATTACAAATGAATAGCACCAAACATTAATCTACTATAAATTGTTTAAAAAGTAGTTATGCAAATTAAACAGATATATGAATGTCTATGAGTCTTTTGCTAGTACTATATATACCGCATTTCAAAATATTATGTTTCATTATTGATTTAAATAACTCGATGAGATGTAATCTTTTCCTATCACATCTAATTTTAACCATAAGCTGGTGCTTGAAGGATGAAATCAGATTGTGATCAGAAAAAGAGTCGATTATCTTGCGTCTGTACTGCTTCGGTCGTAAGAATGTTATATGTAAGAAGGCTTCTTTAAAGTTTTTTTTTGATTTGAAATGCTTAAATCTTGGACTGAGTTAATTGCTAGAGTTGTTTGAGGTTTCTTTTCTGCCACACAATAAGATTTGCCATTGCGTGTAGAGGATCAGCCTCGAATAGCCAGTTCGCGGGCAAGAAGAAGTGTTTTCTTTTTCTGTCCTTATTCGAAGAGAAGATGCTGATTTGCTTCTAACCTACTCCGGCTTTTTCACTTTTCCCCCATCTGAGGATTGAAAGTAAGGACAGGCTGAGAGGTTGTTAAAAAGGGGAGGGGCATTTTGTTAAGCCGGGGTAGGGGTTGGTAATTTGGATTGAGGAGGCTGAGCAATATGAATCGTTTCTTCTATAGTAATTTTTTCTTCAATATCTTCTTTTGGAAAGGGTAGGGCTGAGCTTCCTTTTTTTATACTGTTTTTTTGTCCTAACTCTCTTCCACCACTAAGCCGTAGTCGTCAATGTTTTTTTTTTGCCCTAGCTCTCAATGTTTTTTTTTGTCCCTTCCTCGTCACTCTTATTCTCCCCTTTTAGATTCTGATGAAGGGATCGGATACTTTCTTTTTAGTGCAGCCGTCTTCAATGTTGTTGGTGTGGACAGATGTGGCTGTAGCTTCTTACTGGTTTTCTTTTGGTTTAGACGGCTGTTTGGGAGACTGCTGTTGTGAAGTGATTATTCCTGAAACGTAAGAAACAATACACAAGCAAAAGGAAAGATCAAAAGAGACACAAACACGTTGTTACTTCGTCGCCCGCTTGGTGCGTATTCTGAATGACACGTTGCAAACACGAGTATTTATTTATTTACAAAATGGTTCAAGGGGGACAACTCCCAAATTCAAAGCGACAATACTACAACTGCTGCCATTTTTATGAAGAGGATCGCTTTTTTATGGCAGGCGTCTTTGGAATGAAGGGACGACTGGTATCTGTTTCTCTCTTGAAGACAACGTGGCTCCAGCCATCTTTGGGGGGTTAGAGCTGCTGCTAAAGCCACTAATTTTGCAAACCTGTTGTTTTTCCCGGCTAGGGCGACAGCAGGAGTCTTTTCTGGAACTTTTTTCAGGTAGAACTTTGCCATACACCTCTGCTGCTCACAGTGCCGGAAATGAGGCTTTCTTCCTTCAACTATAACTGAAAGTGTCCAGGTTTCATACCTGCGCAAGACAGGGATTTTGTGGAAGCCAGTGTGGTCAAACACATTTTGATTTGGTAAGTGCTCACCATTACATTGTGTGGACCATGCACCGGAATAACTGCTTCAACATCCCCATACTGACTCCTCAGAGCACCAAGCTGCTTGGCTTCGATGTAATAGAAGATGCCGAGAATTGAGACAGTTGTCAGCCTCTTGTTCAGGTATTCAGGTATTCAATTTTAAGTGTGTCCATCTTGAATCAGACTTGGCTAATTGTTCAGCCTCATTACTGGTTCGGAGCAATATGTCATACATGGCGAAACTCCTCCAGATATTATACTGCATAGAGACCTAGAAATCCCAGAGAATTTCAACCATGGTATCTACTGAGACGTCAGTCAGTCCTTTTGTCCTAGTGTCTGTCGTCACCAGAGACAATATACGTTCTTGGAGATCTACCCATTCTCTTTGTACTAGTTTCAGCATGCAACATATTTTTGTTTGGAAGAGCTCTCTGTAGGTCTCTGGTGACAATTGTGACTGGTGCCGTATTGCTACCTTCTTAGTTACAGATGTTGCTGGAACGGCTGTCACTGTCTTTTGTTGTTATCTTGACGGGATAGAAGCATCTAGGTTGTCACACTGTATCTATTCTGGCTGGATTTGTTGAGGATTGTTGGACTGTGCGATGAGCGGCCAATCAGTTAGTGAAGACAATGGTTCGCTCCCACTGGCTGATGGCAGCATCTACAGCTTTTTTCTTGGATGGCATAGAAGCGGCCCTCCTCCTAATTCTATTTCTAGATATTCGTTCTGAGAGCGAAAGTTTAAAAGCTTCACTCTCTGAAAAGCTGGTTAATTCTAGATCGGAGAGTGCAGCAGTTCTACATTCTCCGGCGGTTTCCATGCTGTTGTACGAACGCCCTAGTATTACTGGAGTATCTGGTGCTCGAAGGCCCATTTCGGATACCTTCCCTCTAAGCATGTCTATTGACTGCCATTTGAATATCTCAGTACCAAACAGCTAGTCTTTTCTCGACCTTGGGGCGCTGTTTGTAGCACATGTTTGGACACTTACGACTGAGGTGTTGCCAGATGCAATACCTTCCTTCTGAGATGGGACAGACTGAATTGAGATGTCTATAGCATAGCCACCTCCCAAACCGAACAAACATTGAGGTGCCATTTGCGTGGCCACCTTTCGTACCGTACCTTACCGACCTTGAGGTGCTTTTGGCATGACCACCTCTTGTATGGAACCGACTGAGGTGTTATCAGTTGTAGCACCTCTCTTAACAGACCATACATTTCCCTTGCCGACCTCAGCTGCCTGCTTGGACCAAGATCCAAGCTAGCAACCAAGGTCCGAATCAGGCAAAATGCTTATGCCAGGATTCGGATTGGTCCTCCCCTCTTCACTCATCTCTAACCCCGGCTCAGACCCACCGATTCTGAATTGAGAAGACCATCACTATTTTACCGGTGTGTCAGTTTCTCTGAATTTGCCAGCTATTTAAGTTGAGCCTGGGGATAGGATACTTAAAGGAACAATAGAAACATTAAACAAGTAATTGACTTAATGGGGGCTATAAAAAGAATGTCCCAGAAAGGGACAAAAGAAAGCTTGCCCAAAAGGGGCTAAACAGAGCGATAGAGAGAGTCTCCTAGGATGAAGTAAACAAAGCTTTGAACTCATCACGAGAGGCTGAGTAGCTAACCACCTTTTGAGAAACCACAAGTGAGTTCTCAAAAACAATCTTCTGAGAGCAAAACGAGGACTGAGAACAGATACTACTCTTTGATCCTAGGCTGAAGGCCAAGAAAGTGCATTTTAGTTTGAGTTCACTGTTCGATACAACAGTGACATCAAATGAAATTTAAGAGATTACCTTTTTTTTGCATTGCGTCTTTGGGGATCCCATTTTTTTTTAAAGGGGTGGAAGGTAATAACATACGGACGAACATGAAATTGCCTTCGTATATTATTATATAGATTCGCTCTATGAATATACTGAGAACTATTGAAAGAAATAACGGAAATTTTCCCCAACAAATATTTAAATATATTATTTTATGTTTTTATATATTATCTTGCTTCTAGCCTAATAGTTGAGCACCATAGCAGAGGATTTTATTTCTATGCAAAAACAAATATAGGTCATTCACGTTTATATATTTTGTATTAGAAATTTTGTTCATCTCTGAAATATTAAAAAATGTTCTTTTAATGTGTACAAATATTTTTTTCACCCCTAACTGTATATAGATATTCTCTTTCTATTTTATAAAAAATAGTCGGTCTGATTCACGCTTTTTTGTTAAAGATACGTTTCTCCCTACAGAAGCAATATTTCATTCTGACTAGCCAGTTTTTTAAAAAGTTATTTGGACCATATTCTTTACAAGAAAAATATTTTTCAATTTAGTTTATCTCAAAAAATACATATTTCGGCCGGCAAGATTGTAAAAATAGAGGCATTATTCCATTATGTCCTAAACAGCAGCGTCAGTTTACAATATTAATGAAAACTGTTCTACATTGCTTCATCTGTATCGGTTTCTGATTAACAATTATATCTCCTTTATGAAATAGTACAAAAAATATTGCGAAGCTGTCGAGGGAGAAGGAAGATGATATGTAGAAGAGTGTGAGAAAGAGTCAGTATCACATGGTTGTTGCAAATAAGAGTGACAGATAGACGGATATACCGATAAAATGCCATTTCAAACTTAATTTTAACAGACCGATGGAATAATCGGCCGACAAACAGAGCTGCTTAACAAAATGCGTGGACACATCTAAAAAAACGTTAAAAACCTTTTGAAAACTCATTTGGTTTAACATTAAAACATGAATTTTTTTTAAATATTCAAAATTAATTAACTAATTAATTAATTGCATTCCTATAACGAATTAATGGATCCAGAAACCAAAACCAAAAACACATTTTAAATTTTCCGCACATCCTTGGGCTGCGATAGAGAAAATGACTTCCGCTTACTTCCACCGATTAAAGTGATTCTTGTCTCATCAGCTGAACGAAAAATCAGAAGATCTTGATGAAATCCTGCTGGGCAAACATTAAGTTCATTTCAAACCATCCCGAGGCTTCAATTTTATATGTCACTATAATTTACAGGCGGGCATCATCATCATCATCATCATCATCATCATCATCATCATCATCATCATCATCATCATCATCATCATCATCATCATCATCATCATCATCATCATCATCATCATCATCATCATCATCATCATCATCATCATCATCATCATCATCATCATCATCATCATCATCATCATCATCATCATCATCATCATCATCATCATCATCATCATCATCATCATCATCATCATCATCATCATCATCATCATCATCATCATCACCATCATCATCACCATCATCACCATCATCATCACCATCATCATCATCATCATCATCATCATCATCATCATCATCATCATCATCATCATCATCATCCCCTCTCTAAAGTCCAACCCTTCCTAACTGTGGAAGGGAGAGTGGCAATGTGATAGTTACCCAGCTAACACGGCTCTAGTGAAAATCCAGGAGCCGGCATCAGGATCCTTCGTCCTCTGGTCATTTCTGCCTCTGTGTGTGGCAAGCAAACATGTGTCAAGTACAGAACCGCAAATCAATGAAGCGAGAGTGACAATGTTGCTTCTGCCCCATATCTTTCTAGACCAAAACTTCTTTGACTTCACATGCAATTACTTAGCCTTGGTGCTCTCGTTGTCAGAGTAAAACACCATGATCTTGCAGGATAACAAATAGCTGCAACTAACGAGGAGGACATCATGTATACGAGACAATCCTGAGGCACAAAAATTTGTGAGCTATATGTAGAAGTTCGACTCGCTTAACAATAACAACAACATCAACAATCATCATCATCATCATCATCATCATCATCATCATCATCATCATCATCATCATCATCATCATCATCATCACATTTGGTTTAACATCCGTTTTACCTGCTTTTTTTGGACAGCTTTTAAAAATTTACTTCCAAACTAACATATCTCTGGCCAGGTTTTTACTTATCCCTCTTTCTCTCAAGTCTCAAGTTTCTTCCTTTCATGTTTTCCACGGCCTTCCTCTGAGAACTGAACCTGCTACCTCAACTGTTCTGCATCTACTAATCCTAAAACTCTCATCCATTCATTCAACGTGGCCATACCATCAAAGTCTCCCATTGGAGTATTCTCATAGAATTTCTCTCCATGTAACGCATGTCCTCAACCCTCACTTCTATACATCATCACACTGTGTACACATGCCTGATAGACTCTTCCTTTGGTCAACAATGGTAA
Organism: Sepiola atlantica; assembly: GCA_963556195.1. Lineage (NCBI taxonomy): Eukaryota > Metazoa > Mollusca > Cephalopoda > Sepiida > Sepiolidae > Sepiola > Sepiola atlantica. The sequence goes on from OY744542.1 coordinate 32,784,655, forward strand.
AGCTCTGCTGGTTTCTAATGGCAGAATTTCACTGAATTTATTCCATCTACTCCTAATTCTTTCAATCACACTAGCACCTGCTCCTCCCTGTGCTCCAATTGTATCACAAAGATGATACACCTTCTGAATAACCTCAATAGCCTTTTCATCCAAATATACTTTCTCCGCATCTGAGTTCTCATCCATCTCCATTGTCTTACACCTTTTGCACACAAATTGGTTACCATCTCTCAACCTTTTTTTTTTTAACGTAGTTCACCCCAAACAAGGCAGGCCGCTACTGTAGACGTAAGAGGCTACTGAGAAGAAAGAAAAGGGGAGAAGGTTTGGGGGGGGGGGAGGGGGGTCAACCTAAACTGGGATCTGCGCAGCGAGATGTCTGTTTACATTAATTTTAAATTTCTGCATGTCAGTACTGTCGGGGAAACAGGGGACAGGGAGTGAGTTCCAGAGGCCAGCAGCATTCAGGAAAGAAGCTATTTGAGTAGAAAGCTCTCCGGCATCTGGGGACCGCCATAGTGAATGGATGGGATTTAGTTGATTGTCGAGTTGGTATAGTGAATTTACGTCGAGTAGCCAATTCATCGGAGCATAATCCATTAAAGTATTTGTAAAACAAGCACAAGGATACTTTGCACTTCTTGTGTACCAAATGGGCAGAAACAATTGTTTGTAAATAAAATGTTTATTTGAATGAGCTGGAATTATATCATGTTAAATTCAGAGCTCTAGTCGTATTATACACTATTTAGCTACTAGGTTTAATAGATTAATTTATACTCAAAAAAGTTAACTAGAAAATTCAGCAGACATCTACTAGATCTATCAACTTTTTACACACCATAATAACAGGAAAATTGGTGTCAGAACTTATAAATAATTATAAAATCATACATCCTAACCATACTAAACACAATTCTGTAAAAATAAGATATGCATCAAAGAGCATATCCACACATACATAAATAAATGCACCCAAATAATTGTGGGAGTATTTATTTACCTCCTCTCTAGGAGGTTAGGCACAAGGCCAGTTTTATCTTACTCCCAAAAGATAAGATGTGACCCAAGGTCAGGTCGGGAAAGTGGGACTTGAAAAGTCAGCGTCCGAGAAGGTGAGCACTTTGGCCATTAAAAATTGCCTGGGCAGTCCCATCGGCATTCCCCGGTAGGGGCGCCCCAGGCAGTAAGCAATAAACTTACTCCTCCCCAAAGAGGGGAGGCAAAGCCTGGGAGGGTGGACCTCCTAGAACTTCACAGGACAAACCCATAGACCGGCGGAATCAAGCCCCGAAGGCCAAGACGATAGCAGTCTATGGGGTGCAGTATCTATCGGAACAGATACTACACTTTGATCTGAAGTAAAACAGATATCATTAAACATACTATTCATTTATAGCGATTTACTCTGGGTTTTATATTTGCTTTGTCTATTTGTTTAATACTTAACTATAATCTGATTCAATTGACTTAATATATTCTGCAAACACACAACCATTTACTGTGGTTAATATATTTAAGGTAACCTATTAATTAGCCTAATACCTAATTTAATTCGTAATGGATTTAAAGTTATATTAGTTGTACACTTAACCGGGAAAGTTCTAATTATTATAATACACCAGAAAGTAGTTTTATTAAAATTCTCTTATTGAATGTTATGATAACTACACTTGGTTGTTACCATATTTATCCAAGGTGAACTGTTTGAAATTTCTACAGCTAATACCTATTTCTTCTCTTAGATTTAGTAGTTTATCTCTATCAGGGAAAGTAATAATAACTAATTTTTTTATTAAGACAAAGAAAACAGGTAGGTTTGTGTAGTGTAGGAGTTGAAGATTTCTTCAAGACGCTCCATCTTTGTATAGGTACCTCATTGTTTTCCTTTAGAGACCACATGCATTTGGATAATGCAGTGTCACCTTTCTTATTCCGGTTATTGAAAGAACATTTATGGTTTCTTTATTTAGTCTTAAAATCAGTACTTTGTAAAATTTTATCAGACTTGGATTACTTTCCGGTAATACAGTACTAAAATGAACTATACTCTTAGTTAAATATTTTTCTTGTAGCGGCCATTCATTTTTATCTATACAATTACATTCATTATTGTTGCTATTTCTATGTTGTGTATTGTTAATTCTATTATTATTATTATTATTATTATTATTATTATTATTATTATTATTATTATTACGGTTTAATATTTGTCTATTATGGCTCTTAGTTATTTTTTCTAAATTATTTGTACAGTTATAGCTAAGTTTAACAGTATTTTTATGTAAAAAATTATGTAGAGGGCTATTTGCAGGAAAATGCCGACTTAAAAGATTAAAAAACATATGTCCAATTTTGAATTTAACTATCAGATTAAATGGGGGGGTATACCAAATAATCTTCTGGTTTCTATTTTACCTTCTCTTGCTCTTATTATTTCTGACATTATAGTGAATCTTAGTGCTTACATAACCACTGTTTTGTAAGCGTTTCTGCATGTATAACTATTGTTACTAAAGTTTTCTTCAGTAGAAGAATTATTGCTAATTCTATGGCTAATCGATATTGGGATATGTTTAATAATGGAAGAGGGTGATTTGACTTGAGATTAACATATATTGGGTCATAATTATCATTCATATATGGTTTATATATATCCTGGGTGAGGTAAAAGGCAACATCTAAAAAGTTGGTAATCTCAATTCCTGCTGTGATCTCAACTTTAAGTCCTAAATTCTTCATAGTTTTGTATATAAATTTTCTAATTCTTTCAGCTTTGGAATTAGTAGCATATTTAACTATCGCTAGGCCATCATCACTATATAATCCTATATCCTTAACGTTAATCACACTAGATTCAGTAAGTTTATACAAAATAAAGAGTCCTACTAAATCAGATATTTTATCACCACATCAGATGAATCCGTGGAGTCATTGTTCACCCATTAATCATTATTACAAAATAGTACTGTTTTATGGCACTTATAGATGCTATCCATTTCTTTGCTGGTAATGTACGTAAGTAATTTCGCGAAGTCCAAGGCCTTGTGAAATAACTCTTTGTAATTGAAGGGAAGTAATCCATTATATCAAATTGAATGAAAGCACAATAGTTCTTTTCTTCGATTTCATTAAACCAATTAATTGCACTGGTAGTGTTAAAAGTACATATTAGCGACAGAGTATACCAATTGAAACCTCAAGATACATATTTATTATTGAAATACTACAAACTAGATTTCTTAAATAGGCTTACTCTCAGATTGATCAACCCAAGAAGACCTGAAATTGGAAAAATCAGTAAAATAATCCTGGAAAATCCAGTGTTGTTACAATAACATTCCACAAGGAAACCTTTATAAAACTAATTTCTGGTGTAGCATAATAATTAGAACAGGCGACAGTGAACACTGCTTTTATCGTCCGTATTGTTTCATTTTTTTAACTGTCTTCTTTCCTTGAGAAGCTGACGATTTGAGGTGGGTTGTAAGGGTGTTTTCTAAACAGTAAATATCTACCCGTATCAATGAAACTATGGTGCATCTCTGTAATCTGTAATGTATGGTTTTAAATAAATAATTTGTATGTTAGCTCTCGCATTGTTACAATTGAGCACTTTATAGATTTCTTTTCAACATACCCCACAACTATATATATATATATATATATATATATATATATATATACCAATATTTTTTTTTAATAAATAAATATGAATTATTTTTTACTTACAGACTCTAGTGTTTCCTGCTTTTCTCGGTGAATAGTGTAGGAGAGATGATAATACTGCTGGTCGAAGGATTCGATCTCGGTCACAAAGTAACCACTAACTCGGCAGCCTGGCATCTTTCCCCACGACCACCAACAATCACCACGAGAAATATATATAGGACGGGTAAAATTAATTCCTTGAGCAGAACAGTTTTGCACCACTTTTATGTCTCCTTACAGAGATTAGTTGTAAGATATGATGATATCTAACCTTACGTCTAGAATCCTTATTTCAATTTTAATCAAAATCTATTACATGATTTTGATTTGAGCAAATGTCTCAAATTTAAGGCTTAAGCTTAAGAGGTCTTAAGAAGAAATTTAAATTCAAGAGATCTTGCTTAATTGATTCATAATGACTATGGATAAAATTAAATGCAAATCTGATATATTTAATTTTCAAAGGTTGTACTTATATTATGTCCCCTAAAAGCCCTTTTAATGCATGCTAAGATATACTTTAGTTTTTGGATTGAGTTATATTTGAAAAATCAAATTCTGTTTTAATTGTTCTAATTAGCCATAATTTATAATTAACTGAGCAACTCACCCATCTCTTTCTTAGCTATCTATGTATTCCTCTCACCCCCTCTCACTCTATATTGATTAAACCACTCTCTAATATTACAAAACTTATTCAAATAAAACAACATACTCAGTGACAAGCAATATGGTTTTCGTCCTGCGAGATCAACAGCTGAAGTGCTGATTGTAATATTACAAAAGATCAGTGAATCAATTGACAGGGACTTTGCTTCTAGAGCAATAGCCCTTGACATATCAAAGGCCTTTGATAGGGTTTGGCACAAAGGTCTACTTCACAAGATTTCTAGTTATAGAATATCTGGAAATGTCCTCTCAGCCATCAAATATTTTCTCTTCGATAGGTTTATAAAAGTAGTCGTCGATGAGCAGAAGTCTGAAGCTCATAGTATCAACATTGGCGTGCCTCAGGGTTTAATTCCAGGCCCAAGTTTCTTCCTGATCTTCATAAACGATCTCCCAAATCACATTCTAAGATCATTCGTCAACATTTATGCAGACGATACAACCATCTATGGCAACACTTCGAAGAGCAGCAATGACCAAGATCTTTCTGATTCTCTCTCCTCCGACTTTGAGTATGTGGTGCAATGGGGAAAAAAGGTTGCTGGTAACTTTTAATGCATCAAAAACCAAGATTCTACCAAATCTAGTGGCCGATGTCCTCTTCTCTTCCCTAGTACCTCTTTCTCACAGAAGATAAGTTGCTAGCCTTTCTCTACTCTATTGTTATTTTCATGGCAGCTGATTGGCTGAGCTTCAATCTATGCTCCCCCCTGTAAAATATTTACAACAAAAACTCGTTTAGCTACAACCATTGTCAATAATTTCCCTTTCTCCTTCTCTGTGCCTAAAACGAAATGAAGCTTCCATGATCAAAGTTTCTTTCCTAGAACTACCCGCGGGGCTGCTTCCTAGCTGACTATAACATTGTCGTTTTCACGTCCAATGTAAACAAATTCTTGTTAAGCCGTCCTCCTAAATAATCAAATTCTCCCAAACTTCCACCATCATCACTGCCAATCATCACGGTGTTGTCTCACCATCTATCTAACACACATTAACTCTTATCCTCGAGTGGCCTTTGGGCCCTGATAAGTTGTGACGCCTTTTGCAAAACAAAAATTGATTTTGTAAACGATTTTATTTTATCTTTTTCTGTTTTCTTTTGTTTTTATCTTTTAACTTTGTTGTTGTTGTTTTTATTTCTTATGTGTCACGAGTTTGTGTAGACGAGATGTTTTTGTTTTCTAACTGTTTCGTTCATTTGCTGAAAAGGGCTAAGTATTGTTGCGAGAGTCAAGAGATTTATAAAAATAAATGCTTCGTGTCAAGATGGTAAAAAGGTGGAATCCAATGACACATTCTTTATCACATCTTGTTAAAAACGACTCGCTTTTCATTGTGTATATTTTAGTGATCATTTAGTATCAAAATGCCAACATGAAAATAAATATTTACTGACACTTCCAAAAACTTAATCAAACATCAATATTACTTCCATCGTCACAAATAAGCAAAATATTGTAAATTATATTCTGTGTATTGTCTATCATTTTTCTCTTTCTCTCCCAACTCTTCTTCTTCTTCTTCTTCTTCTTCTTCTTCTTCTTCTTCTTCTTCTTAAATATCACCAATATTCTTACTTTTTTAAAAGCAAAAGTCAATTCTCGTCTCTTGTCCCTTTCCTTAGATTTCATACTTTCTCTCTCCCTTTTCACATAATTTGTCACTTTCCCAAGCCATCTGCCTATCTTAATAGATTCTTAATAAAAGAAGACTATTTTAAGAATGACAGTTTCTTCCGCGAGATAAACTAAATTCGAGTACATGTTCTTTTCATTCATTTAAACTACAACTTCTATAAAGAATAATCGAATAATTCCAAGAAGCAGCAATTTGAAATTGAAATAGCAGTCAAGACAAAATTAAATTTATTCCCGTTAAAATATTCGGGAATTATGAAATGTGTGTAACAAATAAAAAATTTATTTTGCAATTGAATGAATTTGATTTCTGTTTTGGTTTTATCCTTCGATTTCTATTCTATTGTTTAAGCATCACTAGTCTTGGTCTCAGAGGACTTTAGAACAATTATTTGCGCATTTTCTGAAAAGGTAATAGTTCTTCCAGACAAGAGGGTTCTTTTCAACATAAAAATAAATACTTTGCTTGTGGCACATCATCATCATCACCATCATCATCATCATCATCATCATCATCATCAGCAGCAGCAGCAGCAGCAGCAGCAACAGCAGCAACAGCAGCAACAGCAGCAGGAGCAGAAGCAGGCGCAGGAGCAGTAGCATCATCTTCATAATCGGTTTAATGCCTGTTTTATATGCTGGCATGTGTTCGACGGCTTTAAGAAATTGACTTCCAAACTAACTTATCTCTGCAAGATCTCCATTTATCCCTCTTTCTCTCAAGTTTATCTTTATCACTTCCTCCCATGTTTTCCTTGGCCTAACCTTGCCAACTGATCTTACTACCTCAACTGTTCTACATCTCAATATGACCAAACTAACTAAGTCTCCTGTTCTGCACACTATACTGTCCAGATTTAATCTTTCTCTGATGTAATCAGATCTAAGCCTGCATTATCGTATCATTTTCATATCATGTCTTTCCATGCAACACATATCCTATACCTTCACTGGTCAGGTTTCACTTCCATACATCATCACACTGTGTACACATGTCCAATAGACTCTTCCCTTGGTCGACAGTGATAAAACTCTGCTGGTTAGTAATGGCAGGAATTCCCTAAAATTACACCTACCTGTTTAAATCACACCAGTTTCTCCTTGTGCTCCAATGGTATCACCAAGATAATTAACCTTCTGTATCACTTCAATAGCTTCTTCATCCAGATATACTTTGTCCATATCTGAGTTTTCATCCATCTCCATTGTCTTACACTTCTTGCACACAAACGGCATATTATCTCTCAAGCTACCTGTAATTTCAATGCACTTCTTGTGTACCCAATGCTTCTATTTATCTTCCTCCCACAAGGTAAGATGTGACACAAGGTCGGGAAAGTGGGGAAAAAACAGCGCTCGAGAGTCATTTAAAAATTGCCTGGGCAGCCCCGTCGGCATTCCCCGGTAGGGGCGCCTCAGGCGATTAGCAATAAACTAACCCCTTCTCAAAGGGTGAGAAGGCAAAGCCTGGAAGGGTGCACCTCCTAGAACTGCATAGGACGGACAACCGATAGACCGGCGTGAATCCAGACCCGAAGACCCGGACAATACCGGTCTATACGGCGAGGTAAAAACCCCTGAAAAGATTGAGTTGCACCTGTCTCCCTTTTCCTCTTTCTGTAGGCTTTCTAACACTACAACCACTGATCAACACTTTGGTTGTGGTAACATTCATTCTCAGACCTTTACTTTCCATGGCTTTTCTTCAATTTAACAAGTAGACCTTCCATTGTTTCACGGCAAGCATTAAATCATCAGAAACAACTTAACAAGTAGATTTTCATGAAAAGAAAAAAGGAAGAAAAAAACGGAACTTAGAAAGAAACACATCACATATTGAACTTTGGGTAAAAAAACGAGAGAATTAAAAACTAATTTCGTCTTAATATTATTTGTAAAATGTTAAACAAAATAGGTTGTTATTTTTCGTTTGATAAAATTTCTTGTGATTGCTAACGATTATGTCTGCATTATGAGCATGTATGCACGTGCACAGCGGTGCAACTGCACTGCAGCCATCTTTTATTTTTGTTAAATAAACTGTCCCTATTTACTTGTATCCCCACGAGGGGACAGTTAGACACAAGATTGGTTTTTAATGTGAGGAGAATCCAGCTCCCCCAAAAAGGAGCATACTGGATTGGGGAAAAAAATAAAAATGTCCCCATTCTAGAAAACCCTCTCCTTCACTGACCGAGGACAGAAAAGATGAAGTGTAGTATCAGAACAGATACTACACTTGCTCCCAGCCAAAAACGCTAAGTCTCGATTTATAAATATGGATCTCTTTCTATCTTTTAGTTTTTTTCGCTCTTAAAAAATTCGTTTTTTTTTAAAAATAAACTAGCAAATATATGCCCCCCCCCTCCGATCGCATATTTTTGCTAGGCTGGGAGGATTATATGATTGTGAGAGAACTACATAAAATACGTAGTTAAAGCAAAATAAATTGTCTTTGACTATTAAAATAATCTCCAACGCTATTGATAATGTTTGCCCATTCATTTTTTTTCTTTTTTAGTATCGCTTATGCTTGAATTCATGTTTTGAAACATGACGTAAATCATAAATCTACTACGACACGCCAAAGCGCTAATTATTTTGTTACGGTAATGTTTTAATCTCTATAAGAAAGTCCAAATAAGTCAGTTGGTAGAACCTCAGACTGAAGATCTCAAGGTTTCAGTTTCGATTTACGGTCATGGGATCCGCTTTATTTGTTGCAATATTTTCCACTTCGAAAAGAAGTTCAGGCAAAATAAATTGTTTTTGACTATTAAAATAATTTCCAATGATATTGATAATCTTTACCCATTCATTTATTTATTTCTCTATCGCTTATGTTTGAATTCATGTTTTGAAACATGACATAAATCTATGAAGTCACGCCAAAGCTATGATCATTATTTTGTTACGGTAATGTTTTAATCTATATTTATAAGAAAATCCAAATAGGTCAGTTGGTAGAACCTCAAACTGAAGATCTCAAGGTTTTGGTTTCGGTTTCGATTTCCGGTCATGGCATCTGCTTTATTTGTTGGGAATTTATTATTTACTATTAATGCAATATTCTCCATTTCTAGAAGTAGTTAAGATCTCTGATATTTGGAAATGAGACAAATTCCGCAGTGTATTTATTATGTTTAAAAAAACTTAGACGGACAGACAGAGAATCTCTATTTATATAAAATATCTAATTGTTAACAATTAATCAGGTTGTTACCTAGAGTGTAAATTTGTTTATGTCACAAAATTACGATACTCCATGTACATTGAGTTCATTTACGTGCGCTTTTAATTTAGCATAATAGAATTCCCTCCTTTGTAAGGCCCTTAGAAAAGTTTAAGGCTTGGGGCGGAGAGCTCTATAATTCAAGTTATTTGCCATTGGCGGCTGCATTCTTTTGTTGTGTGTCTGCCTTTTAGTTTTTCCATGTAATTTTGTAAGTTGGTTATCTTTCTTCAAACGTGATGCTTACTTTTACCTTGTGGTAATTTCCTGCTGTTTTACGCCATCTTATTTCTACGTGATTGATTCCTCTTTTAAAACAAGAATAGTATTTACACTGTTCTTCAAGACATCTTGCTTCTCCAAAAAAGAAACAAGATATCCTCAAGAATAATGTAGATAGTATTCTTGGATTCATTAGCTGGATTAAAAAAGGCAAAAATCTTATCCCAAAACACTTGTCAACTTTTAACTTCTATTAAAAATTCCCACAATGCACAGCGACTGAACAATCTGAATGCCCTTGTAATAATCATCCTGAACGATTAAATGAATGAAATCATTACAGCAAATTAGAGTACCCCCCCCCTCCCCAATAATTGCCCAATTTTAAATTTAAGGCTCTTTTTTCATTTTTACCTTCTAAAGAAGATCCACCAAGTTTCTAAGACTTTATTTTTATTGAAATATCCACCCTAAAAATCGTTATATTAAAAATAATAAGACACTTTCTTGAAGAACGTGTAATTCTACAGAAATCCCAACTTTGGAAATCGCCTGACATTTTGTAATTTTGTCGTGTTTGGTATTTGACCACTTGTAAGATGCATAAACAATTACTTTGGGAATAGAGTACGTGTAGCATTTTTGAATATTTCAAGACTCAATCTTATCTAAATAGAGGACTTTCTTATATAGAGAGATTAAAACATTACCATAACAGAATAAGTATAGCTTTCGCATGACGTCATAGATTTATGATTTACGTCATGTTTCAAAATATGAATTCAAACATAAGCGATAATGAAAAAATAAAAGATGAATGGTTAAACATTATCAATAGCGTTGGGAATTATTTGAATAGTACAAAACAATTTATTTGCTTTAATTACGTATTGGTGTTAAAAACATTTTAATATTTAAAGCGATTCTTTGCTGGTGCATGTTAGCAGGCCTTCCGTGTGAGCTAGAATTTGGGGCTGTAGGCCCCATAATTATAGTTTATTAAAAAAAATAGACCAAATATTATCGAAAAAGAAAGAAACATGTCAATTTCGAACTGTTATTAAAAATTCCCACAATGCAGTGCAACTGAACAACTTAAATTACTAAATGAACAAGATCATTAATAAAAGACTAAGTGAATGAGATCATTGCAGTTTTGAATATATATATAAAACGTATTGGTGTTAAAAACAATTTAATATTTAAAGTGATTCTGTGGAGATATATATAAAACCACATTGGACATATATATCCCGCTAGTCTTGGAAGGATTAAATCTGAGGAGAATTTGTGGAAGAATTTATTTTGGGATCAGAAGTGTAGCTTCTCATGTTTTTGAACAGATAACTTATATCTCCTTCGACAATTATTCTGACTATGAAGTTGTTAAGAATCTTAATGAGAACAGAACATTATATCGCAATCATGTGTCTTAAAGTTTGGTTAGAATTGGTGATATATGGAAGAATGAAAATTCTATTCCATTTATTGTAGTTGTGGGAGGGTTTAACTTTTTTTTCAATTATAGTGTTGCATCCAAGTGTAAATGTCCAGTTTTTGAACAGGAACAATTGAAGAAGAGGAAAGTGGCAATTTCTACTATGTCTTAAGAGTTCATGGTAAGTCCTTGAAGCCTATACAATTAAAGTGTATAACTCTTCACTTCATGGGGAGGCAAATAAATAGGGGGATTGATTTGAACTAAGTTAGCTAAAGGCCTGTATTTAATTATTCTTTGCAAACACCTGGATGCCCCTTACATAAATCATGTTCAGTTTCATTTATTTTTTTCCTAATTTTGATAAATATTAATTAAATATAAGTTTACTTAGTACATAAATCCAGTGATAGACAAACGACCGTGTGTCCAAAGCGCCATCTTTGTTTTCCCTATCAATAACTAACAGACCAACAGCAACAACAAGCAAGGGAGATAACTCTAAGAATTTATCACAAAAGAGCAGAATTCTTAGATCTGAATACAAAGGGAGATATCTTAACAGATGTAAACTCTGACCTTCTTCAGATGCGTCTTATCAAACTCAGTAATATTTCTGTGTAACTCGAGCATCTGCACCGAATTTTCTTGTTTGAATAAACAGGGCTTGTATAATGATTCTTGCCAAGTTTTCTTAGGTTAGGAATGTGAAGACAAATGATCCTTCTGGCTAGGATAACAGTGTAGTACCCTGTTCTGATTACATCACAGTAAATTATGTTTAGTTTCATTTATTTTTAACTAATTTTGGTAAATATTAATTAACTGGGGTTTAAAAAGTATACTTTTATTATTACGTTTTGTGAATTATTTGAGATAAGGATTGATAATTTGTATTATTTGGATTATTCTGACTACTGTTCTCATCTTGGATTTTATTCTCACAACGTTTCGATCGAAGTAACCACCGACCTTCTTCAGATGCCTCTTATCGAACTCAGGAATCTCTGTCAAACTTCTATCATTTCCGGTGCTATGTTTACAAAATAATAAGTCATTTATCCATTTCTGATGTCAATTTTGATACAGCAGCTACTATATTCGGACGAGATTTAGTATATAAGAAATATATTATAACGAGATTTGGTATATAGGAAATATATTATAACAAGATTTGGTATATAGGAAATATGTTATAACGAGATTTGGTATATAGGAAATATATTATAACGAGATTTGGTATATAAGAAATATATTATAACGAGATTTGGTATATAGGAAATATATTATAACGAGATTTGGTATATAGGAAATATGTTATAACGAGATTTGGTATATAGGAAATATATTATAACGAGATTTGGTATATAAGAAATATATTATAACGAAATTTGGTATATAGGAAATATATTATAACAAGATTTGGTATATAGGAAATATATTATAACGAGATTTGGTATATAGGAAATATATTATAACGAGATTTGGTATATAAGAAATATATTATAACGAGATTTGGTATATAGGAAATATATTATAACGAGATTTGGTATATAGTAAATATGTTATAACGAGATTTGGTATATAGGAAATATATTATAACGAGATTTGGTATATAAGAAATATATTATAACGAAATTTGGTATATAGGAAATATATTATAACGAGATTTGGTATATAAGAAATATATTATAACGAGATTTGGTATATAGGAAATATATTATAACGAGATTTGGTATATAGGAAATATGTTATAACGAGATTTGGTATATAGGAAATATATTATAACGAGATTTGGTATATAAGAAATATATTATAACGAGATTTGGTATATAGGAAATATGTTATAACGAGATTTGGTATATAGGAAATATATTATAACGAGATTTGGTATATAGGAAATATGTTATAACGAGATTTGGTATATAGGAAATATGTTATAACGAGATTTGGTATATAGGAAATATGTTATAACAAGATTTGGTATATAGGAAATATATTATAACGAAATTTGGTATATAGGTAATATATTATACCGAGATTTGGTATATAGGAAATATGTTATAACGAGATTTGGTATATAGGAAATATGTTATAACGAGATTTGGTATATAGGAAATATATTATAACGAGATTTAGTATATAGGAAATATGTTATAACGAGATTTGGTATATAAGAAATATATTATAACGAGATTTGGTATATAGGAAATATATTATAACGAGATTTGGTATATAGGAAATATGTTATAACGAGATTTGGTATATAGGAAATATGTTATAACAAGATTTGGTATATAGGAAATATATTATAACGAGATTTGGTATATAGGAAATATATTATAACGAGATTTGATATATAAGAAATATATTATAACGAGATTTGGTATATAAGAAATATATTATAACGATATTTGGTATATAGGAAATATATTATAACGAGATTTGGTATATAGGAAATATATTATAACGAGATTTGGTATATAGGAAATATATTATAACGAGATTTGGTATATAGGAAATATATTATAACGAGATTTGGTATATAGGTAATATATTATACCGAGATTTGGTATATAGCAAATATATTATAACGAGATTTGGTATATAGGAAATATATTATAACGAAATTTGGTATATAAGAAATATATTATAACGAGATTTGGTATATAGGAAATATGTTATAACGAGATTTGGTATATAGGAATATATTATAACGAGATTTGGTATATAGGAAATATATTATAACGAAATTTGGTATATAGGAAATATATTATAACGAGATTTGGTATATAAGAAATATATTATAACGAGATTTGGTATATAGGAAATATATTATAACGAGATTTGGTATATAGGAAATATATTATAACGAGATTTGGTATATAGGAAATATGTTATAACGAGATTTGGTATATAGGAAATATATTATAACGAGATTTGGTATATAGGAAATATATTATAACGAGATTTGGTATATAGGAAATATGTTATAACGAGATTTGGTATATAAGAAATATATTATAACGAGATTTGGTATATAGGAAATATATTATAACGAGATTTGGTATATAGGAAATATATTATAACGAGATTTGGTATATAGGAAATATGTTATAACGAGATTTGGTATATAGGAAATATATTGCAACGAGATTTGGTATATAGGAAATATATTATAACGAGATTTGGTATATAGGAAATATATTATAGCTACTATTTTCAAAGCTCATTATCAACTCTAATAAATTTCAGGATTCAAAATTTAATGCTGTGAAAATGTTTCTCACAAATATACGAGATAAGAAATTCATTAGCTTAGCTTTTGAATTTAAACATTTTTTTTACTCCCCCCTCCCCTAAATCAAGGCATGAAATCATTGATGTAGCTGAGAGTAATTACCCTGCTCTGGGTGAGACCTCCAACAATTATTCTAATGAGATTTGCACTTTTGAGATTACTAGACCTGAGATAGCTAATTCCGTTAAGTCTGTCAATAAACATAAAATCAAATGCAGTAATGTTGGCAAGACGCCCTCCACATTGGAGAATATCTTTCTTGTTTGCTATAAGTGCAATTTTTGCTGATGTAGTAGTCACAGCGGAATCTAATTTAGGAAGTAACTTTTACTTGCAACGATGCATTGTGCATTCATTCACATACCTAGATATTGTCCTGGAAAAAAAAAATGGTCATCACCCACCTAATTAGAGGTGCAAAAGTTGTGAATATGTAAATTCGTTGCGTCCTGGTAAAAATGGCCATCTCCTCCATAGTTGGAGGTGCAACAGCTGTGAACGTGTATGTTTGTTACGTCAAAACAAAAATGGGCATTTCCTCCCAAGTTGGAAGTGCAAAAGCTGTTACATCCTGGCTTGGATAAGTCACACTTGGATACACATTATTGCTTATTGTAGAGGTCCCAAAATGCCGGAAGATTCTCTACTGTAATTATTGTCTTTTCTTTAAACTGCTAGCCTTTGGAATTCCCTCCATGCTCCCTGTTGCCCCGACCGTACCAACATGCAGAAATTTAAATGTAATGTAAACAAGCATCTTGCTGCCCAAATCCCCATCTAGGTAGCCCTCCTATAAATCTGGCCCCTATCACAGTACACTTCTGTGGCAATATGGCTAGTTTGAGTGATATGAATATTTTGTTACCCATGCTGGAAATTACATGGTGATGTTTAAAAGACATTTAATTGTCTGTCGGATTCAGCCAGTCAGCACTCTTATCGTTTTAATGGAGTACCGGATAGTTTGCATCGTTTTCTGGCCCATGAGTTTCTCATTAAAACCTTTCTTGATTCTGCCAAGAGTTTGAACAATTTTCTTTCTTTCTATTAATGAGCACCACTTATCAAGGCCAAAAGCGACTTGAGGATAAGAGATAATTAGATGGATTGAAAATGATGAATGGAATTAACAAAATTTGATGACTTATGAGAACGGTTTATGACAGGTATTTGTTGACATTGGATTTGAAGATGACCATGTTGTAGTCTGCAGAGAAGCAGTCATGTGGTAATGTGTTCCCTAGATGAGAAGTACTTCGACAGAAACTCTCTTCATAGAAATTTCATTTAATGTTAGGAGGAAGAAAGGAGAGTTCTATATGTAAAGTTACTAAACTTTGAATACTCATTTCCTTTTCTGGTCAACGGAGGTTTACACCTTCAATTCCAGGTCAATGGTCTTAGTACTACTATTAAAACAATATGATTCGACAGCTGATTTTCTTGTGTACATGATAATTGCATTTCTGTACTTTGATTGATTTGTGCCATGTATTTCAATATATGGAACCTATGCATCTGATTCACTTCATGCGTGGATCAGCCTTTAAATTTACTCATGATATAAATACTGCCCTTTGGAAATGAATTAGATTTTCTGTACCCTGTGGTCGAGGCTATAGTTGGTTGCATTAGCGGTATCAATTATAGTCAGGCTGTTGACTAATATTCCTGAATATATGCCGAAATCAGAATATTTCAATGGATTAATTATTTCATTTAAATTCTATACATAACTGTGTCTCGTTAATCTACCTGGTTATTCTGGATTTAAGAGAAATTCTATTCCAGAAAGATACATCGGTTCAATTGGATGTTAATCGCTTAATAATTAAAAGGAAATTAACGTCCAGCTGGAGTGACAAATCTTTCTGGAAACGAAACAAGCAGGATTTTCTCCTAAATCCAGGATGGCCAGATAGATGAAACCCGGGTATTCTCAACAGACACAGTAATGCATAGTATCTAAATAAAATAATTAATATTAGCTCTTGTAGAACCTTCAATCGCGCACTTTGCTGTGTTTTTCTACTAACTTGTGATTTATTATTTATTTATTTATTTGTTTGTTATGCCTCCTTGGGCATCTCCACTTTAACTATCTTCTCAATTCAACTGTTTTAAAAATAAAAATTAAAAATTAAGAAAATTAAACTCTTAGTACTGTATCGATATCCAGATCAAATTCTGTTAAATATTTCATTTGATAACTCCTAAAAGTGCCCCCTCAATTTCTCCCTCTTACCACTTTCTCTGAATTCATCCAACCTTATCTTAAACTGATCCACGTTATTGCTGTTTTTAATCCGATCTGGCAACTTATTCCAAAAACATATTACTCTGTGAGCAAAAAAACATAACTGGTTAACAGATTTAGTTTTTGAAAACTGCCTTGACAATAACCTTCCAGATCTAGGAGAAATGCTAAAAAAATGGCCACCATAGTTAGAAATGTCATTTATTATCTTTAAAGTCTCAATCATATCACCGCTCATTCTTCTCTCCAGCAAACTAGTCAATCCCAACGTGTTCAATCTCTCCCTGTAACTCACTCCTTTACTTTACTTATTAGTTTTGTCACCCTTCTTTGTATGCCTTCCAGTTTCAATATTACATTCCAATTTCTGTATCTAGTCGCTGCAGCCCATAATATTTCTGAATCCTTTGTGGAGAAATCTGTAGATAAGCTTTTAAGTTCAGAGACTTCGGATGTTGTTGAGTGATTACAACGAGATAAAACAGCAGTGTTACACAATTCGATCTCATATTTATAATTTCTATTGTGTGAATTTGCCCTGGGATGAGAGTAAAATTACCTTCAGGCTCCTCAAACCATTAAGTAGGGTTAAGAATGCTTGGTTGTGTTGCATTGTTTCTCGTTTGAATCCACAGGGCTTGTATAATGATTCTTGCCAAGTTTTCTTAGATTAGGAATGTGAAGAAAAATGATCCTTCTGGCTAGGATCACGATGTAGTATCTGTTCTGATACTACACTTCATCTTTTCTGTCCTCGGTCAGTGAAGGAGAGATCCTTCTAGATAAGGCAATTTTTGTGTCTACTCTGCCCCTCGTGGGGAGGCAAGTCGATAGAGAAATTGCTCTGAGCTCAGTTAGGAAAAAGCCGGTATTTAATCGTTCTTCGCAAAGACGTGGATGTACCTTACATCACAGTAAATAATGCCCACTTTCATCATTTTTTCCTATTAACTATTAATTAAATGGGGTTTAAAAACTAGACTTTTATTATCATGTTTTGATTTTTTTGAGATGGAGATTGATAATTTCTATTATTTAGATTATTCGGAC
This sequence comes from Sepiola atlantica, assembly GCA_963556195.1. Lineage (NCBI taxonomy): Eukaryota > Metazoa > Mollusca > Cephalopoda > Sepiida > Sepiolidae > Sepiola > Sepiola atlantica. The sequence goes on from OY744542.1 coordinate 32,802,175, forward strand.
TACTGTTCTCATCTTGGATGGTGTTTCCACAACGTTTCGGCCGATGTAACCTCTGACCTTCTTCAGATGTGTCTTATCGATCTCAGGGATCTTTCTGTCTAATTTGAGAATCTGTACGGAATTTCGAATGGAACTCTTTAATCCACACGGTAGCTTGTTCTCAGTCCGTCAGCCGCAACCGGGGGTAGTTTGTTCTCTCGTTCCATCAGCTACGACCGGGTAGAAGTCTTAAGTAATTCATAATTGTATTCGTCTGTACTGAGGATTGAATCTTCAACCTGCAAAAGATAGTCACTTAAACCTGATTATACTTAGAAGCTTTATCCGTTGCACCGCTAAAAATACAATTACGAATTACTTAAGACTTTTACTCGGTCATATTTTTTGTCATTTATGAATTCGACTGTTTCTTTAAAATATTTTGAAACCTATTTATGTTTCAATAAAAGATTTTTACTCATTAAAAACATTATTTATTTAATTTAATTGTTTTCTTCTTATTACACATTTTTCCTATACAAATTGTGTTTCCCAAATTGACTACAACTTTTATAATTCTAATGTTAAGGTTGCTGTTTCCTAATGCATGGAGTGCCAGATCACCTGACCAAACATTGGTTGATTTAGTCACGTGAAAAGCGTGACTCGTTAGTACATAAAAAAAATTGACTGAATAAAATGAATCAGCAAATTATCGGATTAGAATTGTTTATTAAACCCAATTAATATTCCGATTAAATAAAAATTGAAAAATAAAGCATTTTCTGTTATAGAATATAATAATAATAATAATAATAATAATAATAATAATAATGATAATAATAATAATAATAATAATAATAATAATAATAATAATAATTGCTTTGCAAAAGTATAGAAAATTTGAAAAAACAAGCAGAGTTTTAGTATAAATAAATCATTAGTGTAAAAAAAATATATAAGACAAAATAAAATATCTTTTCTTTTTATCTTTTAGAATTCTTTTAGATGAGGATTGTAATTTGTATTATTTGTATTATTTGTACTACTATTCTCATCTTAGTTATTATATTAATTCTGTGTTAGTATGGAGGTAGGATAAACTTTGTAAAGAATTTTTCAATATTTCTTACATAAAAAAATTGGGCTTAACTTTCTTCATCTATGTTTTCAGAATTTCGTTAAATTTAAATTTTGATTAAAAAAATTGTTGTTATTGCAAATTATTTTTTAATATTGTTTAGAGAGTGGTGAGGAGGAATGAGTACTAATTCTATTATTATTATTTTATAGTCCGTCACTCACAGTCGTATCTTGGGTCTCACAACACCAAATGTAGCCGGGTGCTACTCTGTCAATCATTCTACGCCTGCACTGTTTTTAAAATATCTACAATACTTTGAGTGTTGACATAACTTAATCAGGTACCTGAGTAAGTGGTGGGTTCTGTCGGCAACAATAACAAATATTTATTAGAACACAAGTGTGTTACAATAATAAAAAAACAAAAAGATATGTTGCTCTTGTTGGGGATAAAAGAGAAGTTGAAGAATTCAACTGGTGCTAACTATTGGTTAGAGGACTTTGAAATCTATTTAATTTGGAAATAATTCTTCCTAGTCCTTTGAATTTCTGTTTTAGATCGGTCCTTCTCTCATGATGTCTGTCTCTTGGACTGACTGATTGTCTTCTATTGAGCTTTCTAAATGTCAATTCTTTCATTGAAATGTTTCACTTGAGATAATTTTTGTGAAGTGCTAACCAGTTACAAACTGTGTCACATTTTTTGCTTTCTTATGATTGGTCGGGCAATGAGAGCCTCTGTTTCACCCAAAAAAGTGAACCATGAGCCACGATATGTAGGTTTTGCATTTGCTAACACAAGGTCTAGTCTTAAATAAAATTGTTTCATAATTTGGTTGAATATAAGCAATTCATTTTCTCCAGTTGTCCAATTAAACCTTTTAATTTGAGATTTGAATTATGACACAATTTACTTTGAGTAGCTTATAATCTAGACACTTTCAAAATTACAATTTGAACATGACCTTTTCGACTTTTGTTATATATAATCAAAACCCGGTGTTTTTAGTTGTCACTCAAATACGAAGAATATGACTTTTGATTGTGAAATAAAATTTTGCTGAACATTTATTCTTTTTAATTCATTATTCCATAATTAATTAAAGTTCATTAATCAATTAATGTCGCACCAGCAAACTCCTCATCGTGTCACATATTATTATTTATCCTACTACATTTGTCAAAGATATTAAAGTAAATCATTTAAATAAATTCATTTTTTATTCCATTACAAGTGAGAAATAATATAATAAACTTCTGTGATTATTGCTCTGAATTGCTTCAACGAGTACAAAAATATTTTTACTTATTTATTAAAGACTTTGATTCAAAATGATAGCATGATAACTTATTTTTATTCATATTTATATACAAAGTTAGGTAGGTGCATATGTTTATATATTTGTATGTACAGAATTCGCTCCTAAATTAATGAACCGATCATTATGAATTTTGGAACATAGCTGCTAGGCGTAAGGGTGGGTAATGTAGGCTATATTTAGCTTGATTTAGTTTTATCAAAGGTACCAAATGAAAATTCAGATACGTCCGATTTTTGTGAAATTTTAACACTAGGTATTAGACATCAATTAATAAATATTCCCAAATTTTAGGTTCTTTGCAGTATTTTAAAGGGTTTTAGGAAGCATAATATAGACACAACCTCGCATTTGAAAATTCTAATATTTCAGATTTGCATTAAATTTGATCTATAGTCATTAGACACCAATGGAACAAGATTCCCTGGATTTACATTTCATCTTAAGACCCTTTAAGCTTAAGCTTTACATTAAAGACATTTTCTAGAATCAAATCATGTAATGTATTTTGATTAAAATTAGAATAAGGATTCTAGATATAAGGTTTAGTATAATTATATCTTGGTTTTAATCTTTGTAAGGGGACATAAAAGTGGTGCAAAATTGTTCTATCTGGAGCATTAATTTTACCCATCTTCTTTTAGGTATTCTTTTAGTTTGTTCATAAAAAATATTTACTGAGAAATTCAGCAAACTTTATCACTACGTTGCATTGTATGTGAAATTAGTCTTACCAGAAGGTAAGACTAATTTCACATACATTTTCTGTGTGAATGAGTTAATAATAATAATAATAATAATAATAATAATAATATATATATATATATATATATATATATATATATATATATATATATATATATATATATAAAGATAGATGAAAGAAGAGTGATAAACATGTACGAATGTCCAGATTTATTTCAAACTTCGATTGTTCAATGCAAGGTATATTCTGTAATAAAATTATGTTTATTATTCTTTCCTTGAGCTAAGGCTTTTCAAAGATCGAATCTTATCATCAGAGGAGAGTTGAATTGTATACAAATGACTGGCCCAGGAAGTATTTTTAAAATGGCCCGATTTCTCATATTAATTCCGTTTAAGTGCGCTCCATCCACGTTTTGAACTCAACATCTCACTATTGGAGTTACTTCATTTTTGAACGCTTTTTCATGCTGCCTTCACGGAAAACCTTTTCTTCTCCATCTAATTCTCCTTTATTGGACACCTTACCAACGGACATTTACCATCTGGACAAACCCCATATCTTTTTTACACGAACTTTTTTTCACTCTCCATTTCTTAATAATATTTTTTCAAATGTTGAATTTTGGCTTTTACACTGCCAACTTATTGTTGTGGGTGAACCTACCTACCCTTTAATAATAACTAAATTGTAGCAACCGGCTACCATAAATACAGGCTTTTGCCGAGAGAACATTGGGAGGCACATTTAGGCACTAGCACTGCCAACACTGACTTGTGTATAATTTCTCTGTTCAATATAATTCGTTATTATTATCTCTAAACCTGTTGTTCTTTTATTTCATTGTTGGTACCCCTAAACGGGTCCACAACACTTATCTATCTGTATAATTCCTCTGATGATAAGATTTCGATCTTTGCAAAGCCTTGGCTTAAGGAAAGAATAATAAACATAATTTTATTACAGAATATACCTTGCATTGAACAATCGAAGTTTGAAATAAATTTGGACATTTGTACATGTTTATCACTCTTATTTCTTCTATCTTTATAATTGCTCTATCTCGTATATTGAGCTTAAACCAATTCACTATAGGTTCTATCTACTAAAAGTTTACTTTTAGTTTCATATTTGATTATATATATATATATATATATATATATATATATATATATATATATATATATAGGGTGGCCAAGAATTTACTTACATGGCTCTGCTCAAGGAGGCGAATGAGACAAAAGATCTTAGCCTTCTGGTCGACTCGTCCTTCAAGCCATTTAAACATTGCATTCAGACTACAAACAAAGCAAGGAACACACTATTTCTCATTCGACGTTCTTTCTGCAAACTCACTCCTGAAATATTTCTCCCACTTTATGTCTCCCTCATAAGATCACTGTTAGAGTATGGTGTCCAGACCGTTGCTTCATATCTAATGCGTGATATCCAGCATCTGGATAAAGTTCAAAGACTAGCTACTTGAATGGTGCAGGGTCTATGGGATCTGCCTTATAAAAGCAGACTCAAGAAACTTAACCTTTTCTCCCTTGAGCACGTACAATCTCCTCAACGGTCATTATAATATACCTCAGGACCTATTATTCACTCCTGCACCAGAAAGAGGTCTACGCAGACATCACAAGAAATTATTTCACTGCCGATTTCGATTGAATCGGAGGAGGGCCACTTTCTCAATCAGGTTCCTTGAACCTTGGAATAGACTTCCAAGAGAGGTAATAAATGCGCCAATAATGCAACAATTCAAGGCGAAATTAGACAGATGCTGGGCTACTGTATCCTTTTCTGTGTAAATTTCTACCACCCTTTCCCTACGTGGAAACTGAAGCTTGTTTTATATTTTTTGTCAAATTAATTGAATTGAGTGATCCTACAATCCGTCATAGATAATGTTTTGGAAAGCGAACGAATTTCTGAAGCTGAAAATGGGAAACATTTAAACGAAATAAATTCCTTTTAATTTTTGTTCTATTTTGCAAACAAATCTCCATTGTTTTCGTCACATTATGTTACAATTCCATTAAGGTACCATAAAAAATAAAGAATCTATTCAAGTTAAAATTCCTCAGTAATCCCTCAGTGACTTCTTAGCCACACTGTATATATAAAATATTATTTTCTGTTTTATTTTCTTAATAAATGTAATAAATAATATTTTTACTTTCAACTAGTTTTGTATGTCTAGTTATTTATTTTTCTTTCTGGCGGTAAAATGATGCATTAATCTGGTCTCTGATGATGATTAAAAAATATGCATGGTTACTTCTATATATCTACTCTATAAAATTATGTCAGTTGAAATTTCAAAGGCAAACACAAAAAGCAATCCGTCTGACACATCTCTATTTTATTTGGGCTAGCCTATTTTTTCGTGAATTGTTACCACTATGCTATTGACATGAATGTAGATGATGATGATGATGATGATGATGATGATCAGAATTTTCCTAAACTTACTCCATCCACTCCTAACTCATGCAATCACACTAGCACCTGCTCCACCCTGTGCTCCAATGGTATAACCAAGATAATATAACTTACCGAGAACCTCAATAGCTTCTCCATTCAGATTTAGTGCGATTATAGAGTGGGATTACGACTGATTATAGAATGGGATTACGACTGATAGTCCATGGTAATTATGATAGAAAGAGATTAGGAAAATACACAAAGATAATTATTATTGAGTGCGATTACGATCGATACACGATGGTAATTACGATAGTATGGTAATACAACAGAAACACAGTGATCATTATTATAGAGTGAGATTACAACCGATACAGAAAGGTAATTACTATAGAGTGGGATTACGATCAATACAGGAAAGTAATTATTATGGAGTGGGATTATGATTAATACAGGAAAGTAATTATTATAGAGTGGGATTACAACCGATACGGAAAGGTAATTATTATAGAGTGGGATTACAACCGATACAGGAAAGTAATTATTATGGAGTGGGATTACAGGCGATATATGAAGGTAATTATGATTGAGACACAATGATCATTATTATAGAGTGGGATTACAACCAATACAGAAAGGTAATTATTATAGAGTGGGATTACGACTAATAGTTAAAGGTAATTATTATAAGATGGGATTACGGACTATATATTAAGGTAATTATGATTGTGATACAATGATCATTATTCCGACTGATATGCAATAGTAATTATGATATAGTTGGAGTACGACCGGTAGACACTGGTACCTAATGTATAAGTGATGAAAGAAGATACAAGCTAAAGTAAAACTTCTTTTCCGCTAAATATATTCACCAATTAATTTAGTTGTTCTTATCTAATGTCTTTTACGGTTTGATACAAAACAGAGAAAAATATTAAAAAAAAACAAAACGTTTTAATCCATTTTAGTTTCTAAATGTCAGTACACTCAAATTTGTAACCAATTCTTTGGAAGTTTATCTTTGAGAGAGAAAAAAGAAAAAGAAAAAATCCAAAAGAATTGAGTGTTGTCTGTTTGTGGTGAAGCCATTCCAGTGTATTTTACAGGGAAGGGATGTAGGGTGGATAGACAGTAACATTAAGATGTCATGTCAGAATTTTCAAGATGTCTATCAATTGTCTCCAACTTTGTGAAATACAAATGCTTGCCGCCACTCCCCTCTCGGTAACACAGGATGAAGGTTATCAATATTTTCTTGATGCATAAACACAGACAGATGTGTGTATATATACATATCTATATTATTGCTATAGAAAGAACATATTTATTTTTAAACATAAAGAAATAAAAAATAAAAGAATGAAAGGGCAAGCTACCGGTTTTTAACAGAGCAAAACCGAGGTTAGGAGTAAGAAAAATATGCTATGGAGATTATAGGTAAAGGGGAAAAATATTGAATAAATAGAAACTACATTAAGTTCGAGAAGATCTTTTTGCTTACAAAGAGAAGGTTGCAAAGACTTAATGCAAAAAGTTTCTAGAATCTTCAGATGAAAGGGAAAGTGTGATTTACTGAGAATGGAGAATAAATCAACACTAAAATTTGAGACACAGGAACAGTTATTTATAAGACGTTCGGCTATAGAAGACCCGTATATATTATTCAAAACATCAGTTGGTAAATAATTTGCCGGGCGAATTTTTATGGGCATGTGTTGTTTGAGCCGTATGTCCAATCTTTGCAACATCCTCCCAACATAGTGCAACCTGCAACTATATTTAAATAATGTTACTTTGCCGCAAATACACAAGACCCAGACCAGACCAGACTCTTGACGTCAAGAGTTTGGTCTGGGTCTTGTGTATTTGTGGCAAAGTAACATTATTTAAATATAGTTCTTTTATGATCTGATGCGTCATTGATTGTGATCATCTCAATGCCTGTTTCACCCGCAGCTTTCAACATTTCTACAACAATGCCTCAGGGTTCTGCAGTCTTAACCTTCTTCATCTTACTCACAGCTTCTCATACCATTTCTTTCTCAATTCTTATGGCTAGTTCAGATACTACTTCTGCAACTTCAAGATTTCTTTTGTCCAATGAAAACTCAATATTTAACAATTTCTCATAATAGCATTTCCCAGCATCTCTCTTGTCTTGTTGCTAGTACCCTATTGTCATTACGAATGAATTTTTGTTTCAACAATATCCATATTTGTCTTTGCCATCTATTTAGCTATCCTGAATACTTCATTCTTCTGGTTATCCCTTTGTAGTATATCTGGACACCTAGCTTGCTTAGCCTCTACCTGAGATTTGTATGTTGTTCTTCTTGCTGACCCTTTTCCCACTAAATACATATCCTTATTCACTAATCATTTTTTTAAACCTTTTTTTTAACTGTGTTCACCCCAAACAAGGCAATTTGCCACTGTAGATCTAAAGGGCTACTGACAATTAGAGTGAAATTTTAGGGGATCATCCTAAATTGGAAGCTGTGCAGCTAGATGTTTGTTGACATTAATTTCACATTTCTGCATGTCGGTACAGTCGGGGAAACAGGAAGCAGGGAGGGAGTTCAAAAGGCCGGCAGGACAAGGAAAGAAGCTATTGGAGTAGAATGCTCTCCGGCATCTGGGGATCTTCACAGTGAATGGATGGGGTTAAGCTGATTGTCGGGTTGGTTGAGTGTAATTACACAGAGGAGGCACTAGAGCAGCAAGTTCATCGAAGCAGATTTCATTGAAGTACTTGTAAAATACGCACAAGGATGCAACATTACGGTAATGGGACAGGGGCTGGAGCTTGGTGGAAAGTGAGGTAACTATTAGATTAGAGACTCTTTTTTGTACCTTGTCTAAGAGGGAGAGACTAGTGGATGATGCACCGACCCAGATGTGACAACAATACTCCATGAATGGGCGGATGGTGGCTTTGTAAAGATATAGGATACTGTCAGGTGTGAGAAGATATCTAGTACGGTAGAGGGAGCCCACTTTCCTTGCAGCAGCCTTGGCAATTTCTTCTATGTATTTGTTCCAATTCATGCTATCTGTGAATGTTAAGCCGAGGAATTTGTACGTTGGACTCTCAGGTAGGTTGTTATTTGCCATGGCAATCGGTGGTTGAAGAGGTTTCTTGTAGTTGTTGAAGGAAAAAAACTTTGTCTTTGCAGCATTAAATGTCACCATTCATTTATGACCCCATTTCACTACAGAGTGGAGGTCACTTTCTAAGAATTCAGTCATTACCTCGGATACGTGTGCATCCGTTTTACCCACATGACGAGAGTAGAGCGTAGTGTCGTCAGCAAAGATACCCATCTCAGACACAATGTCGTTTATGGAAATCAGGAACAATAAAGGTCTAAAAATCGATCCCTAGGGTACACCTGTATTTATGTACTGTTGTTTGGATGAATGGCCATCGAGGACAACCTGGATCTTTCTTTTAGTTTGGAAGGATTTAATTATATTAAATATTCGTCCAATAATACCATATGAGTGAATTTTTCTGAGAAGACCTTTATGCCAGACCTTGTAAAAAGCTTTGGATATATCAAGACCTACCGCTCTAGTTTCACCTGTCTTATCCAGTGTATGGTATATGCATTCAAAGATGACCGGTAGGATATCTGCAGTAGACCGTGATTGATTTTATCCATACTGATGGTCAGAAAGAAGTTCAGCATTTACGAGGTGCTATATTGATTAAGGATTCAAAGAGTTTAGTAAAGATCGAGAGTAGATTGATTTGGCGATAATTCTGAGAGTCAGTTCTATCTCCAGAATTCTTGAAGACTGGTACTACAGAGGCAATTTCCAGCTACCAGGAAAGCAAGGTATTTGTTGTATAGTTTTAAGAGGACAGGGGCCAGTTCAACGGAGCATTTCTTTATTACTATTACTGGTATAAGATCAAGCCCACATGCTCTGGAGGTGTCATGGTTTTTGATGATGTCCAGGACATGAGATGGGGTGATTACCAGGTCATCAACTGTGGCTTCCGTCCGCAGTGGGAAATTAGGGAGGGAGTGGTTTGCTGAGTCAAAAGTGAAGTTTAAAGCGAAATGCTGGGCAAGTAGTTCAGCCTTGTCAGTTGTGGTTGGATAGTGTGGGAATTGTTGATTGCCCATTGTCCACCACACTATTGTAGATTTTCGAGAAATCACGAGTACCTAGTTTCTACGACTGAATGCGTTTTCTGGTCATCTCTGTATACCTTCTCTTTGCTCCAGCTATCACAGTCTTACAATTTTGTCTTGACACTAAAGTTTCGTAGTAGACTCATGGCGGCCGTATTATCGGAATGCTTGCTGCCTCTGAGCAATAGCAGCTTCACATTTCGAGGTGAACTACTGTGGAGAGTGGGGCTTGCTATAGAATTTTTTCATGGGGATATAACCATCAATGGCTGCTTTGACCCATTCGGTTACCTCATTTGCACACTGATCAGCAGGGAGAGAAAAAGTTTCATTCCATAGAGCGTCTCTGATGTAGTCTCTGATAGAATCAAAATCAGTCTGCTTGTAGTATCTCGTTGTTTTGAGCAATGGCTCTTCAACTTTGGGACGAGATTTTAGAATCATATCAATCATTACCACAAGGTGATCAGCATTCCCCAGCGGGCTATGGGCATTCGTCATAAAAGCATTAGGAAGTGAGGTCAAGAATAAGCCGAGAAGTGAGACTTGATGGTCCACCCAGTCAGATAGGTGGGTTGGGAAAGTGACAGTCTGCAAAAGGGAGTGCACTATGGAGAAACTATACGTGGAGTTACCAGCTGCGTCTGTATAGCTGAAAAATCCAAACCAGATACGGTGATGTGCATTAAAATCCCCAAATACATGTCTTTGGGCACTCGAGTAAAGTGAGAGTGCTATATCTATCCTTTCGGAGCAGAGTTAAGCAGGGTACAGTCCTGGGTCGAAGTAGAACGGTATAACAAATCAAAGTAACTAACACTGTGCTGCAGGGTTAATCTAAAGCACATGTCGTTTCTTCTGACTGGTATAGACATTCTTTCTGCAACTTCGAGATTTTCAAAAATCTCTCTCTAGTGTTTGTCTCTCTATCCAATATGTAAAAATAACAGTGCACTATCACACACGTGCAGGTGTTAAATGTTTACAATAAACAATTTTCATCAGTATTTGTTTCAATGGCCGAACACTCGGAAGCCAAGCGTTTTCAGACAAATGTCTTGCATAGTTTTTTTTCATTATTTAATTCCGAACGTACGCCATCGATTTTCGAAAGATATAATGATATGTCATGTAGTGTAACGGAGAATAATAATAGTCTTGAATACCTTTGGTAAATGTTTTAATTACAAAAGAAAGCTACAAAAATTAATAAACAGTGAAGCAGCACTTGGGCCTAACGAAAAAAAGTCTGACGGACGACAGTGTGAGAAGGGGTTAAGAATATAATTTACAACATATAATATATCTAATATGTCTAATATATAAAGAAAAGTCAGTCAGATTCTTCAATTTAGACCTAAATAGAATTACATCTAACAAATCGATATTTAATTCTGTATTTTGTGACACTATTCTTCAGAACACTAAAATATAACTAAAGTTAATTACTCTCAGAAAATTCTTTTGATATTTTTAAGAAGGAAGCCATCTTTATCATCAGCAGCAAATATCAATTACAATGGCCGACATCTTTGTTTTCAGCAGTACATATATGTATTCTTATTTGCTTGTCTCCCCACAAGGTCGTTTTTTATGCATGGGAAATACAGCTCTTCAAAAAGGGGAACTCTGGATTGGAACAAAACTAAAAATTGCCTTAGTTAATAAGGACTACTCCTTCACTGAACGAGGACAGAATCGATTAAGTGTAACATCAGTACAGATACTACACTTTGTTCCTAGCAAAAAGGCCAAGAGGTGCCTCACAAGCTCTAAACAACAGAGTCTCCCTACACAAAAGTAACATTCAAATCCCAGATAACAGAAAACTCAGTTTCTTAGCATGTATGTATAATATATGTGTGTGTATAATATATGTGTATGTATAATATATGTGTATGTATAATATATGTGTGTGTATAATATATGTGTATGTATAATATATGTGTGTGTATAATATATGTGTGTGTATAATATATGTGTGTGTATAATATATGTGTGTGTATAATATATGTGTATGTATAATATATGTGTGTGTATAATATATGTGTGTGTATAATATATGTGTATGTATAATATATGTGTGTGTATAATATATGTGTGTGTATAATATATGTGTGTGTATAATATATGTGTGTATAATATATGTGTATGTATAATATATGTGTGTGTATAATATATGTGTGTGTATAATATATGTGTATGTATAATATATGTGTGTGTATAATATATGTGTGTGTATAATATATGTGTGTGTATAAACTGCTGATATAATCAGACAATGTGAACGCATGCATAACAGGTGCATATACACACTGGCTAAACAGCACACACATTATGCAAAACATAAGTATACACCATTATAACAATCTAACATAAACATAAAGAACGAAAATATATATACAGAGTTAAAACAGATACCACACACATACACACAACTAAACATACACAAGACTAAACATGCACACACACACACGAAATATACCAACATAGATACACCAACATTTTTTTATACATACACGAACATATTCACCCCCCCCCCCACCAAACACACACTACAGAAGGCAGTGGGAATGCACAACCACACAAGCCAGATCAAACACACACACAAACTAACACTCATTGAAAAACACAAATACACAAACACACTCATACACACAAATGGTAATAAATACACACACAGAATAAACATACACATACACATACACCTCGCACAGAGGAAACTATGATCACTGAAAAATGATAAAAGCCATGCATCTAATGAATTTACAACTATTCCCTATAAAATGACCACCACACTTGTTCTCGTTAGCAGAAGGACCCCAGCATGACAAAGATAAAAAAAGTTACCAGTAACACATGCAGGTGTCTACTCTAAGCATCTAAATAAAAACGTTTAAAATGTTTGTGGCCTGACATTTTTAAATATACTTATACATTATATATATATATATATATATATATATATATATATATATATATATATATATTATATATATATATATATATATATATATATTAAGAGAGTAGAAAGTGGACCTTAGGTTTACTTTCGGCAGCCTCCTAACTCTCGCTTCCCTTTTATCATTTAGTCCTCACATTCCATAAACGATGTTTCTGGCAAAGGGGGAAAATTGCTGTTTTCTGGGTCGGGATCTATTCATCTAACACTTATGTTGGCTAGTTTTAGACCTTGAAGTAGTATTTTTTTAGCTCCTTACATCAAGTGGCTTCATGCCTTGTATAGAGCGATTTCCATAATATATATATATATATATATATATATATATATATATATATATATATATATATATATATATATATAAAGATTAATACAACAAAAGATATAAGAGGCAACTAATATCTTTAATTAGTGAACATCCGGATAAAAATGAAGCTCAATATACTGGATAGAGCATCAATAGCACTAGATAGAGTGAAAGAATAAAATAAGGTGCGAATCAAATTTTATTATAATTCAAAGTTCAAACAAAGTACTTTTCATGAGTTTTCAAAGAAAATCTTCTCCTCAGATGACCATTACCGCAATGACATTACTGCAGGTAATAAAATTAAACTTTGAAAATATATAAAAAAAATTTTTTTTTTAAATATATAAAATACATAAAAGTATATAAAACATTAAATATATCGGACTTTAAAGTACTTTGCTTGAACTTTGAATTGTAATAAAATTTGATTCGCACCTTATTTTATTCTTTCACTCTATCTAGTGTTATATATATATATATATATATATATATATAAAGGGTATTAGAATAAACTTTGATAGTTTTTTATATTCCTTCATTTCAAAACATTTGAAGTATTTAATAAAGTAAAGTGCAACGGATAGCTGTTTCTGTGTAGTATTGGTGTGTTTGCGTGCTGGAGACCATGGACAACTAGGAAGCACCGGAATATCAGATGAGAGTGACTTGCATCATGATGATTCACGTTGTGTTTAAAAGCTCTAAAATCTTAGCTGCAGCAAAGTGCTCCTTAAATATCTTGAAGAACGTGAGCTGGAAAATTGTGATGGAGATGTGAAACAGTGGCTAGTAGGAAGGATCATAACAAGCATTCGGAATTTATTAATAAAAGAAAATTTGCCGAAAAGCTGAAAGAAAAATGTGCAGAAAGATCCAGACAATGACGACTGAGATGGGCGTCAGAGTTGCAACTATGAAGAAAGCGTTGAATGAATTTAAGGGCCATTTAAA
>OY744542.1:32821062-32973562 GCA_963556195.1 Sepiola atlantica
TTGTTTATGGTCTGTTACGCTTAATTTCTTATGGTCTGTCACACTTAAATCCTTATGGTCTGTCACGCTTAATTTCCTATGATCTGTCACGCTTAATTTTCTATGGTCTGTCACACTTAAATCCCTATGGTCTGTCACACTTAAATTCCTATGGGCTGTCGCACTTAAATTACTATTTTCTGTCACGCTTAATTACCTATGGTTTGTCACGCTTAAATTCCTATGGTCTGTCACGCTTAAATTCCTATGGTCTGTCACGCTTAATTTCTCATGGTCTGTCACGCTTAAATTCCTATGGTCTGTCACGCTTAATTTTCTATGGTCTGTCATGCTTAAATTACTATTTTCTATCACGCTTAATTACCTATGGTCTGTCACGCTTAATTACCTATGGTCTGTCACGCTTAATTACCTATGGTTTCTCATGCTTAATTTCTCATGGTCTGTCACGCTTAAATTCCTATGGTCTGTACCGCTTAATTACCTATGATCTGTCACGCTTAAATTTCTATGGTCTGTCACGCTTAATTACCTATGGTTTCTCATGCTTAATTACCTATGGTCTGTCACGCTTAAATTTTCCTTCCTAATCTGCAGATTGAATGACTTCAGTCTCATACTATCCATTCTTCTTGTTGATCTATTTTAAAAGAAAATTGAACATGCTCAGAGTTAATTAAGGTTAGGATTAGAGGTTGTGCATGGGAGGAGGACATGAACCCCCAATGCTGGAACTGTGGTTACTTCTCTCATATTTCCAATTTCTTATCAATATATTAATAATTGCACATTTACGGCTTTTGCAATTTCCTTTTCGTAAACAGTTTAGTGATAGTTCTATGTTCGATGCATTTCTAATAGATGTTCCTGGATAATTTATTAATAATCGCCCTTTTATTATTTTACCAATTCCAAGGCTACTCGCTATTACCTGGGGCAGAACAGCACCAAGTACAGCAATATTCTAAGAAATACATGAAGTATAATTTGCTTTGCAATAATTATTATTTGGGCGCTACTAAAACAATTTGTAATGTTGGATATCGTCTAGATTCTTCAAGGTTGTCATGACAATGATGATAATGATTGCCCCCATAAGATGAAGAGATGAAAGACTTACTTGGCCGGTTCGCTGGGTCTGTTCTGCTGGATATATTGAATACATCTTTGATAGGTGCTTCTTCATGAGAGTTTGTCTATGGCCGGATCGTCCTTAATTATAATTAACTGGTGCAAAGACATTTGTACCCAAAATATATACTTCTTTATTTTACTTCATCTTAGGTACAGGCTTTGTATATATATATATATATATATATATATATATATATATATATATATATATATATATATATATATATATATATATATATATAATGATGCAACATTGCGGCGATGGGACAGGGGCTGGAGCTTGGTGGATAGTGAGGTATCTATTAGATTAGAGACTCTTTTTTAGACCTTGTCTAAGAGTCTCCCTCTTATGATGCACCAGCTCAGATGTGGCAAAAATACTCCATGCATGGGCGGATGGTGGCTTTGTAGAGATATAGGACATTGTCAGGTGTGAAAAGTTTTCTAGCACGGTAAAGGGAGCCCACTTTCTTTGCAGCAGCCTTGGCAATGTGTTCTATGTATTTGTTCCAATTCATGCTACCTGTGAATGTTAGGCCGAGGAGTTTGAATTTTGGACTCTCAGGTAGGGTGTTATTTGCCATGACAATCGGTAGTTGAAGAGGTTACTTGTAGTTATTGAAGGAAAAAAGCTTTACTTTTGCGGCGCGGCATTAAAAGTTACCATCCATTTATGATCCCATTCCACTACAGAGTGGAGGTCACTTTCTAAGGATTTAGTCATTGCCTCGGATATGTGCTCGTCCGTTTTACCCACATGACATAGTAGAGTGTGATGTCATCAGCAAATATACCTCATCTTAAACACAATGTCATTAGGGAGGTCGTTTATGAAAATCAAGAACAATAAATATATACACACACATATATATATATATAACAAAGACAAGTCACTTACAGATTGCTGCAACATTGTTTTGTTTATTAAATCCTTCCGGTTAGATTGGACTTTTTTTAGAACTATATATATATATATATATATATATATATATATATATATATATATATATACTTTTATGTACGTATAAAATAAATAAATATATATTAACGGAAAAATACCTCCTATGAAGTTAAGGGCGACTAATAATGCAATTTTCTGCATCTTAATCACTTAGGAAAGTGAGACAATTGAAATAATAGTAAGCAAAATAACAACGAACGCTACAATCACCAATAAAAATAATTACATAAAAATACATTCTATATATATATATATATATATATATATATATATATATATATATGAATATCTGGGCAGCATCTTCTCTTTCAGGCAAGTACTGTTGAATATAATAGACAACTCGTGTCTAGATATCCTTTTGTAGACCTTTCAATAGTCCGAATTAGGATCTTAGTTTCGGATGGGAATTGGCTGATGAATTTGCCATAATTTGCACCTGTCTTTCGGACCCATCTGGGTCCATCTTCAAGGGCAATGAGGCTAATCAGTCTAGACAATGTGTAGTATTTATAGAAGGTGTTTGGCGGGAATTATGTACTAAGTACGAAACTATATTGGAGCTATAAACATTTTAGAATATTATTACTAATATTAAAGTTAATTCTATTAATATATATATATATTTTCAGGCCCATAAATCCAAGGACACCGTTTCCTAGCAGTTTCAGAGTCAACACTCCCAACTTTATTAAACCAAGCGAATGGACCTCAAAATGGATTTTACCGTTTGGAGTTTACTGTTACACCAACTTCAATTACAGATGGGAGAGAGGTCTCAGACATAAACACTCTGCTGATGGAAGCTTGGAAAAATCTCATCAAAGGGCGACTGGAAGTTGGCTAGACTGTCTACGTCGTTGTGCAGCTGCTTATGGAAGGGGCACCTGGAACATCTCACCTAAAATTGTGGTTTTCTTCTACTTTAAACAATGCACCCGTTATCAATAATAATTATATATTTATGTGTATATTAATTGTGCTAAATTTCCACGTTTCTTGTATGCCACTTTGCAGTTAAAATAAATGACAGCTTTGTTCTAGTAATAGGAAGGTTGGGAATGTACATCATCATCCGCAGCAGCATCAGCATCATCATCATCATCATCATCAGCAGCAGCAGCAGCAGCAGCAGCAGCAGCAGCAGCAGCAGCAATAAAACGTCTTTAATATGCTTGCATGTGTTAGATGGCTTTTCGAAATTGACTTCCAAACTAACCTATCTCTGATGAGGCCTTTATTCATCCCCTTTTCTTTCAATGCCATTCTTATAACTCCCTCCTACCCATGCTAAATAACCCTGCCACCTGAACTGTTCTACATCTACTAACCCAAGAACTCTCATCCATTCTTTCAATGTTACTATGTCATCCAAGTCTCCTGTCTTGCACATATCTCCCTATACTCTCCAAATTTAATCTTCTTTTGCAGTCATCAGATTTAAACTTGTCTTTAAGACTCACATTACACATTCATCGTATCCTTCTTATATAATTTCTCTCCATGCAACACATGTCCTCATCTCTCACTGGCCACATTTTACTTCCATATACATCAAACATTGCATACACATGCCTGATAGACTCTTGCCTGAGTCGACAGTTGTAACGCTCTGTTGGTTATTAATGACAGAAGAACCCTAAACTTACTACATTTACTCCTAATTCTTGCAGTCACACTGGAACCAGCTCCACCCTGTGCTCCAATGGTATCACCAAGATAACAAAACTTCTGAACAGCCTCAATATCCTCGCCATTCAAATATACTTTCTCCACATCTGAGTTTTCATCCGTCTCCATTGTCTTACACTTCTTGCACACAAATTGGTTATCTTCTCTCAACCTACCAGTAATTCCACTGCATTTCTTGTGTATCCAATGTTTACAAGTACCACAGAAAATTGAGTTGCTTCGAACTCCCTTTTCACAAAAAAGAATAAATTTGCATGTAATTTGAAAGAAAATAGGGAAACATGTTTAGGAGCAAAGTGTAGTATCTGTTCTGATTCTGCACTTAGTTTTTCTATCCTCGGTCAGTGAAGGAGAAATCCTTCTTGACGGATGCAATTTTAATTTTTTGTTTCAATACAGAGTACCCCTGTTTTGGATAGCCGGATTTTTACCCAACTTGAAAACTGACCTTGTGTCTAACTCTGCCTTCGTGGGGAGGCAAGTGTATAGGAATGTAAAACTCGCAACACCTAAAATCCCAAAAATGAAAAACGTATCTTTTCTTTTTTTGTATTTATTCGTCGAACTCAGATATTTCAAGAATACAGATAATTATGTGCGAACTTAAGATGTTTTGTTTACGGAGATCTGATGATGCGAATTTTACACCTGTTCTTTAATAACGCAGGTGAGATGACTTTCTTCTTCACAAATTTATTATAAAAGCTTCACATTACCGAGAACCAACTTCCCTTAGAACGGTTTTGGGGAGCTGGATTTTTACCCACATTAAAAACTGACCTTGTGTTTAACTCTGCCCTCGTAGGGAGGCATGTTAATAAAAACATACAACTCACAGCACATAAAATCCCCAAAATGAAAATAAGATGCGAAGAAAAAAAAGCGTATTTTTTTTCTTTTTTTGGTATTTATTTGTCGAACTCAGATATTTCAAGAATACAGATAATCAAGTGCAGATTTGAGATTATTTTCGCAGCATCGGTGTTACTTGTGTGCGGAGATCTAATGATGCGCAGTTTTACACCTGCTCTTTAATAATACAGGTGAGACGACTTTCTTCTTCCCTTTTGGGGAGTTGTTTGTTCACCTTCACTCACCCACACGTAAAATAATTTGAGTAATTTGTTTTATGGCATATCAACCCTTTTTCAGTTATTCAATACTGAAACTATCTAAATGATGTATCGTTTGCAATTTATTGAACACACAATGCTATTTTACTCATAACTGGGGAAAAGAGTCCATATTTTTTCTAATTGTTATATTTTTAAAAAGACGGAGACAGAATATGAGCTGTTATTTCGTTAAAAATTTCAAAATACATGGGAACAAGTAGATGGAAGAGACTAAATGGAAGTATAAATATGCATGCTGGAGAATTCGTTTAGAAGTGAAGCGGACAGATGTGTTGTTATGTAATCTAAAAAAGTAGGAAATAGTAGACTCTCTCTCTCTTTCTCTCTTTTGCTCTCTTTCTCTGTTACCTTCATTTCTTCAAGAAGTTTTCAGATCATCATCATCATCATCATAGTCGAAGAATCTAGATGGTATGTGACACAATGGTATTACAATACGTATAAGTTGTCAATGCATTAGATACAACTGGATCTGAACACGACTTAACTGATTTCATAGTCTGTCTCAGTATCCATTACACCACCCGAATATTTATTACATAGGGAATATGTGGTTGGCGGAATGGATACCATCAATGGTCTATCGATTCAGTTATGGTGAAATTAAATCCGCTGTTCTAATACTGTTGAAAATGAATGAATCTACAATTTCTCCAAACGATAAAATAGTAACTTTTATAAAGTTTCTGCATTTGTTTAGATGACGAAAAACATTTGAAACTCGATGTGGAAACCGTTTGCATTCTGATTGGAAAAACGTTAAAGCTCAAATTTGCTGGATTAATATGAAAATAATAATCGACTTTTTGCCTCAGTCAAAAAATAATGCGGCTTACAAATCATTGGACGTTTTCTTTCACTTCTTTCCTTTCTCCTTCTTTCATTTCACTTAGTATTTACTTCCTTTCCACCGCAGGAAGATGTGGCACAAGGCCCGAAGGTGGGGGAGAATAAACCAGTGCCCTTAAAGAAAAGGCACTCTGGCCTCTTAAAAATTGCCTGGGCAGTCCCGTTGGTATTGACTGGTCGGGGCGCTTCAGGCAGTTACCAATAAACTAACTCCTCCCCAAAGAGGGAAGGCAAGGCCTGGGAGGGTGGACCTCTTATGACTACCCAGGACTAATACCAAAGCCTGACAGATAAAAGGCTACCGAAATGGGCCAGTTCATGTCGGACTGATTGTCGAGAATTAATCCTCGACTGGTATGTTAGGCATAAGAAAAGAGACGGCTTTATTCTTTTCTACTACGCATTTAAGTCAGTAGATTTCAGACAGGAAATAATGTCAGTTAATTCTTTTTTTAACCAATGGAAATACAGATAATTCGTTGGCTCACCATTTTCTTATTGAGGTGAATTTGCTTATTGCAATGCAATAACCAGTCTTTCTGTTACTCATAGGTTGTGAGTTCAATCCTCACTATGATTTCGACATCTTTAATTTTCAAACTACATGCCAGACAAAGGCGGACATTTTTATGGTGGAGATGAGACAAGTCGGAGCCACTTTCACTGCTGGATCTGGGTTCAGGATCATCACGTCTGCCAGATTAGTTGCATTATTCGTTGGATTATTCGTTGGATTATTCGTTGGATTATTCGTTGGATTATTCATTGGATTATTCGTTGGACTACTCTTCTCATCTTGGATGTTATTCTCGCGACGTTTCAGCTGATCTAAACTCTGACCTTTTTCAGATGCATATTGTCGAACTCAGAAATCTGTAAGTAATTCGTCTTCAGAGACCCATGGTGCAACGGATAAAAGTGCTAAGTAATAATCAGTTTTACTGACAGTCTTCTGGAGGTTAAAGGTTCAATCCTCAGTAGTGGCGATACTAAGAACACAATTACGAATTACTTAAAACTTCTACTCGCTCATGGCTAACGGAACGATAGCAAGTTACCCTCATGGATTAAATAAAAGGTTCTGTTCTAAATTTCATACAGATTATCGAGTTAAACAAGATGCACCTCAAGAAGGTCAGAGGTTACATTTTGAGAATAACATCCAAGATGAGAACAGTAGTCAGAATAATCAAAATAATCGAGATACTCATATAAAAACAAACGTTTACAATAGAGATTGTGTTTCAGTATTAAATAATGTCAAAAGGGTTGATATGCCATAAACCAAACCCAAAATTAAATAATGTCAAAAGGGTTGATATGCCATAAACCAAACCCAAAATTAAATAATGTCAAAAGGGTTGATATGCCATAAACCAAACCCAAAATTATATAATGTCAAAAGGGTTGATATGCCATAAACCAAACCCAAAATTAAATAATGTCAAAAGGGTTTATATGCCATAAACCAAACCCAAAATTAAATAATGTCAAAAGGGTTGATATGCCATAAACCAAACCCAAAATTATATAATGTCAAAAGGGTTGATATGCCATAAACCAAACCCAAAATTAAATAATGTCAAAAGGGTTGATATGCCATAAACCAAACCCAAAATTAAATAATGTCAAAAGGGTTGATATGCCATAAACCAAACCCAAAATTAAATAATGTCAAAAGGGTTGATATGCCATAAACCAAACCCAAAATTATATAATGTCAAAAGGGTTGATATGCCATAAACCAAACCCAAAATTAAATAATGTCAAAAGGGTTGATATGCCATAAACCAAACCCAAAATTATATAATGTCAAAAGGGTTGATATGCCATAAACCAAACCCAAAAGTATATAATGTCAAAAGGGTTGATATGCCATAAACCAAACCCAAAATTAAATAATGTCAAAAGGGTTGATATGCCATAAACCAAACCCAAAATTATATAATGTCAAAAGGGTTGATATGCCATAAACCAAACCCAAAATTAAATAATGTCAAAAGGGTTGATATGCCATAAACCAAACCCAAAATTAAATAATGTCAAAAGGGTTGATATGCCATAAACCAAACCCAAAATTAAATAATGTCAAAAGGGTTTATATGCCATAAACCAAACCCAAAATTAAATAATGTCAAAAGGGTTGATATGCCATAAACCAAACCCAAAATTATATAATGTCAAAAGGGTTGATATGCCATAAACCAAACCGAAAATTAAATAATGTCAAAAGGGTTGATATGCCATAAACCAAACCCAAAATTAAATAATGTCAAAAGGGTTGATATGCCATAAACCAAACCCAAAATTAAATAATGTCAAAAGGGTTGATATGCCATAAACCAAACCCAAAATTAAATAATGTCAAAAGGGTTTGTATGTCATAAACCAAACCCAAAATTAAATAATGTCAAAAGGGTTTATATGCCATAAACCAAACCCAAAATTAAATAATGTCAAAAGGGTTTGTATGTCATAAACCAAACCCAAAATTATATAATGTCAAAAGGGTTGATATGCCATAAACCAAACCCAAAATTATATAATGTCAAAAGGGTTGATATGCCATAAACCAAACCCAAAATTAAATAATGTCAAAAGGGTTGATATGCCATAAACCAAACCCAAAATTAAATAATGTCAAAAGGGTTGATATGCCATAAACCAAACCCAAAATTAAATAATGTCAAAAGAGTTGATATGCCATAAACCAAACCCAAAATTAAATAATGTCAAAAGGGTTGATATGCCATAAACCAAACCCAAAATTAAATAATGTCAAAAGGGTTGATATGCCATAAACCAAACCCAAAATTAAATAATGTCAAAAGGGTTTGTATGTCATAAACCAAACCTAAAATTATATAATGTCAAAAGGGTTTATATGTCATAAACCAAACCCAAAATTAAATAATGTCAAAAGGGTTGATATGCCATAAACCAAACCCAAAATTAAATAATGTCAAAAGGGTTGATATGCCATAAACCAAACCCAAAATTATATAATGTCAAAAGGGTTGATATGCCATAAACCAAACCCAAAATTATATAATGTCAAAAGGGTTGATATGCCATAAACCAAACCCAAAATTAAATAATGTCAAAAGGGTTGATATGCCATAAACCAAACCCAAAATTATATAATGTCAAAAGGGTTGATATGCCATAAACCAAACCCAAAAGTATATAATGTCAAAAGGGTTGATATGCCATAAACCAAACCCAAAAGTATATAATGTCAAAAGGGTTGATATGCCATAAACCAAACCCAAAATTATATAATGTCAAAAGGGTTGATATGCCATAAACCAAACCCAAAATTATATAATGTCAAAAGGGTTGATATGCCATAAACCAAACCCAAAATTAAATAATGTCAAAAGGGTTGATATGCCATAAACCAAACCCAAAATTATATAATGTCAAAAGGGTTGATATGCCATAAACCAAACCCAAAAGTATATAATGTCAAAAGGGTTGATATGCCATAAACCAAACCCAAAATTAAATAATGTCAAAAGGGTTGATATGCCATAAACCAAACCCAAAATTATATAATGTCAAAAGGGTTGATATGCCATAAACCAAACCCAAAATTAAATAATGTCAAAAGGGTTGATATGCCATAAACCAAACCCAAAATTAAATAATGTCAAAAGGGTTGATATGCCATAAACCAAACCCAAAATTAAATAATGTCAAAAGGGTTTATATGCCATAAACCAAACCCAAAATTAAATAATGTCAAAAGGGTTGATATGCCATAAACCAAACCCAAAATTATATAATGTCAAAAGGGTTGATATGCCATAAACCAAACCGAAAATTAAATAATGTCAAAAGGGTTGATATGCCATAAACCAAACCCAAAATTAAATAATGTCAAAAGGGTTGATATGCCATAAACCAAACCCAAAATTAAATAATGTCAAAAGGGTAGATATGCCATAAACCAAACCCAAAATTAAATAATGTCAAAAGGGTTTGTATGTCATAAACCAAACCCAAAATTAAATAATGTCAAAAGGGTTTATATGCCATAAACCAAACCCAAAATTAAATAATGTCAAAAGGGTTTGTATGTCATGAACCAAACCCAAAATTATATAATGTCAAAAGGGTTGATATGCCATAAACCAAACCCAAAATTATATAATGTCAAAAGGGTTGATATGCCATAAACCAAACCCAAAATTAAATAATGTCAAAAGGGTTGATATGCCATAAACCAAACCCAAAATTAAATAATGTCAAAAGGGTTGATATGCCATAAACCAAACCCAAAATTAAATAATGTCAAAAGGGTTGATATGCCATAAACCAAACCCAAAATTAAATAATGTCAAAAGGGTTGATATGCCATAAACCAAACCCAAAATTAAATAATGTCAAAAGGGTTGATATGCCATAAACCAAACCCAAAATTAAATAATGTCAAAAGGGTTTGTATGTCATAAACCAAACCTAAAATTATATAATGTCAAAAGGGTTTATATGTCATAAACCAAACCCAAAATTAAATAATGTCAAAAGGGTTGATATGCCATAAACCAAACCCAAAATTAAATAATGTCAAAAGGGTTGATATGCCATAAACCAAACCCAAAATTATATAATGTCAAAAGGGTTGATATGCCATAAACCAAACCCAAAATTATATAATGTCAAAAGGGTTGATATGCCATAAACCAAACCCAAAATTAAATAATGTCAAAAGGGTTGATATGCCATAAACCAAACCCAAAATTATATAATGTCAAAAGGGTTGATATGCCATAAACCAAACCCAAAATTAAATAATGTCAAAAGGGTTGATATGCCATAAACCAAACCCAAATAGTTTCACATAATTCATTTTATCATTAAATTATTTCCATTAGAATTTTGCCCATCAATCTAAAAACTAGCTATTTTTTTCATTTAGTTTAGGATACAAATAAACTATAATACTTGACTTTTTAAACTTTAGTAACACTTAAGGGAATAACATCCCGAATCATACTAGGTGTGCACATGCTTTTGCCCATAAAAATGAAGAATGAAGGCACGCAAGACAGGCTCCCAGGTGTAAGACGATGACTTTGTTGTGATTCATAAACCAGCATGTGAAGTTAACTCCCTTCTCACCCTCTTTACTCAGCCTAAACTTGAAGACGTCTAGTGACTAAGTCGTTAATGTTACAGGAAATAACTTTTATGCTATATTTGTGTTGTCTTTGTTAGTCTGGTGATGCATTTGAAAACAAAGTCTTGTACCAAGATCAAATACAGATTTTCTTGAGTAAAATTCTATGAGAAATCCAATGGTTGTATTAATTTTGTATTATGAGATTTTATAATAATATTGTGGGGTCTGCGTTTTCATCGGGTATCCATTATAAGACAATGTTTTATTTAATTCTATTTTGTTTATTAATTGAAAATTGAAAATTATAGACATAGAAAATGCAAATAAGAATGGTAATATGAGGTTAAGGGCTGGGAGCAGGAGTACACATCGGTCCCCATTCATTTCCGGGCAATGCCATGAATTAGTAAATAAAACGAGAAAATTTCCACGCGATCACAGTGAATGCATTTTTCTGTTTAATTCAAAACTGTCTCGTTAATTTTGATCATAAGGTTCAGCCAGATTGGACAGTGAAAAACCTCTTCTCCTTCCAATGTTATCTCCCTCTCTCTCACACTTTATCTTTCTTTCTCACACTCTCACTTTCTCTCCCATTCCCCTTCCCCCTTCGCTCTCTCCTTACTCTTAAATGATTAAGGTTTTCTTTTTTGCATTGCAATAATTCAGAGAACCCCAAATTAATACGAGAAATTTTTTCCCCTAAAATGTCTGTTATAATTAATATCACATAAATCAAATTTTAAAAAGCAAGAAGTTACATTTTTTAATATTTTTTTAAAGAAATTCATACAATTGAGGTAAGAGAGACACAAGAGTGAGAGAGAGAGAGAGAGATAAGAGAGAGAGAGAGAGAGATAAGAGAGAGAGAGAGCGATGATGAAAAATGTTGAAATTCAGGCAGAAGTGTGTGATTGGCCAAAAGAATATCATCTCAGACTATGAAATTGGCTATGCTGAGTTCAAGTCTAATCAGTGATTATTTATGCACTAAAACTTTGGAAAGGTACTAACCTGCAATTTGGAGAGGGGGGGGGCAACAATTCTTTTGAATGGCGGCAACCCATGCTACATTAGAATGTTACCTGAAAATGAGTTCTTAATTGGTAAGTTGTCCTTAGCAGTATGAAGGTCAACTGTTACAAAGTTTTGAATGGGTGGGCATTACTAATATTAAGGATGACTGTTATGAAGTTTTTAATGGGTGGGCATTACTAATATGAAGGATGACTGTTATGAAGTTTTGAATGGGTGGGCATTACTAATATGAAGGATGACTGTTATGAAGTTTTGAAGTTTTTAAATTGCTGGCATTAGCAGTATTAAGGATGCTTGCTATGAAGTTTTGAAGTTTAGCAGTATTAATGACAACTGCTGTGAAGTTTTTATGGATTACATTAGCAGTATAAAAGATGACTGCTATGAAGTTTGAACAGAAAGGCCGACTTCTATGAACTTTTGAATGGTCTGTATTAGCAGTAAAAAGGATGATTTCTACATTTTGAACATTTGGGCCTTAGCAGTATTAAGGATGTGTGTTATGAAGTCTTGAAATTGCTGGCATTAGCAGTATTAAGGATGACTGCTATGAAGTTTTGAACAGGCATGGATTAAGAAGTATTATAGACGACTACTGTAAAATTTTATATAAGTGAAGATTTGCATTATCAAGAATGACTGTTATGAATTTTTGAACAAGTGAGCATTATCAGTATTATAGACGACTGTTATGAAATTTTGACTGGGTGGCATTAGAAGTATTAAAGATGACTGCTATGAAAGTTTGTATAGGCCGAATTCTTAGTATTATGGATGACAAATATGAAGTTTTGAATGGGTAGCAGTATTAAGAAGGACTACTATGAAGTTTTGAACAGGTGGCCATTAGCAATATGAAGGACGACTGCTATGAAGTTTTGAATGGGTCGGGATTAGCAGTAATATGGACGATGGCTATCAAGTTTTAAACGGTTGTATTAGCATTAATTGGGAGGACTGCTATGAAGTTTTGAACAGTGGTATTAGCAGTATGACGGAACCTGCTATGAAGTTTTGAACAAGCGAGTATTTGCAGTAGGAAAAACAATTGTGATGAAGTTTTTAAGGGGTGGACATTAGAAATATTAAGGTCAACTGCTATGAAGTTTTGAATGGGTTGGCTAATGCAGTAATATGGACTACTGCTATAAAATTTTGAATGGTAGATAATTAGCAGTGTTAGGGGAGGAATGCTATGAAGTTTTAATTTGCTTTATTAGTAGTATGAAGGACAACTGCTATGAAGTTTTGAACGTGTAGGCATTAGGAGTAATAGGGATGACAGCTATGAGATATATAGCCTTAGCAGTAATATGGATTACTTCTATAAAAGTTTGTATGGCCGGCATTAGCAGTATTAAGGATGACTGCAATGGAGTTTTAAATAGCATTGTTAAACTGCTAATACCCACCATTCAAAACTTCATGACAGTCGTTTTCATACTGCTAATGTCAGCCCTTTCAAATCTTCATAGCAGTCTTCCCTAATACGGCTTCTGATAGGTTTAGAATGGGTGGGCATTAGCAGTATGAACGACGACTGCTATTATGTATTGAAATGTTGAGCATTAGCAGTACAGATAAAGAATGTTATGAAGTTTTGAATGGGCTGACATTATTAGTCATAGGGATGACTACTATGAAGTTTTGTATGAGCAACATCGTTTGTATGAAGAACGACTACTATAAAGTTTAGGACGGGTAGCTATTAGCAGTATTAACGTTTTGAACGAGCAGCATTAGAAGTATGAAGAATAACTTCTATGAAGTTTTGTATGGACAACCATTAGTTGTATTAAGGACGACCACAATAAAATTATGAAAGAGCGGTCATTATTAGTATTAGGGATTACTGGTATGATGTTTTTTATCGGTGGCATTAGCAGTAAGGACAACAACTATGACTGTTTTGAATAGGTAGCATTCACAGTATTAAGGATAGGTTGTATTAAGTTTTGTATCTGTAGCAGTATGAAGGACAAAAGCTATGAAGTTTTGAACGGGATGTATTAGCAGTATCAAAAACAACAGCTGTGGAATTTTAAATGGGTGGGCATTAGCTGTATGAAGGACGAATGCCATTTAGTTTTGAATGGATAGGTATTAGCATTATGAACGACGATTGCTATGAGTTTTGAATGACTGGACATTAGCAGTATTTAAGACGACTACTATGAAGTTTTGAACAGGTTGGTATTATCAGTATGAAAAACGACTGCTATGAAATTTTGAATCGGTGGGTATTAGCAGTATGAAAAACGAATGCTATGAAGTTTTGAATAGGCGAGCATTAGCAGTATGAAGGACAACTGCTATTATATCTTTGTTGATGAACAAGTTTCTATTTATATATGGGCAATGGATTTATTTTGTGTTGATATTAACTATTTTTGTGTTGATATTAACTATTTTGTGTTCAACTGCATTTAGAGTTGTCTTAATTGGAATGGAAATTTTGCAGATGTGATGTATGCTGTCAGTTTATAGAAACGAGATTTAATAAGTTATGGGCTCAGACCAACGCCAGACGATGGACAACCCAGCGCTTGTAAACTCTGGACCCAGACTAACACTAGACAACTGATAGACCAACGCTTGTAAACTTTGGGCCCATACCAACATTAGACCAATGCCAGACCACCGTCAGACCACTGATAGATCACCTTGTAATCTCTGTTCCCAGACCAATGCTAAACCACTGACAGACCAACGACAGACAGACTAACGCTTGTAAAATCTGGGCTCAGACCAACGCCAGACCAACGCTAGACCACCAACAGACCAATGCTTGTAAATTCTGGGCCCAGACCAACGTCAGACCACTGACAGACCAACGTTTGTAAACTCTGGGCCCAGATTAACGCCAGACAACCAATGCTTGTAAACTCTGGGCCCAGACTCACGCTAGACAACTGATAGACCAACGCTTATAAACTCGGGGCTCAGACCAACGCCAGACCACCGCCAGACCAATACTTGTAAACTTTGGGCCCACACAAACACCAGACCACCAAAAGACTACGACAGGCCAACTCTCGTAAACTATCAGCCCAGATCAACGCCAGACACTGACAGACCATCGACAGACCAACGCTTGTAAACTCTGGGCCAGACTAATGCCAGACCACCGACAGACCAACTTTTGTAAACTCTGTTATATTGCTGAATTGACATTGATAATTTTGTAAAATGATGACATTTGATGACTTCATAATTGAAGTGGAGACACATGATAGTTTAAATTATAGAGACTTAAAATTTGCCACGTGTATTATGCTGAAACGGTGTGGTTTATGGAAATACATAAATGGCGCTGCTATATACCCTGTTGATGAAGCGATTAAGAGATTCGAGTTGCATGATAAGGAGAGAGATCTTGCTTATATCTTATCATATACTGTATTGACCATAGACAATAAATCCATGTTCCACTAAAGATACATCTGATGCTCTTAGTCAATATAAAAACAAGGTTTGGCTGTACTAACAAACATTTATGCGCCAGTGTTCGTTACCAATCAGGAAGTAAAATACTGGAACAGATGAAGTGCATGCATGAAAATGTTTCATGATCAGCTGAACGCGATACGCTTACTGGTGAGCAGCTTGCATACGACTTAATTGCAAGTCTCCCTCTTGGCAAATATAAAACTTTGATTAGCTCACTGGTGAAGGCAATTTGCAGTTTGATCGATTAAAGTATCTGCTTTTGCAGTTCTTTGATCGTGAAGCCTTCAATGATTTCACAAGAAAAGACAGCGATGCTGACTTTTCAAAATCAGGTGACTGCCACCGTTGGGTTCCTGGAAAGCGAGGAAATTGGTTATGCTAAAATTATGGCTCGCCACATCATTTAAAGTGCAATTGTTCATAGTCTAAAGGCACTGTATATTCATGTGGTGACGGAAATAGTTAACAAAGTAAGCAGAACTATCATCAGCAAAGAGGTGGCCATCGAAATAGCAATTGGCACAGTCAAAGATATTCGTCTGGTCATACGTCGTGTACGAAATCTGTTAGCAATTCTACTGCTTTTATTGATTGTGAAAAATATTGTAGGAATTTTAATGATGACAATGTCTGGATAATTGACTCTGATGCACCTGATCACATGACTTCCAAAATATCTGATCTGTAAAGTCAGGTGTTAAGTTGAAAAGCCAGTACATTAGGATTAGCGCACCTTGACCTACCAAAAAATGTCTGAGCAGCTCCGTTGACATAACCCGGTAGGGGCGCTTCAGGCGATTAGCAATAAACTGACCTCTTCTCAAAGAGAAGGTAAAGCCTGAGAGGGTGGACCTCCTCGAACTGAACAGAACCATACCTCAGCCTGATAGCAACAAAGTCACTGTAAGTCTGATTGTCGAGGACGTATCCTTGACTGGTATGAATAGAAATAAGTTATTATTCTCAGAAATTGATTCGAAATGACAATTATGCCCAAGCCGTTAAATCTATAATAGCTGAACAGTTCCCACGAGTTTTGGCGAATAACAAACAGTGTCCTGAACAGATGTAATATCTGTATTCTAACCATCATCAATGGACCAGAGATGATTTCATCAGCATCCGATAAAGGCAAACCTTTTGCAAAGAACTTTGAAACAAATTCCACCCTTTGTGATCTGAATTTCCCCCAATGACCAACATCCATATATATGTCTGGGATGTTGCCAAACTTATCAAGAACCTTGATGTCAGCAAGGCTACTGGTCCTGAAAACATTCCAATCATAGTGATTAACACGCTGCAACCGGAACTAGCTCTTATTCTTAAAAAGCTGTTCAATCGTTGCTTAAAGGAGAAATGCTTCCGATCACCTTGAAAAACTTCGTCAGTCTGCCCAGTATTTCAAAATACCAGGGATCAGTGTTCTGCATCTCAGTACAGACCAATCAGTCTCCTCTGCATTATGAGTATGTTGTTTGAATCTGTGATAAATCAAAAAGTTGTCAAACACCCCAACACAAACAATCTACTCAGTGACAAGCAATATGGACTTCGTCCTGCAAGATGAACAGCTGATGTGCTGACACAGAATCATCAAATTTATTGATGGGGGCATAATTTCTCGAGCAATAGCTCTTGACATATCAAATGCCTTTAATAGGGTTTGGCACAAAGGTTTACTTCACAAGCTTGCTAGCTATGGAATATCTGGAAATGTCTTCGCAATCATCAAACCCTTTATCTCTGATAGGTTTACAAAATTAGTCGTTGATGGACAGAAGTTTGAAGCACAAAGTATCAACGCAGGCATGCCTCAAGGATCCATTCTCGTCCCAACCCTCTTTCTAATCTTCATCAAGGATCTCCCAAATCACATACTAAGATCATGCATTGACATTTATGCAGATGGCACAACCATCTATGGCAACACTTCGAAGAGCATTAATGATCAAGATGTTTCTGATTCTACCTCTTCCGATGTGGAGCATGTTGTGCAATGGGGAAAAAGGTGTTTGGTTACTTTTAATATATCTAAAACCAAGCTTCTGTCTTTTCACCACCAATGCTTGGATCCTCACTTTGCCCCAATTGAAATAAATGGCTCTCTCCTTGAAGAAGCCTCCTGCTTTGATAAGCTTCTAGGACTGACCTTCACTCAATACCTGAAATGGAAGACTAACATCAAATATTTTGCTAAGTTTGCTGAAAAATTGTTAAGATCATTCTACCGCTCCAGAAAGTATCGCACTCCTTACACAATCCTCTACCTGTATAAGAGCCAAATACGTCATAAGATGGAGTACTGTTGCCACATCTGGGGAGGTGTTGCTCAGAGCATCCTTTGTTGCCTTGACAAAGTAGAAAACTGAATTCGAAATCTAGTAGGAGATGTCCTCTTCTCTTCCCTACAGTCTCTTTTTCACGGAAGAGAGGTTGCTAGTTTTTCTCTGCTCTATCGCTATTTTTATGGTAGGTGCTCGACTGAGCTCCAATCTATGGTACCATCCCCCTGTAAAACATTCACAACAAAAACTCGTCTAGCTATAACCACTGTAAATAATTTTCCTTTCTTTCTCCGTGTATCTAAAACTAAACAGAACTTCCATAAGCAAAGTTTTTTTGATAAGAACTACCTGTCCGTAGAACACAGTACTAATGGGCTGCTCCCCAGCTGACTACAACATGGTCATTTTCAAGTCCAATGTTAACGAATTCTTGTTGAGCGGTCTTCTTAAATAATCAAATTCTGTCCAGTTTCAAGCATCGTTACTAATCGTTGTGTTGTGTCACCATCCACCTGACAAACTCATTGACTCTTATACTCGAGTGGCTTTTGGGCCTTGATAAGCAGTGACTCATCAGTACATAAAACAAATATGCTTATTTTGGTCTGGGTGATGATAATGATAAGATCTCAAACTATGCTGTTACACTGTAGAACGTTCTTTTTGTTCCTAAAGATGGATGAACACAAAGGGAGAGTTTAAATTCATGATCTTGATTCTTCTTCTAATCTTTTGTTTCATGTACATATCAGCCGATTGTCAAAGCCGATAGCACCCCCTTCCCGAGAGTTCAACGTTTAAACTCCTCGGCCTGACATTCTCAGGAAACATGAAGTCAAATAAGTAGGACAGTAGAAAGTGGACCTTGGGTTTACTTTCGGCAGCCTCGTAACTCTTGCTTCCTTTATTTTGTCCTTTAGTCCTCACATTTCATGAGCGATGTTTCTGACAAAGGAAGAGGAATTGCTGTTTTCTGGGTCGGAATCTATACATCTAACACTTATCGTTGGCTAGCTTTTGACCTTGAAGTAGTATTTTTTTTTTAGCTCCTTACATCAAGTGGCTTCATGCCTTGTCTGGAGCGATTTCCATAAAAAAAACAAACGTAGAATATGCTGCCAGCTCTGCCACAAAAAAGGTAAGCTCCCTCTACCAGGCTAGAAACTGCTCACACCTATCAGAATCCTCTATCTCTATAAAGCCACCATTCCCCGTGCATGGAGTATTGTTGCCACATCTGGGCTAGTGCACCAACCCATGCTTCCCCCTCTTGTACAAAATGCAAAAAAGAATTTCTAACCTAATAGTTCCTGCACTATCTGCCAAACTCCAACTCCTGTTGCATCGCTGCATTGTGGCATCCCTATGCTTATTTTACAAGTATTTCCATGAGATGTGCTCTGTTGAACTTTATATATTTGTACCCCCCCCCCCTCACACAACATAAATACTTCCGATCCACCCGACAAGCAACATAATCACACTCCTTCACTGTAGACATACTGAAAGATTTTCGACTCTAATAGCTTCTTTCCTCATAGTGCTAGTCTTTGGAATTCCCTCCTTGCTCCCTGTTTCCTCAACCGTACCATCGTGCAGAAATTTAAAAGTAATGTGAACAAACATCTTGCCGGCCAACTCCCCACCCAGGTTTCCTCCTGTATATCTGTCTCCTATTACAGTAACCCCTTACGCTTCAGTGGCAATATGTCTTGTTTGAGGCGAACAAAAGTAAATAAAAAATATATATTGGTAATTTATAGAAGGCAATACAATGTAGAAGTGTAATGAGGTACTATATATATATAAGAGGTTAATGTAGTTTACTTGAAGCATTGTTTAGTGTGTATATAAAGGACATTTATAGAAGGCAATACAATGCAGAGGTGTAACGGATAAACACAAACTGAAGCAAATTAAGACATAGATAGGTGGAATGAGTTATGTAGTTTCCACCCTTTGCAACGTTTGAATTAAGGTTAGACACACATCGGAAGAAGGGAAATGTTCTTCACGAAATATTATATTATATGGAATTTCTATCAAACCACACTGACACAAGTAAGATTGGTAATATATATATATATATATATATATATATATATATATATATATATATATATATATATATATATAGTTTCGGAAGTTTCTCAACCATTAAAACTATATTAAAAAAAACAAAAAACTTTTAGTCCCAAGTCTTTCAGTGGAAAATCACTCATGTAAGTCAATTTATTTTTTACAGTTTTTATATATGAAGCGTTCGAATGCAAAACGCGATAAACGCCATCTTCAAAATCACGAAACTGTCCCTTCAAAAAGTGTTGCATTTCCACACTCGACGACACCCCAAAACTATGTCTGACATAATATGATACCGGAATAATTTCTTTTTGATTTCAATTAAAATCAGCTTTCAGTCGAAGTCTAAATTGAATATATTCGTGTTTTTATTGTTTAAGGTCTCAATTTAAACGAATTGGATTTATCGCGTTTTGCGTTCGAACTTTTCATATATATATTGTATTAATAAAAAAAGAGGGAAACATATAACTGATTCCACCGTTATATGTTTTAATTTGCGTCAATACGGATGTACACACGCTAGCTGACTGGGCATGTTTTTGTATTTCTGGCTACGTAACTTTTTCCTGGTTCCTGTTTTTTTTTTGTGAAACTATGTATGAATAAAATTGATTTAAAATGTAAAGGAGGAATTTGACTTTATAATCTACCTAACGGTAAAAACCCTTTTTCCTCTTACCAAACAGAGCCTACAGGATGGATATTCACTCAACATCTCTTTCTGTTTGCTGCTCCTGCCTTTTCCTTACAAATGGGACCATTCTCTTCTTTCCCTCTTATAGATGTATGAAAGGGAAGGTGCACACGACACCCTTCAGAAACAATGACTCCATTTCATCTGATTGGCTTGAACTAATGCACAGTGTTGTTTGTGATATGATTGAACTTTCAGTTATTGGCAATCGCTACTATATTACATTTACCGATGACAAATCCTGATTTGTGCATACAATATTCATGAAACATAAAAATAATTTTCAGGAATCTTTCTGGCGAACTCAGGAAACTGTATCAAATTTCAAACAGAACCATTTATTTGGTGTTGACTCAAAATGAAGAAACAGGGGTAGCTTGCTCTTGTTCTGTCAACCATGACTGAGTAGAAGTCTTGAGTAATTTGTAATTGTATTCTTAGTATCGCCCGCACTGAGGATTGAACCGTCAACCTCAGAAGACTGTCACTTAGAACTTATTATTACTTAGCAATTTATCTGTTACGCCATGGCTCATTGCGGACAGGTCATGGCTCACAAATTATCAACCCTCATCTAAGATAAATCCCAAAACATAGAAAACCTATATTCAGAGATTTCCTATGCCTGGCACAAAGCATCAAATAATGCACGTTGGAAAGGATGCATACTGCCTGCTTGCAACTTGCCTGCTTGCAGATATAAATAAGCCAACAATAGTTATTGTTGTGAAGTAGTCCAACAGTAAAAAGAAGAAGTCAAGTCGAGGTTGGGTTAAGATAACAAGTGTATTAACATAAAAGGTACAAAGGTAAGGAAACTGACTGGCACTCGGCTAGACAGTTACAATACTGTCCTTTTTCTTCCTAGTGATTGTCTACTTGCACTATTTAAGCTATAGTGAGAACCGGTGTAGTTTCCCTTCTGTTAGAACGGCCGGTGTAACAGTTTTGCAGATGTGATATTTGCTGTCAGTGTATGGCAACGAGATTTAAGTTTTAAACAGAGATTAATTGCTGTACAAAGAGAGTATTTTTGGAAGGAGGGGAGGGGGGAGGTGTTGTTGAAGTTATCTGAAGTTCCTTCATTTTGAGTCAGCACCAAATAAGCAATATTGAGGCTGGTCAGTACTTAGATGGGAATACTGCAAGCAAAACACTTCACCTAGGTGTATGAATAGGTACCAGTTCTACTGAGAAGTATTACCGGTGAACGACTAGTGTTCTGTTCAAGTTATCCGTCCTGTCTAATACTATTAGACCGGTAATAAGACCTAAGAGCTTTGCAGGCTGAGATATGAATTACTATTGCTGCTACTACTTTTTTTGTGGAAGTCATTTCAGACAAGCCATGAAGCCAATTGATGTAAGGAGCTAAAAAGAACAAAAGATGATTAACGCAAAGACAAGAAATGTCTATTGACCTCCATCTTGAAAAGACCAAGGCTATAGGTAGGAGGAAAACAGTCAGCAGGAAGAGAGTTCCATAAGCCTGCAGTTCTTGCAAAGAAGCTACTGGAATAGGAAACTATTATGATGAGGTATAAAAGCAGCGAATTGATGGAGACCACTAGACCAACGAGTCAAGCGAGCTGGAACAAAGGAAGCAGATAATAAATCAAACATGCCATAATAGTATTTATAGAAGAGACTGAAACTAGCAACATCACGTCTGTGAGAGAGAGGGTGTAGAGAAGAAGAAAGGTCTGGGGCCAATCAAATTGCAGATACGTTTCTGAACCTTATCAAAAACCATCAACTGTTATAGAGATTAACCAGCGCAAATATGACAATAGTACTTCAGCAGGAAAAGGGTTCCAAAAGCCTGCAGTTCTTGGAAAAAAGCTACTGGAATAGGAAGGTGTATTATAACAGTGAATTGATGAAGACCCCTAGACAAGTCAAATGAGATGGAATAAAGGAAATAGGGAATAAATCAGAACAATACTTTGAAAAGAAGAATACAATTACAGTAATGTTTGTGTTCAATTACTTATTTACACTAAGTATTTAGTTTAAGCCTTGAATACACTCCCCTTCAAAAGTCATATTTAGTCACCGGGGATGAACAATACAACTGGAGAAGAGGGAATATGAACCAAAACTTAGTTTGACTAATAAATAGTAATAGTCCAAACGCAAACAATGAAAACACTGAAAAAGGTGTGAAACTTGATCAGGGAACGGTTTGCACTCTGACTTCAATAAGACCGCCAAAGCTCAATTTGAATGGATTAATATGAAAATAATAATCGATTTGTTGCCTCAGTCAAAAATAATGCGGCTCCCAAATCATTTTCTCTTCCTAATCTCTTTCTTTCTTCAACTAGTATCCATATACTTCTCACAAAGTATAATGTGGCACAAGGCCAGAAGGTAGGAAGAGAAAAAGGCAGCGCCCCAGTGGAAGAGCCAGGCTGTCCTCTATAAATAGCCCGGGCAGCCTCATTAGCATTCCCCTGTAGTGGTGCCTCATGTAGTTAGCGATAAATTAACTCAAACGCAAACATGTATGTAAATACATTGTGCGTACACAGAATATGAAAACTGACAAACATAAAATCTATAGCTCTGATTGAAACAGGTTTTGCAAATGTGTAGCCAAATAATATTTGTATAAATAAAAATCGTTATACCTATTAAACAGCTCTATTTATTATTGCACACTTTTATATAAACACAGTAAGGATTCACTGGATTTTTACCCTGTTTATAAGAATTTACCTGGATTAATATATATATATATATGAAGCAATCCAACAAAAGATATAAGCGTCAACTAATATCTTATAATTAGTGAAACATCCGGATAAAAAACTGAAGCTCAATATACTGGATAGAGCATTAATATTATAATATAAAATGAAGTAATAAAATAAGGTGTCAATCAAATTTTATTAGAATTCAAAGTTCATGCAAAGCATCCTTAAGTCCTTAGCTCATGAGTTTTCAAAGATAATTCTTCTCTTCAGAGGACCATTACCGCAGTTATACTACTACAGGCAATAAAATTACGCTTTGAAAATATATAAAATTATATACACAAATACATAAAAATACATAACATCAAACATATCAATCCAAAAACATACTTTTGTTGAATCCATACAGTCCATCCAGGTCATACAAGTTGAGAAGCATAATCAGGAAGGACATTACTCCAAGATACAAACAGCAGTCCAAATACGTGAAATTGAAGGGGCCGGCAAAGTTATCCAGTCGCGAAATGTGTCCATATTCAATGTTAATGATAAATAAATCAATCAAAATAATACAAAAAGTCCAATCAAAGTTCCGAAATCACGAAATGTGCAACCCAAGTCAAATCCAAATTCGTTGTTTAATTAGAAAACCCGTTAAATCCGAATTGAGCAAAATAAGACTGACTCCCATCACATCTAGCCATATATATATATATAAGTAGATACGTGATGAGAATAAAAATGGGATAAGATGAAATATTTATTAAATCATCAATTGTTTAAACAAGGTTTGTATTAAAAAACAACTTTTTCTTTCCTTAATCTATGGATTTTCAAAGATATGCTCTTGTCATCGGAGGAAATTCGACAGATAAGTCAGTACAATTTATTGTAATGCATACACAGAATATAAAAACTGACAAAGATAAAATCCATAGTTCTGATCGAAACATGTTTTGTAAATGTGTAGCCAAATAATGTTTGTATAAATAAACATTTGAAAATATAAAAGACATGAAAATACAAACAATTTAAAAAGTTTAAAATATGCAAAGAAAATCATCACCATTGAAGATGCATAGAAAATTCGTTTAATCAAGTCCGAGGGGTCAAGGTATGAAGCAAGTGTAGGATGATGGCTTGAAGGTAATCTAGACATCCAAGGTTGTGAAAGGCTCCATTCTGGGAGATTGAGGTGTTCAAATCCAAGTGAAAGTTCGTTGGCAGTGATATATATATATATATATATATATATATATATATATATATATATACACTCGTGCATATGAATAGGGGAGGCAATTCCATACACTCAAAGTGGGCGAAATATACCATTAGTAAATTTATAAACGATAAATTGTCACATCATTTCAGACGGATCTCTTAGAGTAATGATTAGCGCACTCAGTCACAGCCCCGGTGATCGCATGTTCGAGCCACGCTGATGAGCCGCAATAACGGCAAAACATGTGTTTGTGAGTAACTATTTTATCTATAAATATATATATATATATATATATATATATACATTATTATTTCATGTATATTCACATAATATTATAAGGTGATGCAATATATTGTATATATATTTTCAGTATTTACTTTAACATGAGTAGAGCTTAGTAGTAGTAGTATGAAAATATATCTATGACAAGTAAGCTACACAATTACGTCTCTGTGCAGCTCACTTGCGATAGATATATTTTCATACTACTATATATATATATATATATATATATATATATATATATATATATATAGATCCTATAGATCCTAGGTAATGTTAACAAATTTACAACATATTCATTCATATTCATTTACATATGTTCCAAGAATTCAACATATGCAAATTAGTTTGATAACCCACGTATATGCTTCTAGAGATATATTTTGATAGTGATGAATGGTTAGTGATTGAAGCATAAAACGATGGCGTTGTTTTTTTTTTAATAATTCCTTATTATTATTGATTATTTCAAACACCTTGCATTCTTCATCGGTAATGATGAGAGAAAAAGAAAAGAACCAGAAATTAGGGCACTTGTATTCGGAGTATTAATGTACTAGAACTTAGACGACCATATATTTTAGGGGGGAGCGGGGTAATAAAGGGGTTAGTGTTCGTAAAGTGTTGCTTAAATGTGTTTAGAGGCTATTATTATTTTTGTAATTGAAAAACTGGTTATTTAATTATTTACATATAATTATCCGTTTTGTTAGTGAGTCATCTAGTGTTTACCAAAGTTTTGTGAATAAAAGCAATGACGATGTTATTTTGTATTTGGGTTTTGTTAACTTAGAGTAATTTTGTATTTTCCGTATTAACGAGCTAGACAAACATAACGGTCATAGTTTGAGCTATTTACCAAAATTAAACCTTTAGCCCGAAGCAATATTTCGGTTCTATTGTCATTATACACCTATTTTTGACAATACGCACCCGAGCCAGTCTACAAATATCGGAAATCATGAGAGAAAGAAAAGGAAAAAAAAACAATGCGTATAAAAATCCTTTCTAAACAAACGCACCTTAACAAACAATAAACACTGATGAAAACGCCTTTTAAATAAAATTTTAATTAAATAAATAGATAAATATTCAAGAAAATCCTCCTTAAACAAACAATAACAATAAGCAGTTCTTTATATATTAAGTTATGAAAATATATTTATGGCAATTAAGCTACACAGAGGTTTCCGCGTTTCATCCCTGGAGGGAATCGTCTAGCTAAAATTTTAGCCAGAAGATTCCCTCCGGGGACGAAACGCGAAAGCCTCTGTGTAGCTTAATTGCCATAAATATATTTTCATAGCTTACTACCTAGTTCTACTCACGTATCGAGAACTGTTGAAGAAAATACTGAAAATTGATACATAAAAAAATTATATCTCATTATAACATTTTATGTAGATACATGAAATAATATATATATATATAATCAAATATGAAACTAAAAGTAAACTTTTAGTAGATAGAACCTATAGTGAATTGGTTTAAGCTCAATATACGAGATAGAGCAATTATAAAGATAGAAGAAAGAAGAGTGAGAAACATTTACGAATGTCCAGATTTATTTCAAACTTCAATTGTTCAATGCAAGGTATATTCTGTAATAAAATTATGTTTATTATTCTTTCCTTAAGCCAAGGCTTTTCAAAGATCGAAATCTTATCATCAGAGGAGTTATACAGATAGATAAGTTGACAGTGGAAAAGCCAAAATTCAACATTTGAAAAAATGTTTTTATATATATATATATAGTTAAACCTTTTTCAAAGAATAAATAGCCTCTCATCAGAAGGAGAAACAAATTATTTAACAATAAACGCTTTGTCTTCACTTATTAATTCAAAAAAATTATAGGATATCTGATATCCTTTATAATTCCATGTGAAAAAGAAAAGAGAATAAAATACGAAACATACTTGAATAGGAGGTAACAAGTGTTTGTATCAGTAAATCCACGGATATATTAATTATATATATATATAATTTCGATGAGTTTAATCCATTAATCCTTATAAAATAAACTGTGCGACTGTCTGATATTTAAATATCAGACATACACATAGTTAGTTTTATTTGTATAGATGTATAGAAAATTGGAACTTCATATCGTAATTTTTAATCATATCTGATATTTCATGTTGTAAGTATTCTCTTGTCTAATGCCATGAAGGATCCAATTCAATCATTGGAGTCAGTGAACTTGTCAAAAATATTGAACGCCATCTGGATTCTATTCTCGAGGGCAAAGGGGAGATAATCTACACAGTGCTGGTATTATTTATTCAATACTGACATTATTCCTTTTGTTTTTGAATAAACAAATGTTTTTGTTTTTGTTTTCTTGGAACACAATAATCGATGGTCAGAACGTGCCTGCTTCTTCTCCCTTGTCTGCAAGAATTTGACCCTGGTCGACAGCCAGAGCCAGATTAAGACCACTAAGCACTTAAAAGATCTGATACAAATGTGTGCAGTATGTGTCAATAGGCATTTGTTGATATATTTAGTTATGATATATATCAATACATCTGTATTTCCATTGTTATTTAACTGCATTCACATCCACACAGAATTTCATTAAAAAGCAACACTCATTATTTATAAACTAGTGTAGAGTATTTATTTACTCCTCTCCAAGAGTTAGACACAAGGCCAGTTTTATCTTACTCTCACAAGTAAGATGTGACCCAAGGCCGGGTCGGGAAAGTGGGGTTTGAAAAGCCAGCGCCCGAGAGTTGAGTACTCTGGCCATTAAAAATTGCCTGGGCAGCCCCGTCGGCATTCCCCGGTAGGGGCGCCTCAGACAGTAAGCAATAAACTTACTCCTCCCCAAAGAGGGGAGGCGAAGCCTGGGAGGGTGGACCTCCTAGAACTGCACAGGACAGACCCATAGACCGGCATAAATCAAGCCCCAAAGACCAAGACAATACCAGTCTATGGGGTGCAGTATCCATCAGAACAGATACTACACTTTGATCTTAGCCAAAAGAGTAGGCGTGTAGTGTTACTGCTGTGCTTAAAAAGAAAAAGCTAGGGAAGGGTGTTCATACCTTTTCAATGGTATTACAATGTATGTGAACGCAAGAGATATGACTAAATAGCCGATTCCAAAGTCCATATAGTTATCCATTATACATAATCACATGCACCCATTAGTATATCTATAATAAAGTGTGACAGGTGTAATGAGCTAGAATCTGAATCGAGTGGTATAAATAGTCTTGACTTACTTTATCCGTGTCATAAAAGAGCCCTGTCTCTGCCTGATGCGTAAAACCGGGATGTGAGAAAGAAAAATGTGCATGCTGAAACTAGAGTATATATGCGTATTATTAAGCGATAGAGATCAGTATTGAATCTGGTGTTGTTGTAGAAAAGTATACCACGTAACGAAGTTCCAGTGACAAGCACATAGTTCCCAATATCAGTATTGAAAACGGTGTTGTTGGAGAAAGGTCTACTATGTGAAAAAGATCTAGTGGTAAACACGTTGTTGCATTGAATACGGTGTCACCTGAGAAAAGTATACTATCTAACAAAGTTCCAGTGACAAGCACATAGTTCCCAATATCAGTATTGAAAACGGTGTTGTTGGAGAAAAGTCTACTATGTGAAAAAGTTCCAATGGCAAGCACACTGTTTCCAGTGTTTTTCTATTCCTTCTATAAAGTCACATCTATATACTACTAACACTCTGTGGATCTTGTTTATTTGTTTGTTGGTTTATTTGTTTGATTGTCACCGGTCATATGAGATGTTGTCACAAAAAAGCGAAGGATGTAAATAAAGGGTGAATGACGAGAGAAGTAGTGAGAGGAGGCGAATGACGTAGATAATTAAAAGAGAAAGGAAAGATGAGAGAGGTGGAAAGAGGGGAAAAGAGAGGAGTAGATTGGAAGAGAGAGAGAGAGGGGGAGAGAGGGAAGGGAAGGGAGAGAGAGAGCGGGAGAGTAGACTCCTATTTCCTACTTAGGAGATATGCTGAGTACTGGAGGTGGCTGTGAACTAATTTCGACTATCAGAGTCAAGAAAGCTTGGGGTAAGTTCAGAGAACTCGCAATCCTAATATCCCGAGCCATCCCAATTATTACCAGGAGTAAAGTCTATGATAGCTGCATAAGAAGCATGATGTTGTATGGCAGTGAGCGTTGGGCTCTCACTTGTTCAACTCCAGAGAAATGACAGGGCAATGATTAGGTGGATATGCAATGTAAAGCTGACCCAGATCCAGAACATTAGGTCAGACACTCTACTTGAGAAATTGGCCATTCCAAAAGTTGATGTCCTAATACGGGCAAATCGTGTTCGCTGGTTCGGGCATGTTGAAAGAAACAAGGGGTATATCAGCATATGCAGAGATTGAAGGCTGGACAGCAAAAAGAAAGCTGGGCACCCTAGAAAGAAACCATCAGGCAAGACCGTAAACTGGCAAATGGACACAGTCAATCCCCACAATCGTGATCACTGGAGACTTAGCATAAAGACAGCCACACAACGTTGAACCTCTTGTAAAAGGGAACATAGACGATAAACCTGGATAGTGAGTGTGCGAGTGAGTGAGTGAATGAGTGATATATATATATATATATATATATATATATATATATCCAAGGTGATCCAGGGTTTCGAATCGTACGACCGGTAGTGAATAGTCATATCTCTATGCTGATGAGTCTCGATTGAAAAGGGACGAAACGTATACGTACATAGATAATAAAT
The DNA here is from genome assembly GCA_963556195.1 of Sepiola atlantica. Taxonomy (NCBI): domain Eukaryota; kingdom Metazoa; phylum Mollusca; class Cephalopoda; order Sepiida; family Sepiolidae; genus Sepiola; species Sepiola atlantica. The sequence goes on from OY744542.1 coordinate 32,850,443, forward strand.
AATAACAAATATTTTATATTTGTCGCTCATTGTAAAATAAGTAAAGCACTCTAATGGTAGTACAAACACTTGCTTTATAATGCATCATTCCTTCTTTAATAGAAGTAGAATGCCTGGACATCAAGCCACATATGTTAAATTATCATTGTTTACTGGCTATTCAAATATTGACCACGCGGTTAGCGACGTTGGATTTGAGTTGAAAAATACTTGTGATCCAGGGTTTCGAATCGTACGACCGGTAGTGAATAGTCATATCTCTATGCTGATGAGTCTCGATTGAAAAGGGACGAAACGTATACGTACATAGATAATAAACAATAACAAATATTTTATATATATATATATATATATATATATATAGTATATTTCTAAAGTCTCAATTAACATGATATAAATGTGTGGTGTGAAAATATACAAGCATGCATTATTGGTGTCCACATTCCACTTGGCCCCTACTGTTCTAGATAGAAGGAGTAGTGTTCCAGTGAAACGGTGGAATGAATAAGATCATGATGAGGTCACCCAGAAGGGAGGGGCAGCCACAAAGCCTGACAGCTGGTCAAATCAAATGAAACTCGCCACATTTGTTGGCCTTTACACAGAGATCAATAAATGACAAAGGGGCCGATAATTGTGCGGCCTGATTTGAGCCAATTTAGACAATGGATGACATGGGGTAAAGGACTAAGAGTTGGAAAACAGAGGGCAGACATTGTGGAATTGAAGTATTTACCGATTCTCTTTGAAAAGGACAAACTTAGAGGACTGTTGAGGCAGAGAGAGATAGAGAGATAAAGAGGGGAGAGATAGAAGGGAAGTCTGTGTATGAAGTAGAGAGGAAATGCTGTCAAACAAGGAATTAATGCAGTTTTGCTAATTTTGTTTTCGCATTAGACGTTTGCCAGACACAGCAGGAACGGTGACAAGTAGCGTAAAGGAGAAAGGCAATGACAATGGTCTGGTTGGATAGTGAGTGTTAAGGACTGAGAGTGAGAGACACAGATATATACAGAGAGTGAGAGAGAGAGAGAGAAAGAGGAGAGAGAAAGAGGAGAGAGAAAGAGGGGAGAAAGAGAGAGAGAAACGATATTTGAGGCAAAAAACAATAAATTTCAAGGCAAGTAAATGCTAGTGAAGAAGTGCAGAAAGACAACGAAGAAAAGAAAAAAAAGAAATAAAGCAATGTAATGCAAGGAAGTGGGAATGAGAGTCAAAATGAGTGTGTGTGTGTGTGTGTGTGTGTGTAAGAGAGAGAAGGGTAGATAATGTGTGTGTGAGAGAGAGTGAAGAGGAGATAATGTGTGTGTGAAAGAGAGAGTGGGAGAAGGGGGAGATAATTTGTGCGTGAAAGAGAGAGAGGGGGAGAGAGAAGGGGAGATAATGCGTGAGAGAGAGAGAGAAAGGAAGATATTGATAATGTGTGTGAAAGAGAGAGTGGGAGAAGGGGAGATAATGTGTGTGAAAGAGAGAGTGGGAGAAGGGGAGATAATGTGTGGTAAAAGGTAGAAAAGCAACGAATACCATGTCAAGTGAGAATGACGAAGATGAAAAAAGGCAATGAATTATAAGGGGGGGGGGGAATGAGTGGTGAGTGTTTGTGAGAGAGAAACAGAGAGAGAGGGTGGAGAATGAGAGAGAATGTGCATAGTAAAATGGTACAAAACATAAGTGATGCTGGGGGGGGGGAGAAAACGGATATGGATGAAAGCATGATGGTGGTTAAGTGTATAACAAATGACACGGACTGACGACCTGGATATGCCAAGTTCGAATCCATTCCTTTCCATAGCACCACTTTCACTTTGGGATGTTGGCAACCTTCACGTGGTCCCTGCTACAAGAATTCCAACAACAGAATCAAGCCGGTCAACAAAGTTTAGTTTATACGAATTTACTTTTTTTAGTGTCAGAGTTCGAGGAAATCACGCGAGAATGATAGGTAGAAAGACAAAGAATCAAAAAAGAGGGGAGATCGATAGAGATAGAGAGGTAGAGAGTGAAAGAGGAGATTGTCAATGCATTAAAGAGGGTTGAAAAAAATAGAGAAAGAAAATAAGGGAGAAGATAGCAGGTAGACAGAGGGGAAAAGAAAGATGAAAATGCAATTAATAAAGGAAGAGAAAGAGAGAAAGAGAACGAGAGAGAGAGAGAGAGAGGGGGCGCGAAAGAGAAAACAAGCAATGAATAAAAGAGAAAGGTCAATGGATCCGGTACTACCCGAACTTCACGCTAGGATCAAAGTGTAGTATCTGTTCTGTTTTCCGTCCGACGAGGAAAGGTCTTTATCGGCTGAGAAATGTTTATCTTTGTCCCATCCAGAATGCCTCTTTTGGGGGAGCTGGATATCCCCACACACTCATTAAATCGACCTTGTGTCATATCCATCCTTCATGGAGAGGCGGTAATGATGAAAGTCAGACGAGCTTAGAGTCAACGTTAGGGATAGAGAAAGGAGAAGAGAGCGAAAAAAGAGAAAGCCAATAAATGAACGAGGGTGGGTATGCCTAAAAAAAGAGGGTGAAGAGAGTGTCTGAGTAAGAGTGAAGAAAGGCAATAAATACAAGATGGTGGAAGAGAATGGGAAAGCAATCCAAATCAAATCCGATGTCATTGGCATAACGTTGAATTTTCGTCAATATTTTCTTCATTTTTCCTTGTTTTTGTAAATATTTTCACATCATCCCTGCATGCAATTCATTTCTCTCTTCCTTTTTACCGTTCATTTTTGAGAATTTAATTTGAGAAAAATGCTGACTTTGTCATTTCTATGCTTAAAAATGATTAATAAAATACACAAGACCTCCAAAAATAAGAATGCCACTTCAAGACGTTTGTGCAGTTTTTGATGGCTTCCCCCAAACTTTTGAAACAGTTGGAGAACAAGGCAAAACAGGCACTTTTGCCATGAATAACTCTTTCTTTCCTGGCGGCCATTTTGAATTACTGATTTCCTTTGCCCAATTGTAAAAATTGTTGCTTATCTAACATGCAATAAATCGGCCCATTTCGCATATGGTTGAAGTGTTCATTAATGGGCTGGGATACCGGGTTTCAATCCTCGGTCGTGTCATACCAAAGACTTAGAAATAACATATAATGTTTCCTTGCTGAACACTCGGCATTATAAGGTAGGGATCAAGGGTAAGTGGAGTAATTTTTGGAAAGCAGTGACGCCCTCCCCTACATCTCGGTGTAGTAGCTAATGAAAAGGGAGCCTTTGGGTCGCCCTCGACTACGGTCGACCACTTTACTTCTTTTTTTTTTTTTACTTTTATTTAGTTCCAGTGCCCAATATGAGAGTAGAGCTAGTACAAAAATATATCAGCCTGATGATTTCCTTCGAGAATGAAACATTTCCCTACACCTCGCTAGTGAAAAGGGAGGCTTCGGGTTGTCCTCAACTATGATCGACGGCTTTACTTATTTATATATTATCTTTATCCTTTCTAAAGCTATAACGCTTTTTGTGTCGATGATATATGAAAGTGAAATTTGGCCAGTGAAGGTTGAGGACATGCGTTGCATGCAGAGAAATGATATGAGAATGATACAATTGATGTGTAATGTGATTTGTAAAGACAGAATTGGCTCTGATGATCTCAGAGGAAGATTAAATCTGGACAGTATAGGAAGATGTGTGCAAAACAGGAGACTTTGATGGTATGACCATGTTGAAAGAATAGATGAGAGTTGTTGGGTTAATAGATGTAGAACAGTTAAAGTAGCAGGTCCAGTTTACAGGCGAAGGCCAAGGAAAATATGGGAGGAAGTGATAAACATGGACTTGAGGAAAAGAGTGATAAATAAAGACCCAAGCAGAGATACGTTAGTTTTTAAGTCAATTTCTAAAAGCCATCCAACACATGCCATGATATAAAATGGATGTTAAATCGAATATGATGATCACAGGAAAAAAGATTTTGAGTCAAAGTAAATTTAAATAAAATGGTTTGTTTAAAAATGAACTTACTCCTGTGGAAATTTTGAACTTTTTTGTATTTTTGAGGTGAAGTATTGATCATAATCTATTTACTTTTCAAATGAACATTGAAGTCACAAAATCACATAAAGTAAAAGTTTATTCTTTAATAGCAGACATTAACATTGATTTACTTAAATTTATGGAAATATAAACATTTAAAGATTCAATTAAGATTACACAGTTTACAATCACTTTATTCAGATTTTGTTAGCCATAACAGAATCAACTAGATTCGGTCAAGTTACGCTGTTTCAAATAGATTTTATGTATTTCAATCCGAGCCAAAATTGATAATTTTCTATTAGTTTTGGAGCAGGTTTTGAGTTTTATTATAAATGCATTAGTCTGGGATGTATCTGAACCATGGTGCCAAAGGTTCTCAAGTACTTACAGGAAATGGGAATTTTATTCTAAAGGCAAACAAACTTGTATTCCTAATTGTTCGTATTGGTAAAGACTCATTTGTAAAAAAAAAATTAAATGAAAAATTTTAAAAATGAAATAATTTTAAAAAAAATGAAATAATTTTTAAAAAAATGAAATAATTTAAAAAAAAATGAAATAATTTTTTAAAAAATGAAATAATTTTTAAAAAAATGAAATAATTTAAAAAAAAATGAAATAATTTAAAAAAAAATGTAATAATTTTAAAAATGAAATAATTTTTTAAAAAATGAAATAATTTTTTAAAAATGAAATAATTTTTAAAAAAATGTAATAATTTAAAAAAAAATGAAATAATTAAAAAAAAAATGAAATAATTAAAAAAAAAATAAAGGTATATAAAAGTTTTTTTTGGTCGCTTCTTATTTTATCACAGAAAATATTTTTGGAATTTCGTTTTTGTGGCAAAATAAATATTGTCAAACTAATCTGGTTAAAAACAAAATAAATTAATCAACTTAAAAAGTTATTTCTTCCTCTGAGTTGAATCATAGTTTATGTTGCATTTGTTTGTGGGATCAAGTATTCGCATAAATTCAATCAACTTTTCGAATTTGCCTAAATTTTTGGTTATACTGATAGATCACCATTTACTGAGAATAAGGGTTAATGGCATTGTTGGTTGGGTGATGTACAATCGTGTTCCACAGATGGGAAGCTCGTGAAAAAAAACCTGTTCATGGAGGCTCCGATTGGTTTTAGGTACACAAAGAGATAAAGAAAAGTTCTCTGCAGTGATGATAGCCAAACGAGTTCTTGCTGTGAATGTCTTATAGAGAAAGGAACACTGATAAGAGGTCAGTCGAGCACCTTCCATGAAAATAGACAATAGAGTAAAGAAAGACTAATGTTTTATATAGTCGTTCTATATATTTTCTCCACAAGTATACAAAGCCAATGTCTATGTAGAACCGTCCCCAAGAGTCTTCAAAGCCAATCATCATCATCATCATCATCATCATCATCATCATCATCATCATCATCATCATCATCATCATAATCATCATCATCATCATCATCATCATAATCATCATCATCATCATCATCATCATCATCATCATCATCATCACCGCCACCACCGCCGCCATCATCATCATCATCATCATCATCATCATCATCATCATCATCATCATCATCATCAACACCGTCGTCGTCGTCGTCGTCGTCGTCGTCGTCATCATCATCATCATCATCATCATCATCGCCGCCGCCACCGCCGCCGCCACCGCCGCCGTCGTCGTCGTCGTCGTCGTCATCATCATCATCATCATCATCATCATCATCATCACCGCCGCCGCCGCCGCCATCATCATCATCATCATCATCATCATCATCATCATCATCATCATCATCATCATCTGCCTGGAGCATCACCAGAATAAATGTATGTCCAATCATTGCTCATCCAAGCCTTTGGTATTTATTACCCAATAACACTTCACGTATGTGCTACACACACAAAGAAGATTAATGACCAGGTTTTATGATCCTCAAATCTCCCTACATCTTCTCCAAACGCATTTACAGGGTCCAAACAGACCTAGTCAATCAAATCAATTTTTACATCATCTCTGGAACTTTAATGGCGGCACATCATTCTACCGCTTTAGAAAGTATCTCATCCCTGACGCAATCCTCTACCTGTATAAGAGTCAGATACATCCTAAGATGGGGAGGTACTGTTGTCACATCTGGGGAGGTGCTGCTCAGAGCACTTTATCATGCCTTGACAGAGTACAACACTGACTTTGAAATCTAGTGTCCTCTTCTCTTCCCTACAGCCTCTTCTTCACAGAAAAAATGTTGCTAGTCTTTCTCTGCTCTATCGTTATTTTCATGGTAGGTGCTCAACTGAGCTCAAATGTATGGTCCCCCCCCTGTAAAACATTCACAACAAAAACTCGTTTAGCTACAACCACTGTAAATAATTTTTCTTTTCTTCCTCTGTGTACAAAAAATTAAATGGAACTTCCATGAGCAAAGTTTCTTTCCTAGAACACATACCACGGGGCTGCTTCTCAGCCGACTACAAGATAGTCGTTTTCAAGACCAATGTAAACAAATTCTTATTGAGCCATCCTCTTAAATACTAAAATTCTGATGTTGTCTCACTGTCTACCTGACAAACTCATTAACCCTTATCCTCGAGTTGTCTTTGGGCCTTGATAAGCACCAAAATATTTACAATTCTTTTTACATGTTTGAAAAAGTCTCTTTTGTAGAAATATTACAAACATAAATCAAAGTGTTAATAAAGTCGTTTTATGAAGAATATTACATTTTATAGAGAATATTACTTATTAATAAAATACTTTCCAAAAAGAAAAAAAATTATTACATCCTGATGCATGTATAACTCATTATATACCTTTGCAGCTGTGACCCATGTGTTGTATCGTCTCCACCCTCAACTGATTGACAGGAACACACAGGACCCTTTTTTGATAGAGGATTTATTCGGATGAGGAATATATTAACAAGATACTTATAGAAATCAGAGAGTAAGAGAGTGACATCATCATCATCATCATCATCATCATCATCATCATCATCATCATCATCATCATCATCATCATCATCATCATCATCGGTTCCTTTTTGATTAACATGCAGACTGGTGGGCCCTGTCCAGTTAGCTGGCTAGCTGCAGGCATGACAAACTTCACTCCACACCTCCAAGACTATCATGAAAATCAACTACAGAGAGATTCCATACTATCTGATCTCTCTGCAGCAGTTCCCTCAAAGGCAACTTAGATCGGCCTCTCCCCCCGTCTACCATGGACTTCAAAATCTCGAACTATCTTGATGGCACCACTCGAGCATTACACGCCTCTGTACCAACAAAGCCTTTTATCTTTATTAATGACATCAATGTCCATGGGACCAAGCTTTTCTAGTAGATCTTGTGACCGTACAGTTTCCACATCTTCTGGCTTCACATTGCAAATTTGTCTCATCATTTCCATGTCGTTGTGTTGCAACAGGCATACATAATAAAGTTATTCATTGGGTTAAGAAAGAGTGTGTAAGAGAGAGAGAGAGAGAGAGAGTAAGAGAGAGGGAAAGAGGGAGAGGCAGAGAGAGAGAGAGAGAGAGACACTGGCCGACCTTATGCTGAGGCTCTAACATTGTTTGCTCGCCAAGCACCGATTTCTGTGTCTATTCGCCTCTAAATCTGCCAAAGAAGAAAACACAATATCCTTGTAAGGAAATGACTTGAATTCTCAACTTCCATTTATTCGTCAAGGTCACCTTCTAACCCCTCAGCTGTCAATCATTCCTAGTTTGTCTAACCACTATTCCCGCTTGTCTCGAATATAGGCGCTCATTATCTAACACTTGTTTATATTCGGTTCTGCTATGAATATAATTTGTCTATTAGATTGCTTCTCGTTCGATGTGACACAAAATATTATGTTGATATTAATTTAATTAACTATTTATCGATATGTGCTCTTTTATAAAATAATTTTAAATTCAAGCTACAAAATAATTATTACGCCGAGAAGAACATTTCGGCATTTTAAAATTTCATTGGTCAGAATAAAATATCATTGATCAGAATAAAATTTAATTAGTCAGAATAAGATTTCATTTCTCAGAATAAAATTTAATTTGTCAGAATAAGATTTCATTGGTGAGAATAAGATTTCATTGGTCAGAATAAGATTTTATTTCTCAGAATAAAATTTAATTGGTCAAAAAAGATTTCATTGGTCAGAATAAGATTTTATTTCTCAGAATAAAATTTAATTGGTCAGAATAAGATTTCTTTGGTCAGAATAAGATTTTATTTCTCAGAATAAAATTTAATTGGTCAAAAAAGATTTTATTGGTCAGAATAAGATTTTATTTCTCAGAATAAGATTTCATTGGTCAGAATAAGATTTTATTTCTCAGAATAAAATTTAATTGGTCAGAATAAGATTTCATTGGTCAGAATAAGATTTTATTTCTCAGAATAAAATTTAATTGGTCAGAATAAGATTTCATTGGTCAGAATAAGATTTTATTTCTCAGAATAAAATTTAATTGGTCAAAAAAGATTTCATTGGTCAGAATAAGATTTTATTTCTCAGAATAAAATTTAATTGGTCAGAATAAGATTTCATTGGTCAGAATAAGATTTTATTTCTCAGAATAAAATTTAATTGGTCAAAAAAGATTTCATTGGTCAGAATAAGATTTTATTTCTCAGAATAAAATTTAATTGGTCAGAATAAGATTTCATTGGTCAGAATAAGATTTTATTTCTCAGAATAAAATTTAATTGGTCAGAATAAGATTTCATTGGTCAGAATAAGATTTTATTTCTCAGAATAAAATTTAATTGGTCAGAATAAGATTTCATTGGTCAGAATAAGATTTTATTTCTCAGAATAAAATTTAATTGGTCAAAAAAGATTTCATTGGTCAGAATAAGATTTTATTTCTCAGAATAAAATCTAATTGGTCAGAATAAGATTTCATTGGTCAGAATAAGATTTTATTTCTCAGAATAAAATTTAATTGGTCAGAATAAGATTTCATTGGTCAGAATAAGATTTTATTTCTCAGAATAAAATTTAATTGGTCAGAATAAAATTTAATTGGTCAGAATAAGATTTTAGTAGTCAAAATAACATTTCATTGGTCAAAATAACATTTAATTAATCAGAATAGAACCCTTTGAAAGTTCTGCACCGAAACGCTCAACTCAAATACTTGGCGATCGACTTTACAGCATTGTTCCGAAAATACACGTTTACCAAATTCCTAAATTGTTACTTTTCATTTAAAATCCAAGATCAACAAATACCGTCAACGAGATATACTTTCACATTGGGGGCAGCACCTGTTGTCCTGCGTGTTGTGCAACTAGGCTTAATAAGAACCAGAGAATTGACAGAGAATTTCTTGAGAAGTCTTTTGGCTTTCGTAAAGTAGTTCTCTTGGGCCTTTGCGGTCAGTAGTTGTCCCCTGCAACTTGTATGATCTTCTGTTCAACACTTTCTTTATAGTTGCCACTCCAATACCCATCTCTAATGTCAAGGTTTGCATTGCCTTGCCTGGATCTTGCTGCACCGTTTTTGTGCAGTTTTTCGACGAATTTCCTTAGGTAGGTACAGTCAAAACGCCTTCTACGATACTTTCTGCTAGCTACTGGTTCCATATCTTTATCACAATTCTTCAACTTAGATCTCACGGCTTTCAAGACATTCGAGGAACCTGTGACTAAGATTTCCGAATGTTTTAATCCAGCATGAATCATTATGATACAGATCAATCTCTTCCAATATTCCAGTTGTCGATGGTCTCCAGCTCTCAAACCCACTAATAATACACATGAAAAGCTATCCGTTGCACTTTACCACTATTAAATACTACAAATTGTCCTGAAATGAAGAATATCAAGAAATCATCAATTTTATCATCGAAAACCTTTTATAACAGGACAAGATTAAGATTAATGGTCAATTAACTGCTACCATTCTGTGAGCTTCGTATTTGTTTTATTAAAATTAATCTGTCTCCAGCCCGGGCAACGCCAGGTTATACAACTAGTCTAAATGAATAAATGTAAAATTTGAGCCCATTACTCGCATGAATGGTAAAGCCCTATTTCGAGTCAATTCAACTTGCTATTTATCTACCTCCCACAGCTGTAAGATGTGACACAAGGTCGGGACAGTGGGATTTTAAAAGCCAGCGCCCTAGAGAAACAAGAGCACTCTGGCCATCAAAAATTTCATGGGCAGCCCTGTCGGCATTCCCCGGTAGGAGCGCCTCAGGCGATTAGCAATAAACTAACCCCTTCTCAAAGGGTGAGAAGGCAAAACCTTGGAGTGTGGACCTCCTAGAACAGCACAGGACAGCACCTCAGACCGGCGGAATCAAGACCCGAAGGCCAAGACGGTATTGGTCTACAGAGCGCAGCATCCATGCACTCTGATCTTAGCCAAAAGGCCAACGAGGATTTTGTGTTGAAGTTAATTCAACTTTTTATTTACCTCCCCAGGAGGTTAGGCACAAGGCCAGGTTTATCTTACTCCCACAAGGTAAGATGTGACCCAGTGTCGGGTCGGGAAAGTGGGATTTGAAAAGCCAGCACCCGAGAAGGTGAACACTATGACCTAGCAAAAATAGCCTGGGCAGCCCCGTCGGCATTCCCCGGTAAGGGCGCCTCACCCAGTAAGCAATAAACTTACTCCTCCCCAAAGAGGGGAGGCAAAGCCTGGGAGGGTGAACCTCCTAGAACTGCACAGGACAGTAACTCAGACCGGCGGAATCAAGGCCCGAAGGCCAAGACAATATCGGTTTACAGAGTGAGCAATGAGCATCCATCAGAACAGATACTACACTCTGATCTTAGCCAAGAGACCACGGAGGATTTTGTGTTGAAGTTAATTCAACTTTTTATTTACCTCCCCAGGAGGTTAGGCACAAGGCCAGGTTTATCTTACTCCCACAAGTAAGATGTGACCCAAGCTCGGGTCGGAAAGTGGGGTTTGAAAAGTCAGCGCCCGAGAAGGTGAGCACTCTGGCCATTAAAAATTGCCTGGGCAGTCCCGTCGGTATTCCCCGGTAGGGGCGCCTCAGGCAGTAAGCAATAAACTTACTCCTCCCCAAAGAGGGGAGGCAAAGCCTGGGAGGGTGGACCTCCTAGAACTGCGCAGGACAGTACCTCAGACCGGCGGAATCAAGGCCCAAAGGCCAAGACAATACCGGTCTACAGAGTGAGCATCCATCGGAACAGATACTACACTCTGATCTTAGCCAAAAGGCCAAGGAGGATTTTGTGTTGAAGTGAATTCACCTATTTATCTACGTCCCACAAAGTAGAATGTGACACAAGGTCGGAAGGTGGGAATTTTCACTCTAGAGAGGAAGAGTGAGGTGAATCTCAAAAAATTGCCTGGGCAGGGCGCCTCAGACAGTAAGCAATAAACTTACTCCTCCCCAAAAAGGGGAGGCAAAGCATGGGAGGGGGTTAACCTCCCATAACTGCACAGGACAGTTGGAACAGATACTACACTTTGATCTTAGCCAAAAGACCAAGGAAGCATCCGAAATATCTTTTTATATATTCATTATGTAATATCAGTTGCAAGGTTAACTAATTTGCATATTGGTTTTGACAAAGGACATTTTATTAATTAACTATTATTTGTTATTGTTTTTTTAATTCAATGATTGTTTTGATTTTAGTATAACAAATAATTCTGTTTTGCAATATTGTTTTATTTCCTGGACAAATATTTAGCATTTGTGTTCAGATGTTCGTTTCTTTAGGAGGACTGAGTTGATTTTCAACAAGTTGTGATCTACGTATTTCTAAATTAAAAGTGAAAAATCAAATTGATTTGTTCTTTCTTTTTCTTTTCTTTAAGCTCACATTTGTATTGGAATTATAAAAAGGCTAATGTTTATCTCTATGAATAAATGAGAAAGATTTTATTTCGTGTTTACAACAAAGTTATGAATGAAATGTTTATTATTTAAAATTAATGTTTCGAGTATTGTAAGCAAATTTTGCGAAACGATTGCAAGCAGGTAATGCCAGCTATTATGAAATAAATCCAGACATTTTTTGTTATTTGTTAAAATTCATGAAAAAAAATGTTATGAGACGATACCCACTTTCGAATCTCCAAGTAGTAAACGCATAATCCTAGACATTACCTCCTCCTTTGGGCCTCGTAGTAGTCGTTATAAACTATTTCATTTTTTTCCTCTAAGATGAATAAGATAAATTCAATGTTCCTATTTACTTGCCTCCCCACGAGAGCAAAGTTAGACGCAAAAGGACACTCTGGATTGGAACAAAAAGAAAAATTGTTTCAGTCTAGAAGGATTTCTCTTTCACTGGCCAAGGACAGAATAAACTAAGTACAGCACCAGAACAGATTCTAGTTTCCATGTGGGTTTGATGGAAGCGTTTTCAGTGGAATGACCTGGATCTAGATTCTAGGTTCAATACCAAACCTTCCGAAATTATAGCAAGCAGCAAAGCCAGCTAGCATGAAATAAATCCAGATATTTTCTGTTTTTTATTAAAATTCACGAAAAAAAAAAAAAAACACTCACCAAAAGAAAATGTCATGAGTCGACATCTGCTTTTGAATTTCGCATAATCCTAAATATTACTTCCTCCTTTGGGCCTCGTAGTATTGATTTACTCCTCTCCAGGAGTTAGGCACAAGGCCAGTTTTTATCTTACTCCCACAAGTAAGATGTGACCCAAGGTCGGGTCGGGAAAGTGGAGTTTAAAAATTGCCTGGGCAGCCCCGTCAGCATTCCCCGGTAGAGGCGCCTCAAGCAGTAAGCAATAAACTTACTCCTCCCCAAAGAGGGGAGGCAAAGCCTGGGAAGGTGGACCTCCCAGAACTGCACAGGACAGACCCATTGACCGGCATAAATCAAGACCTGAAGGCCAAGACAACACCAGTATGGGGTGCAGTATCCATCGGAACAGATACTACACTTTGATCTTAGCCAAAAGGCCTCGTAGTAGCCATGGTAAACTATTTCATCCTCTTCCTCTAAGACGAATAAGACGAATTCAATGTTTCCATACGAAGAATACCATTAATTTTTTATGTCTTTTCATTTAGTTTCTATAATGTAATAACTTTTTCTTTGCATGCCTTTGATGCATGTGGTCATACGACAGTTTCCCAGTTTTATGCGGTCCTTTGTGTCTTTATTATGTTTCAAGCTGCACTAGTTGTGCAGTAGCGGGAAGACAAGGCAGCAATCATTTAATGTTGCTTTAGTTAATCTACCTTCTTGTGGCAAGTCACTATTTTAGTTGAATTTGTAGCTGCAAGTAGCAACTCTCTGCGGAAACAGAAATTAGAGTGGATGGCCGCAACTCTATCACTGGCAATAAGTCAACTAATTAAACCAAATATCGGAAATTTACTAGTGTGTAAGCAATTCGATCTATCAACACTTCTGTGCCAAAGTTGCAATCCGAACTTTCAATCTTTCTTTGCTGATATGCCTTTGATTCATGCAAGAAACAGAAATTAGAATGCGTTATAGAACAAGAAATCACGAGATTTCTATATTCCATGAGATTTCCTTTCCTATTCACTGTTGGGATAAAGCAATATTTATTCTGCCAAAAATCTTACGTGCCAGACACGTACAAGGACGCTTTGCTTTACAATATAATTATTAAGGGTTTTACGGCATGTCGACCCTTTGAGTCATTTTTTTTCCGAACAATTATGGGTTGAGGGGGTTTCCCTCTTTTGCTTTAGTTGATATCTATTAATAATGGAGATTATGTATCTGTCTGTCTGTCTGAAGCCGAAACTATATCATTAGTTTTGATCGCTCTCTTTTTATTTCTACTCATCAGCTCCTATGTATACCCATCTCAAAACTTCCCCAAACATTATGCGTCTTTCAAATTTACATAATTGATTTGTTTCAAATCTTCTAATAAGTTAATATTCGCAAATATACATTCATAATTGTTTTGTTTTTTCAGATTTCCAGATGTATTTAAAATATTTTTCTCGATAATAATAATCTTAATAAAAATTATAAATAGAATTAATTAAAGACATTGTTTATTTTAAATCTATATAATTGAGTTACGTAATTAAATTAGATTATAATGGAATGCACAGAAAGTTCTATTTCAAGAAAGAGAGAGAGAGAAAGAGAGAGAAAGTGAGAAAGAAAAAGAGAGAGAAAAAGAGAGAGAGATAGACACAAGACAGAAGCGTGTTACTTGATTAATAACATGTTAACAACACATTCTCTGAGATTTATGGTACAAGCCGCTCAAAAATGATACATTGACTTTGATTTTTTTTTATTAAAACGTTTTGGGGTTTTTTAAAATCTTATTAGAAATTATGTTTTAAAGCACAAATTTATTGAATTAAATTGTTTAATTTAAAAAATAATTGATTTAAAAATTACTATTTTTTGTAAAGAAAACAAACAAATACATTTTACTGAGCAATTAAATAACTGAATTTTATTTTTTTAATTATTGATTTTATTTTTGGTACACCTATTTTTCGATTTGAAAAACTTCAAATATTATCTTTTTACGACCTTAAGTGAGTTTAGGATTTTTTGTTTTACATTTTACGCCGTAAAGGGTAATTTTTTTAAAAACTATGTTTTTATTATTCCGTGGGGTGACTTTCTATTTTTTTTTGTAAAAAAAAAACAAACACATTTTACTGAGCAATTAAATAACTGAATTTAGGATCGTGTTCACTGTATTTTACTTTTTTAATTGTTGATTTTATTTTAGGTACACCTTTTTTCGCTTTGAAAAACTTAAAATATTATTATCTGTTTACGACCTTAAGTGAGTTTAGGATTAACATATTGTTATCACTCGAGGCCTATTTTGGTAGACGTATACGACACGTTGCCAAAAGGGGATCAATTTATTTTAGAGTTGCATAACGAACTTAACCTGCTCTAAAATCTAAACGGGTAAGTTTAAACAAATTTTTCTTTTGATAATCTGAATTTTTGTTGCTTAATCGATAGTAATCCGAAAAAAAATTGTAAATAAATTGTATAAAAATTTTAGGCTGGAGGGTGGGTCATCTACAGGTCCGCCAAATATAAATGTTGTTACACCGTCTTCTGAAACAATAAAATAGGTTCGAGTTAACAACTTACTTCTATTTATTGAAGAGAATTTAAAGATTTTGTTTTCTAAACACTTTCCCTGCGCTGATCAAAGTGTAGTATCTGTTCCGATGGATACTGTACCCCATAGATTGGTATTGTCTTGGCCTTTGGGGCTTGATTTACGCCGGTCTATGGGTTTGTCCTGTGCAGTTCTAGGAGGTCCACCCTCCCAGGCTTTGCCTCCGCTCTTTGGGGAGGAGTACGTTTATTGCTTACTGCCTGAGGCGCCCCTACCGGGAAATGCCGACGGGGCTGCCCAGGCAATTTTTAATGGGCAGAGTGCTCACCTTCTCGGGCGCTGGTTTATCAAATCCCACTTTCCCGAGCTTGTGTCACATCTTACTGCTGTGGGAGGTAGATAAATAACATCTTTTACTTAGTTTAAAAATGTAATGTATGCAATATATAACTTAATACAACTATCAAAAATATGCTCCCTTCGGTCGCATATTTTTGATAGTCTAAGTAATATGTCTTTGTTAATTATTTGGTAGAGGCCATTTTTTTTAGCATAAAAGTATGTGGGGTTGTTTTTTTTATATGAAAGTATGTGGGGGGTGGGTTTTTAATATGAAAGTATGTGGGGGTTGTTTTTTTAATATGAAAGTATGTGGGGGTTGTTTTTTTTAATATGAAAGTATGTGGGAGTTGTTTTTTTTAATATGAAAGTATGTGGGGGTTGTTTTTTTTAATATGAAAGTATGTGGGGGTTGGGTTTTTTAATATGAAAGTATGTGGGGGTTGGGGTTTTTTATATGAAAGTATGTGAGGGGGTTGTTTTTTTTTAATATGAAAGTATGTGGGGGTTGGTTTTTTTTATTAAAAGTATGTGGGGGGTGTTTTTTTTTTATATGAAAGTATGTGGGGGTTGTTTTTTTAATATGAAATGATTTGGGGGTTGTTTTTTCCAAAAAGGTCGTTGATATTTATTTCTTGTTGCTACAAAATCAATGCAGTCAATTAGAATGTGTTTAATTGTGAATGGGGTTTGACATGGTATACAAATGGGTGGGTTTTCTTTTCTCAAGAGATACGACTGGATTAAATGTGTATAGTCCATTTTTATTCTTGCTAGTGTGACGCCTTCTTTTCTGTTTAGTTTGGTATTTGGTTCCTGCTTTTTAAAAATTTTTGGCATTATTTCGTATAGTTTGTTGTTGAGAAATTAATTCCAGTAAGTTTTCGATTTTTCTAATGTTTAATTTTACTTCAGTCCAAGTTCTCAGAAATCAAGGGGCCCCTTCCTGGGGCTAACACTTGATCTCTATATGAGATACATAGATACCCGAATATTCTATTAAAATTCTCCTTTATTTCTCAAACATTGAGTTAGTAAAAAAGTTAAGAATAATAAATTTATTCTCTCCCCAACTGACCAGTCAAGTATGTCATAGTATATCTTTCTTGTGGTCTGTTGGTCTTACCGGATTCCAGGACAAGATTTCATCTAGTCTGGTGGAGTATCCAGCTACGTGGTGTTACTTGAGGTAACATCACTAGGAGAAGATGCACTATTCCTCATATGAGGGGATCTTATTTGTGCTGCGGATACTATGTAATTTTGAATATTTGGTCAGGGTTTACTTGTAGGGTGAAATATCCTTATGTCAGGTTGTCCTGACAAACCCTTGTACAGAGACACGAAAACACTCGAGGATAGTGTCTAGTAGGTAATGTGTATGTATTGATGTGTCTTTTAAGGTCCGAGTAAGGGATTTCAAAATTTAGATCAGTTGGGATGTTTAATGCAGTTTCATACAAAATAAGACATTCGCATTGTCCTTATTGCTACTGTTTTAAAAGAATGCAATTCTATGTAAAAACTAGCATTTTACATGTCTGTAAAGAAAACCTGTTGGAGATAGGACACTATCAAATGAAAGAATGACAACAAAGTCTATCTATACAAAATAATTGATTTTTATTGACCATTTTTTTTTTCTGAAAGTTATTCAAAACAAGGCATGAAGCCACTTGGTGTAAGGAGTAGTGTTGGGACGATTAGTCGGAATCTGGAACTGGAAAAATTAGAACATTTTTGGGTATCGGAATCGGTATAAGAATTCGAAAACTTTTAGTCTAATTTCTGATTCCAAAAACGATTTTTTCAATGTTTTTTTGTTTTGTTTAAAACTTAATTTTATATTGCTGTTACTAATGATAAAATGATAAATATTCATTGCTTTTAAACCACTAGTAAAACTAAAATTTATAGATCGTAATAACGAATTTAGGTCAAAATGGCATCGGAAAAAGTGCACGGTAAAAATGGCACGGATAAAAATGGTACAAGTGAAAACTGTAGATGAAAATCTCACAATGAATTTATTTAAATCTTGGATACAATACATTAAGAGAAAGCATTAAAACAGTTTGTCAAATTAAAAAGAAAATGATATCTGCATTTAAAAGCAGATAGGACTATCGACTAAATCACCCCCCCCCTGATCAGCGTGTATATGCTGTTGCTATGTTTAGTAGTTCGTGTATCTCTCGTTATGTGTATGCTATTTGCCGAGGGCCTTTCGGACCCAAACGGCCGAGGCAGAATGTGTTGTATACACGTGTGTTATTTGTGAAAGAAAAGCTGGAAAGAGTAAGAAAAAAACGCTGTGTTTGGATTTTTATAATACACGCAACTATTTTAAAATAATATTTTGAAATTAATATTTTGAAATTAATATTTTGAAATTAATATTTTGAAAGGAATATTTTGAAATTAATATTTTTAAATTGATATTTTGAAATTAAGATTTTTAAATTGATATTTTGAAATTAAGATTTTGAAATTAAGATCATGAAATTAAGATTTTGAAATTAATATTTTAAAATTGATATTTTGAAATTAATATTTTGAAATGAATATTTTGAAATTGCTATTTTAAAATTAATATTTTGAAATTAATATTTTAAAATTAATATTTTGAAATTGATATTTCTTGTGGCAAGTCAACACTCTACATTGGTTGAAGGAAACTGCTGATTTGAGCTTCTGTCCAATTGAGAGTCGATACGTAAAAACTACATTGGCCACCGTTGCTACTTCCAACAAACCCAGCACCAAACTTAAAAACGTGGTTGAATTAAATAGTTAATAGGCTGACCGCACACATATTCTAATTTTTATTGGATGTTTTCAAGCAGGAAGTAACAACAACTTTTTCATGTTAGCTTCACTAAAAATATTAGTTGAGAAAAACATTCTGGATCACTGAGAAGTGAAAAAGAAAAATATGCAAAATAGGTTAATAATCCAACTCCTTTATAGGAAAAACCTTTCAAAACATGGGCATATACCACTATAAGCTGAACCTGCTGGCTAGTAGTATATATATATATATATATATATAAAAGTCACACAATTTAAAGCGTTGGGTGGGTAGCAATAATAGAGATATTTTTTTTATAAAATATTTAGAGGGCCTTGCACAACGCACCAACCCGGCGCTTCGGGTTGTGTGACTTTTCAAAATATCCTTCCACGCCGACCACGTGACACACAGCCATATCGACACTTTTTTCACTTCGTCAAAACACCTAGACGGATTTTCAACTTGGCCACGAGAATGTCTCAACCAAGAGAAAAAAAAGAAAAAAGAAAAAGAAGAAATATTCTTCTGAAGATGGTAGATTTACCGAAAGTACTCAAGTTTATACAAAAAAAAATGTTTTTGAGATGAATAAATAATTTTTAAAACAAATATTCTGCGTTGTGCAAGGTTTTCTAAATATTTTATAAAAAAAATATCTTTATTATTGCTACCCACCCAACGCTTCAAATTGTGTGACTTTTCAAAAAAAAAAAAAAAAATATATATATATATATATATATATATATATATATATATATATATATATATATATATATATATATGGGAAATGAAAAAAGAAAACCCAAAAAGGATGTTTTTTTTATATATTCATCAACGTTTCGTCTTTATTTGTAAGACTTCCTCAGGATAATAATTTTAAGAAAAATGTCATGCAAGTGCGTGAAAATATTGGGTTGACATGATGGGTTGATGAGAAAAAGTAGTAGCCCTTACTGGGTGCACAGACCCGAGGTCTGGGCTTAGCATGGAATGAAATTAATGAGGATGGTTCTGAGTACTACTTTTTCTCATCAACCCATCATGTCAACCCAATATTTTCACGTATTTGCATGACATTTATCTTAAAATGATCATCTTGAGGAAGTCTTACAAATAAAGACGAAACGTTGATGAATATATAAAAAAACATCCCATTTGGTTTTTTCTGAAATATATATATATATATATATATATATATATATATATATACCCGTCCTAGGACCGGTAAAATTAATTAATTAATTCCACGAACAGTTTTGCACCATTTTTATGTCCCCTTACAAGGATTAAAATCAACATATGATGCCACTGAATCTTATTTCTAGAATCCTTATTCCAATATTGATCAAAATCCATTACTTTTGGATGTTGATTCTAGAAAATGTTTAAAATTTAAAGGCTTAATCTTAAGAGGTCTTACGAAGAAATCGAAATTCAGGAATCTTGCTTAATTAATGTCTAATTACTATGGATCAAATTTAATGCAAATCTGAAATATTTTAATTTTCAAATAAACACTGATGTATCAAATCGAAGGCATCTGAAGTTTTACAAAAAGCCTCCAGCGCCCCTTTGCATAAAACTAAATTAAACTAAATAAATCCCACATTACCTATCCTTATGCCTAGCAGCTGTGTTTCAAAATTCATAATGATCGGTTAATTAGTTTTGGAGTTTCCTCCACATAAACATATATTTATATGAACATATACACATACCTAAGCTTATATATATGCTAGCTTGACCCGTGTCCCAGAGAATCCCGGAAAAATTAAGGAACCCAAACAAGTTATGCTCCCATCTCTGAACTCCATTTAAGTATTTGTATTTGAATTTTTAACTTTCTATAAGAATAAATTTTCAAATTTAAAATTAAAGAAAGTAAAACGTTGTCTTTGCTGATTTTTGAAGATTGAAGCAAAATTGTTATAAAACTATCATGTTGTAGGGTTAATGAAAAGTTTATTTTATCTGTCGCGTTTCTATTTATTTCATTATAATGTCAGCAGGAGTAACCGACGTCGCCTAGGGTCCTAATTTTCGTACATTACACAGAAGGAAAAAAAACAACAGTAAAAGTAAAGAATTCGCTTAATATTGTAATTTGAAATGACTAAGTTTAATTTTTGATAAAATCAGTGAACAAAATAAGTAAATAAGGATTTGCCAAGGTTCAAATTAACACACTCTGTCTTTAAGTGCTGAGTTAAATCATTTCACCTGCACAGCAAGTTTCGTACTGGTACAGCTTTTGAACTAAACAAAACCGAATTTTGCCGATCAAGAAACATGTTAACAGCCGGAAAAAGCCGAATCAAAACGAACCGGAGTCAAAATCAAAACGAGACGGTTTTTCAACAGAAATTTTTTTTTAAGAAGAACACTCACTGTATGTTTATTTTTATGACAACTTATTTATTTTTAGGGTTAGGTTAGGCTAAGATTCGGTTCGGGTTAGTTTAGATTAGGGTTCGGTTTGGGATAGGTAAGGGTAAGGTTAGGGTTTGGGTAAAAAAAAAACAGTTCGTTTTTGTCCGGTTTGAAATTCCTTTTCGGTTTAATCACCTTTTTTTAATATCACATACCTGCCAGGAATTTTAAGATTTAATCAATTTACAGGTAAAGTTGTTGTTTGCTTCTGGAGCATTCTGACTGGCTAAACGCTTCGGCATTTTTCGACTGTTTACGTAAACGATCGGAAGATGCCAGACAAAAAGTCGGTATTGTCTAGTTAAAAAGCTGTACCAGTACTGCAAGTTTAAAGTATTCCATTCGGTTTAACATATAAACCATTCATAGTTTTTTCTTCTTGTTTTTTGTTTCCAGTCAAAAGTAAGTCAGAGGTGAGGGAGAAATGTTGGCTGCAAAAAGTTTGTTTCTGTGTATTTTTCATGAGTGAGAGAGAAACGTTGGCGGACAAAAAATTAGTTTGTTTGGATTTTTCAAAACTAAATTAATTACTTATACAAAGTACGACGTGATTTGTATTTCACAAAATGTTAATCAGTTTAAAAACAAAATCAATAAGAAAGATTACATCCAGACGAAAAACGAATAGCCAATGAAATCACGGCAAATATAACTTATAAGCAGCGAATATGCAGCAAGCATAATCTATTAATTTTTTTTAACGGTGTAAATGGGTAGCGTGGCAGTAGATCGGCACGATAGGGTGAAAACTTCTCCTTTTCTTTAAAGGATACTAAAAAATAATCAAATAGTGAGCAGGATTAAATATAGAAATAGTTGAATTCAAGCGAAAACGAATTCTTTTATAACAATACGGTACAATATGTGCCTAGAAAACCGACGAAACATAATTTTGTGTGACGCCGGTAGTCAGAAAGCTATTGGCCACTAATGTAGAGGGGGGGAACGCTGATTTTACTTTTTATAAAATATATAAGATATGTATGTATTGTGTTATCTTTATTATTTGGTCTCTCACTCAGACTCCAGCAGACATTACCTGTGAGAGATCGCTGGCAATAACCAGTGTTAGAACCCTCTAGAGTGTAAAAAAAAATAATAATGATGAAAAAGGTTAAACAGTGTGACTCATTATAAATGAATGGTCAAAACGTGAATAATAATAATAATGTAAGGAAACAAGAGAGACTGACACCATTTGCTACAGACGCCAGTGGGTTATTCCCCTTTGGGAAAACAAAGTCAGAGATTACAAAGAGAGAGACTGGAATTCACAACGGCTTGACGGGTTTCCACGTGGTTTATAATATCAAGAAGCTCTGTCATGTACCATTTTTGGTAGAGCTCCACCACGAGTGGTGAGTAACAAGCCTTTTTATTGTATGTTCTGTTAGGATGTGTTATGAGTCCACTTTACGTATGTCAGTATGTAAAGAAATTTGTATATTATATTTGATCGTATTTGTCCTTATTTTGTGCCCCCAACAGCATCAGGTTTAATAAGTATACTTTCCCTTACAGAGTGCTAAAGGTAACATAAATAAGAACTAATAATAATAATAATAATAATAGTAATAATAATAGTAATAATAATATATTTTAAATCCTCCACCCCAAAACCTGGAAATTCAGTGATATCAACGCCAGTGAATACCCTGGAAAATGGTCATGGATGATATGAGAAAATGGACAGGTCTAAACTAGAAAGACAGGTAGAGTACTGGAATCCTAAAGAGGCCTATTGTCACTCAAATTCTAGAGGAAATCACTGTTATTAGTAAGAACTCACTGGTAAACGGCTGCTGCAATAACACCAGGTGAGTTGCAGTTTTGATGGAAATGAGCAGAGAGTACTAGAAATCTGGATAGATGCTGTCACTCAGACTCCAGGGAATACTACTAGTTTTAACAGTGAGAGATCACTGGTAATGACTTGCGTTAGAACCCCATAGTGAGTAAGAAATAAATAATAGTGATGAAAAAGGTTAAACAGTGTGACACGTTATAAATCAGCAGCAAAAACTGGTGCGTGAATATAAAAAGCGACATGACAATATGGCAAGAATGATTCATTGGAATCTGCGTGGAAACTATGGCCTGGAAAGATCAAAGATAGAGTATGGCCAAACGCCAGATGTAGTTGTTGGGAATCTGAACTGTAAAATCCTGTGGGATGCAATGATTCAGTGTCAACAGCAGATTACGCATCAAAAAGCAGACATTGTTGAAGTGAACAGAAAATACATTGAACAAAATGTTGTTTTTTTATATAATTGACATCGGATGTTTTGATGCTGACAACAGTGTAGAAGAGAGAGAAGAGGAAAAAGTGAAAAACTAAAATGAATTGAATTGGGAAATTCACAAATGGTGGCCAATGAAATAAGTGGATCTGATAGCAAGTGTGAATGGTACACTGGAAAGTGTCATTACCGAATCACTAACATTGCATGAAAATACTGAATTCTAAAGATAGAACACTTACAATAATCATCCTTGTTTGGAAGTGCAAGGGACATCCACAGGGTTATTGAAGCATAAACAGTAAACACATGTCACTTTGGTCATCTGGTTGTGAACGGCTGACATTTTCTATTATCTTCAAGAAAATAAAGGTAAGCTTTTTTTGTATGTAAATAATAATAATAATAATAATAATAATAATAGTAATAATCACAATAATAGTAACAATAACAATAATCATAATAATAATAATGATAATAAGGAAAAATAATAATTATAGTAATAATAATAACAATAATAATAAAAATAATAATAATAATAATAATAATAATAATAATAATAATAGTAATAATAATAATAACAATAATAATAATAATAATAATAATAATTATAAATAATAATAATAATAATAACAATAAATAATAATAACAATAATAATATAGGTAAGTTTTTTTTCATGTAAATAATGATAATAATAATAATAATAATAATAATAATAATAATAATAATAATAATAATAATAACAACTACATTAATAAATAATAATAACATAATGATAATAATAATAATAATTAGAACAATAATAATAATAATAATAATAATAATGATAATAATAATAATAATAATAATAGGCTCTTTATCACCACTACTGTTTATTACAGCCGTCTGCAGTGTGCCATCCGCTTCAGTAGACAGCCCTTCACTATTTTAAAACCTTATCCCTAATTGCAAGCCTAATTTTACACAGTCTAAGAGGTTTGGAAATGAAGACAGACACTTCATCCAATCCGAAATAGATATAATGCTTCAGGAATGGGTGATCGAATAGAGCACATCCCCCTGGAGGACCCGAGTTCTTATTGTCTCCAATGAACGTCAAAGAAAGAGACTAGTGGTGGATTACAGTCAAACCATCAATAGATTCACCAAATTAGACGCATACCCTAGACCAAGAATAGACGATTTAGCATTGGAAATCTTGTGAGACAAACTTTATAAGTCATTAGATTTTAAAAGTGCTTATAATCAAATACCTAATCAAAAAAAGGATAGACAATGCACCGTCTTTGAGGCTAATGGCAAGCTGTACCAGTTTTGCAGGGTTCCCTTCAGAGTTACTAATGGAGTAGTCTGTTTTCAGAGAACCATTGATAATATTATAAAACAACACAACCTACAGGGTACTTATGCTTACATTGACAAAATAGTGGTAGTGGGAAAAACCAAACAAG
This sequence comes from Sepiola atlantica, assembly GCA_963556195.1. Lineage (NCBI taxonomy): Eukaryota > Metazoa > Mollusca > Cephalopoda > Sepiida > Sepiolidae > Sepiola > Sepiola atlantica. Next base: position 32,874,748 of record OY744542.1, read on the forward strand.
AAAATGATGAAAATCTCACTAAACTCAGGAGAATCGCTAAACTGCATAAGCTCACATTTAATGAGAACAATTCTGTTATATCGACTGAGTCAATTGACTTTCTGGGCTACACCATATCACAAGGAAAAATAAAGCCTGATGCAGAAAGGCTGCGACCATTAAAAAAACTACCAGTCCCTAAAGACAAGACAACTTTACGTCGAGTTATCAAGTTGTTTTCATATTATTTTTAGTGGATTCCAAAATTTTCAGATAAAATTAGGTCCCTGATTGTTGCTGACACATTCCCCTTCAAACAAGATTCCTTAGAAGCATTTAATGACTTTAAAAATTAAATTGGAAAACATTCCTCTAATAGTGGAAACTGATGCCTCGGATACAGCTGTTGCGGCAACACTGAAACAAGCCGGTCGTCCGGTTGCCTTTTTTCCACACACCCTAACCCCAACTGAACGTAAACACACTTCAGTCGAGAAAGAAGCTTGTGCCATAGTCAAAGTCATTAAAAAGTGGCCCCACTACTTGTCAGCTCGACGGTTCACCATAGTCACTGACCAACAAGCAGTACACTACACGTTCCATTCTGAGAAACTGGGGAAAATTAAGAACAATAAAATCCAAAGATGAAGGATGGAATTGGGGTGCTATGATTATGATATAATGTATCGCCCAGGTAAAAATAACATTCCTGCTAATACACTACTGCATTATGGAGTTATGGTCAGCAAAGAAAAGCAATATGAGCTCCATGTTCGTCTCTGTCATCTCGGCATCACTAGATTGGCCCACTTCATGAAAATCAGGAATCTTCCGTATTCTATAGAAGAAGTGAAGAGAGTGTGTACTGAGTGCCATGTATGTGCTAGATGGAAACCTCGGTTCCACTCACCAGATTCAGTGAGTCTAGTCAAGGCCACACAACCTATGGAACGACTCAGTATGTATTTTAAAGGACCTTTCCCTTCCAGCACTAAAAACTGATACATGTTAATCGTAATAGATTAATACTCACGTTTTCCGTTTGCCTTCCCATGTTCAAATATGACTACAGATGTGATAACCAGATGTCTAAGTCAGCTATTTTCGATATTCGGAATGCCTTCCTACATCGACTCGGATCGTGGATCCTCAGTCATATCCAAGGATCTTCGAGAACGTCTTACTAGCCTAGGCATAGCAACCAGCCGGACGACTCCCTATAATCATCAAGGGAATGGCTAAAGTGAATGTTACAACGGCATTATCTGGAAACATGTAAGACTTGCTCTTGCTTCTAGAGACCTTTCGGGAGCTCAATGGGAAACTGTACTTCCTGAAGTACTACACTCCATCAGATCCCTACTTTGTACCGCAACTAATGCAACCCCTCATGAGAGACTTTTTTCATATCAGCGAAGGTCACCAAGTGGGCACTCTGTTCGTACCAGCAAATATGACCCTCTAGTGGAAGCAGTGCAATTAGTGGTAGCAAACCCGCAATACGCTCACGTACGTTTTGCTGACAGATGAGAATCAACAGTTTCTATGCGTGATTTAGCTCCGATTGGAAACATGTCGCCAAATAAAAGGACAACTAACAGCAAGGTCGATAGGGAGAATATCACTATGTCACTCAAAGAACAGAATACTACAATAACAAAAGAACAGCATGTGGCTGACGATAACATCATGGAAATTGATAAAACCGACCATGCAGAAGCAGGCCTAATGGATAGTGAAAATCTCCATCTGTCAGCCGATACTGAACATTTGACATCAGTCCCAGAAACGCCTGATGTACTGAGACGTTTTACATGGGGGTGTCGCAATCCAGCTAGATATCGTGAACTTTAAAACTAATTAGTAAAATTAAAAATATTAACCCTTTTTATCAAAATTAAAACTCTCAACTTATAAAGCTGGGAGAATGTCATATTCTTACTTTATAATCTTATTACCTCCCCTCTGAATGAACTGTTCTCTATTCTTTATGTATTACCTGCCCATGTCCGGGAACTCTTCAGTAGAAGATAACCGGCCATGTTTGTTGTTAAGTAAAGCCTTCATCCTAAGGTAACTTTTGTCTCGTCTTTGCTCATTTCAGGCAGTTTATGAGATTTCTTGCAATTTCAGTTCCCTTGGGTTAACGTGGGGTTCCTTTCATGTTTTGTATGATTTCTGCTGCAACTTCCATGTGGCTAGTTAGTGGTTAGTGTTCGTAGCTTATGTTCGTTGGTTTCCACATTCAAGGATTTTCCTTAAGATTTCAGCTGTTTTTATCACTGTAAAATCTCAGTCGTCCCTTTGATTCCAATTACTCCGAGTCTTTTTCCCAAGTTAACGGGACTATTCCTAGTGCTCCTACGATTATTGGTATTATATTAACTTTCTTCATGTTCGATATCCCTTTCAGTTCTCTGGCTAGATCCACGTATTTAATTTGTTTTTCTGTCTCCTTCATCTTTACCCTGTGGACTGCTGGGACGGTGAAATCTACAGTTTGTCAGTTTTCTCTTCTTGTTAACTATTATGACATCCGGTCTCCTAGCTTGGATGAGTTTGTCTGTTTGTACCTCCAAGTGACAAAAGATATTGTTATTTTCGTTTTTTAGTACTGTCCCCGGTTTGTTTCTATACGATTTGTTTGCTTTTAAAAATGCAGTTGTTTGCATAGTTCCCAGTGTACTACTTTCCCCATGTAGAGTTCTGTCTGTTTGTGTATTATTTGGGGGCTAGTTTGTTGTTGTTGTTGTTGTTGTTATTATTATTATTATTATTATTATTATTATTATTGTTGTTGTTGTTGTTGTTGTTGTTGTTGTTGTTGTTTTGTTTTTGTTTTTTTGTTTTTTTCTTTTTGTTTTTTTTGTTTTATTTGTACTCACTACGAGTTATCACACAGGTCATCATCAGTGATTTTTCACTGATAATCATCGGTGGTGTTCCCTAGAGTCTAAGTGACAACACGCCTCCTCAGATTTCCAGTACTTTCCACCTCTTTCGATAACTATTGCAAATGACTTTGCGTTATCACAACAGATGCTTACCATCGATTTCTCACTGGCAATGACCATTGGTCTGCTCTAGAATTTGGATGGCAATAAGTCTCCCCAAGGTGCCAGTACTCTCTGCACTCTTCCAGTGGAGGTCTGGTTAGTGCTCTCCCTCTTCTGTCTTTCCATCCTACTTGACCTTTCACAACCATTTTGTATGGTATCAGCCTAGGCTGGTGCTATCACTTTTTTTGAGAGCGGGGGGGGGGGGGTATTTTATGAAATTTCTTCCAGTTTCTGTTCCTTGGTTCTTGTGGTGGTGTTCTTTCTGTGTTTTTTGTTTTTCTTTCTATTGCAACTTGCATGTGACTGGTTAGTCTTTGTAGCTTATGTGGGTGGGTTTCCACATTCAATGATTTTTCTTAAGATTTCAACTATTTTTATCATTGCCATCCGTTGTTATGTCCCAGCTTTCCGTTTGATTCTAATTTCTCCCAGTCTTTTTTCCAGGTTTTCTGGGACTGTTCCTAGTGCTCCTATGATTATTGGTATTATATTCACTTTCTTCATACTCTATATCCCTTTCAATTCTCTGGCAAGTTCAGTGTATTTGCTTCGTTTTTCTATCTCCTTGGCTTTCAACCTGTGGTCTGCTGAGACGGCAAAATCTATGATTTGGCAAGGTTTTTTTCCTTTTTATTGACTATTATAACATCCGGGCTCCTTGCTTGTATAAGTTTATCTGTTTGCACCTCCATATCCCAGAGGAGTTTGTGTTTTTCATTTTCCAGTATTGTCTGTGGTTTATGTTTGTATCATTTGTCTGAGTGTTCAAAATGCAGTTGTTTGCATAGTTCCCAGTGTACTGCTTTCCCCACGCAGTTATATCTGTTCTTGTATTCTTTTGGGGCTAGTTTGCTGCATTCACTCATTATGTAATTTACTGTTTCGTCTCTTTGTCTATACAGTCTGCATTTACTGTTTTCCTGGGTATTATCTATTTTAGCTGTAATGTAGTTTGTCCTAATTGCATTGTTCTGTGAAGCCGTCAGTAGAGATTCCGTTTCTCTGTTATGGTCTCTTTTTCTTAGCCATACCCATGTATTTACGTGTGTCTCTTCTCTTGTCATTCTTATAAAATGTCCATGTAGTTGTTTTTTTCCCCCACTTTTCTTTTCTTGTCTGTTTGTTTCTGGTTTCGGTGCTTCCTATGTTGTTCATTGGGGCAGTGTCTCTTGCTGCAGTTGTCAGCCTTTCTGCATTCTGGGTTATGTATTTCTCCAGCTCTCTTTTTGTGTCTTTCACAGTTTTCTATACTTACCAGTCACCTTCCCCCTTCGTTTCTTTACACATAGAGTCTGTCCGTATCGTCTTTTGGGTGCAACGCGTTGTGTCTGGTCATTAATTTTCTAGTCTTCTGGTCAAAGTGCCTGAGTTCTTCTTTAGTCTTCATACGAATGGTCCAAAGTATCTTATTAGTGATACTGTCCAGGTGTTTATTCCTTTTATTTTATATAATTTGATTTTTAAGAGCATTCTTGTTCTTCTCAAATATTCTTTTCCAATCTTCTCTTTCATTTCTGTAGATTTTATTGTATCTGCTTCCAGAACTCCCAAATATTTGTAGGTATAATGTTCGCCTAACACACTCATCTCCTCTTGGTTGGGTAGTTTCATGCCCTCCGTGGTCTCCAGTTTTCCACTTTTCATGTTTTTTCAATTCCAAATTCCATTTCAATGCCCTGACTGAAGATTCTGGTCATGTTTATCAGCTTTTCCAGTTCGTTTTTGCAAATAACTTCAGGTCGTCCATGTACATGAGGTGGTTTATTCTTTGTTTTGTGTCTGTAAACTTGACTTTTCCTGAGTATGTAGCATGTAGTTGTATGGCATCATGGCTATGATAAACAGTAGTGGTGATAGGAAATCTCCTTGGAAGATGCCTCTCTGTATTTTTATCTCAGTCAGGTGTTGTCCTCCAGCTGTCAGTTCTAGTCTCCATGTTCCCATTGCTTTCTTAATGAAATTAATAACTCTGCCAGGTATCTTGTACATATTTAAGCATTCAATTACCCATGCTTGAGAGATTCTGTCATAGGCTTTCTTGTAGTCAATCCATGCCATGGATATGTTCATTTTCATTTTTCTGCTTTTTACCTCCTTCAGGATCTTTTGGTATTGTTATTATTATTGTTATTGTTCTTATTATCATTATATTATTGTTATTATTACTATTGTTATTATTATTATTACTATTATTATTATTATTATTATTATTATTATTATTATTATTATAATTTTATTATTTCTTCTTCTTATTGTTATTATTATTATTATTATTATTATAATTTTTATTATTTCTTCTTCTTATTGTTATTATTATTATTATTATTATTATTATTATAATTTTATTATTTCTTGTTATTATTGTTATTATTATTATTATTATTATTGTTATTATTATTATTATTATTATTATTATTATTATTATTATTTACATAAAAAAAAACTTACCTTTATTTTCTTGAAGATGATAAAAAATGTCAGCTGTTCACAACCAGATGACCAAAGTGACATGTGTTTACTGTTTATGCTTCAATAACCCTGTGGATGTCCCTTGCACTTCCAAGCAATGGTGATTATTGTAAGTGTTCTATCTTTAGAATTCAGTATTTTCAGGCAATGTTAGTGATTCGGTATTGACACTTTCCAGTGTACCATTCACACTTGCTATCAGATTCACTTATTTCATTGGCCACCATTTGTGAATTTCCCAATTTAATTCATTTTAGTTTTTCACTTTTTCCTCTTCTCTCTCTTCTGCACTGTTGTCATCATCAAAACATCCGATGTCAATTATATAAAAAGAAAACATTTTGTTCAATGTATTTTCTGTTCACTTCAACAATGTCTGCTTTTTGATGTGTAATCTGTTGTTGACACTGAATCATTGCATCCCACAGGATTTTACAGTTCAGATTCCCAACAACTACATCTGGCGTTTGGCCATACTCTATCTTTGATCTTTCCAGGCCATAGTTTCCACGCAGATTCCAATGAATCATTCTTGCCATATTGTCATGTCGCGTTTTGTATTCACGCGCCAGTTTTTGCTGCTGATTTATAACGTGTCACGCTGTTTAACCTTTTTCATTATTATTATTTATTTCTTACTCACTATGGGGTTCTAACGCAGGCCATAAACAGTGATCTCTCACTGTTAAAAACAAGTAGTATTCCCTGGGGTCTGAGTGACAGCCTCTCCCGAAAATTTCTAGTACTCTCTGCTCATTTCCATCAAAACTGCAACTCACCTGGTGTTATCGCAGCAGCCGTTTACCAGTGATTTCTTATTAATAATAGTTGTTTCCTCTAATTGAGTTCTGAATGGTGCTATCTTTCCTTGGTCTTTCCATTTTCTCAAATCATCCATGGCTATTTTTCAGGGTATCCACTGATGTTGATACCACTGAATTTCAAGGGTTTCGGGTGGACGATTTAGAATATATTATTATTATTATTATTATTATTAGTAGTAGTAGTAGTAGTAGTAGTAGTAGTAGTAGTAGTAGTATGAAATTAAAATAGTTTGTTTGAAACATTGTGTGTAGAATAGAAATAATTATTTTATTAAAAGCCTTAGCAAGCACATTTAAAAAATAAAATTTTAAAAATAGAAAACTCAGATGTTAGTGGTATGTTAGATTATTAAAAAAAAGTACCTGACACCAGAGACAATCCTCTATCTATATAAGAGTCAGATACATCCAAAGATGGAATGCTGCTGCCACATCTGAAGAGGTGCTGCACAGAGCACTCTTTCTTGCCTTGGTAGAGTACAAAACCGACTTCGAAATCTAGTGGGGATCATCTCTTCCTTACAAACTCTTCCCACAGAGGAGACATTGCTAGCCTCTATCGTTATTTTCATGAAAGGGGCACATTGTTTTGCTTTAAAACTATCAATAAGAAAGAAATTTTGAAAATGATAGGGACACCCGGTAATTTTGCAACCTTGTGTCACACATGCAGCAATCAAGGTGGCGTAATCCTTAAAAGAAACATCAAAGTTCATAAATTGTATCCCTATCTTTGCTTGCTACGTGTTCTCTTTGTACATGCTTTTGCGTGATGCTGCCACTCGGTAAATAAGATTATTTCATACCTTCAAAAAGGACTAACTCAAGACAAGACTGATGAAAGACAGAGGACATTTATTCAATCTGATCTTTGTTCCAAATCACTGATCAGTGGAAAGTAGAGACAGAAAGAAAGAGAGAGAGAGAGAGAGAGAGAGATCAAAATCACTAATTATATTCTGTCAGCCCTTATCATTTTAAACGTCCATATGCCGCATGTTTCCAAACGAACTCTTCTGTTCTTTATCACACCCTATCTTTGAACCATGTGACGTCATATCCGTTTCTATTATATTCCAACAGCCCATTAATTTTACTCCCGGGATCACCTCAGTAGTTTCCATTTCCTGTTATTCGCAACTAACTATTTTATATACAAGTGGACTTACTCACCCAATCTTTTAAAGCACATTGAATACTAATATTTTTTTGTTTTATGAAAATCGCTCCAGACAAGGCATGAAGCCACTTGATGTAAGGAGCTAAAAAATAATAATAATAATACTTCAAAGTAAAATAACTGTCAGGTGGATAGATTCCTACCCAGAAAACAGCAATTCTTCCCCCTTTGTCGAAAACATCGCCCATAGAATGTGAGGATGAAAGGACGAAATAAGGGAAGCAAGAGTTACTAGGCTGCCGAAAGTAAAGCCACGGTCCACTTCTACTCTTCTTTGTGCACAATTTGAACATGATCGACATAATTTTGTTTATTACTGATGTGTTACCACTTATCAAGGTACGGGGGCCACTCAAGGATAAGGATTAAATACATCGTCAATTGAACTATAATCGTCTCTACTTACCTCCTCGGGGGGATCGAAAGCAAATGGGTGGGATGGGCAGAAGATTACTTAAGAGGAATTGATTATAAGGAAACTACTCAGTAAGTATTTGTTCACATTAGACTTGAATACGACCATGTTGTAGTCAATTGGGAAGCAAACTTGTGGTACCTTGTTCCACAGATGGGATGTTCTAGGAAAGAAACTTTGTTCATGGAAGTTTAGTTTGTTTTTGGTAAGGAGAGAGAGAGAAAGGAAAATTATTTGCTGTGGTTGCAGCTAGACGAGTTTCTGCTATTTAATACGAAATTTACATAAAAGTTTTCAATTGTCTTTAAAATGAATAGTTAATTCATGTACACCTCATATCAAAGGACATGATACTTTTTTCAATATTTTGTTTCAAAATTCATGCACAGCATAAAATGTTTTACTGTAATGCATAATGTCTATTCTTTTCTTAAGCGTAGTCACGAAGCTTACAGGGAACATTGCCAAAAATCGTACTTTTGTTTTATAAGCATTGTTTTTCGTTTTCCTGTTATGTAGGAAAATTACATAGCTATATCTTCATAGAAATTGTATGTATATGTTTCATAGGTCAACAAAGAGATTTTGTCGTGAATCATTTTATGTACATTTTTTATTTTTTGCTGTGATTGCAAAACCGTTTTTAAGTTTGTTTTCCCTGCATGTTTTTTTTTTAAATAAAGCCATTTCTTTTTGGTTTTTGCATTTTTTTTTCGTAAGTGTTTGAAAATATGAATTATAGATTTTTTTCTTTTTGATTCTTTTTTTTTTGAACAGCTTGGAATCTGCAATAGAAAATCCTTGTTTAAACAATGCTAAAGATTTATGTACGTACGTATGTATGTATTTATGTACGTATTTATGTACTTTTTTATGTATATATTTATGTACGTATATGTATGTATGTATGTATGTATGTATGTATGTGTGTCACTGTTCAAACATTGCTTAGGACTTATGTAGGTGTGTTCAAAATGTTTTCATACAGAAGGTTTGGTTAAGCGTTTTTATGGCAGGCTAACACTTTTTGGGTCATTTAATAGTTGGAGATAAATTGTGGGCTCATACCTTTCCCAATGCTATTAGTGCATAAACGACCACAATAAGATTTTAACATATCCGATTCCATAGTCTGGTTTGGTATCTGTTAGGCTAACCATCTCCCTCCTCATATTTCCTGGAGCTTAATACACCATTTCAGAAAACACACTGTATGATATGAAAAGAAATTGGAACCTCAAACAGATCTCCATCCTTCCACTTATCATAGGAGCCACTAGACTCATGAAGAAGAACTTGAAAAAGTATTTGGCTAGTATACCTGGTGAACCAAGTGCAAGAGAAATCCAAACAACTGCACTCAAGGGAACAGCCAGAATCCTGGAAAGAGCTCTCGGTTGGAGTCTGTAAATAGCGGGTGATCGTATGGCATTTGGAAGAATGTCTCATCCTCAGGAAATGAAAGAAAATGAAAAGAAAAAGAAAAAAAAGAGAGAAGACTTGAATGCCTACTAACCACTGTCCTCGAGTGTCTAAATTCTCTCTGTACACCTGTTTGTCAGGACAACCTTGCATGAGGATACTTCCTCCTACAAGTTAACCCTGACCAAATATTCAAAATAACATAGTATTCGAAGCCCAAATAAGATCACCTCGGTATGGCTACACACACTGCCTCATACGAGGAATGGTGCTCCTTCTTCAAGTGATGTTGCCTCTAGTAACAGCACTTAGCTGGATACGCCACCAGACTAGATGAATTCTTGTCCTGGAATCCAGTAAGACCAAGAGATCACCAGAAAGATATACTATAACATCGTTAACTGGTCAATTGAGGAGAGGAAAATTAATGTTCTTAACTTCTTTACTAACTCAACATTTGACAGGTAAAGAAAAATTTAATGGAATATTGGAATAGCTATGTATCTCATATAGAGATCAAGTGTAAGCCCCAGGAAGGGGCCCCTTGATTTCTGAGAACTTCGACTGAATTAAAATGAAACAAAAAAAAATATGTATTAAATAATTTTTTAAACGAAAGAAGAAAATTAAACCAACATATCAACATACTGGGGATCCTCGGTTGGAGTCTGTAAATAGCAGGTGATCGTATGGCATTTTGGAAGAATGCCCCGTCCCCAGCAAATGAATGAAAAGAAAAAGAAAAAAAAAGAGAAAACTGAAAAGCCTACTAAACAGAGACCTTGCGTGTTTCTGGTCTCTCTGTAAAGGGGTTTATTGATATATTCTAGCATGCTCCTGCAAAGGGGTGTGTCGGGATGTGCAGATATGAGGATACTTCCCAAAGGAAGCGAACCCTGACCAAATTTTCCAAAAACAAAAATAAATAAGAAAATAATGAAGAAAAAATACTTGAAGGACGTCGTCCAGGATAAAAAGATCCCCTCGTCATGACTGCACACTTGGTCATATGTGGAAAATAACAGTGAAACTTTTTCCAGTGATACTACCATAGGTAGCAGCACTAAACTGAACAATCCACCAGACCAGACAAATTCTGATCCTGGACCTCAGCACAGCGCAACAAAGACCACAAGAAAGCGAAACTACAAAATAATCAGGTGGTTTATTGAGGAAAAAAAAGAAGATTCTTCACTTCTTCAAATACTCAAGATTTGAGAAATGGGGCAGACATAAGGACAACATATTCGGGGCTCCAATTAAAGGGAGAGACAAACCAAAAGAGAAATTGGAGGTAACTACAGCTAAAAAATTGCTCTCTATTGTATCCCAAATAAACAAATATGTATCTCAACATGAGAAAGATGAGATAAATGAGAAAGCTATTGAGTCGACTTCAATTACGAAGACCAGAGAAAATATCACCAAACCGAATGGAGTACGGAGGAAAAGTGGACTCTTATATGGGCAATGGAGTACGTGAAAGCCAAATATGCAGAGCTGAAAGAAAGATGTGTAGAATGGCAGAGAATTTTCTACCACCACTGCCCATACAAGAAGGACATCTGAAAAGAAAGGCTAACTTGCCAGAAATCTAACTTTTTGGCAAATGGGACATTTTCACAGGATGAGATTGCAAAACAAAAACACTGCACTCACCAAATGTCTGGGAACAAAATATTCCCAATCAGCAACATCATACCTATGTCTGAAGTCTGTCTTGTTTCAGCTACAGATGACACAACACAACCCACTGCACCCAAACAACCTGGCACACAGGAGAAATCTGCACTAGGGGAAACACAATCTGGCCAAAGGTTCTACCCAATAAATGTCCTGCAGAAAAAACACCACAACCATGCTTGGAAGAGGCGACAAAGCAATGCTTCCCTTCAAACTCCATCAATCGATGAAGACCAGATGGAGGTTGGAGAAATAAAACAGAAAAACAACACATCTGTCATTTTGAGATCGATCAAGACTGGTTTAAATAAAAATGACCAAAGCCTTCAAAGATCTTGTTGTGAAGGTTAACGATTCCCTTACACGGCTGGTCTCAACAGATGCCTCTTTAACATAAATCAACCATGCAACATATGAGGCAGCATGGTTTATCCAAACAAAACTCCCCCCCCCCAAAGATAAGAAAGGAAAAAAAGAAGAAAACTGGCGGCCTAAAACAAATAAACCAGCCTGGAAAAGAAAAATTGATTCTCAGAAAAGTAACATTCCAGAACTCTACTTGTGTGTCGACCAAAAGCCCATGACAAAACCTGATAAAGAAGGTGAAAAACTAAAATCCAAATATCTCCTTCGATCCCCAAACCAGTTAAGAGCCCATATAGCTAAAAACCAAGTGAAAGTAGTAGCCTTAGCTGCCCAAAGAAAAAATAACAAGAAGATAATTAAATCCCGGTCAGTAAACAAACTATTTGACAGGAACCCCAGAATGGTCTACCGAAATCTCATTAGAGATGAAATCAAGGTAATATCCCGACCTACGCAGAAAGAAGTGGAGAGATTCTGTAGGCCATTGTATGAGGACCCAAAACAACACCAGGAAAAGGAGTGGATGAGTACAATAAAAGAAAACATTAGGGGCAAACAAAAGATGTCAACCCTGAAAATTACTACGGAAGCTGTAAGGGCACCCATTTCAGCAACTTTAAAACTCCAGGAATTGATAACATCCTAAATTTCTGGCTGAAAAAGCTAGCAGCATTTCACCACCATTATGCCCAGACATTTAATAGAATTCTTCGTGGCGAAGAAGACTCACCAAAATGACTCACTGTGGGTAAAACAACTCTTATACCCAAGAACCAAGAGACCTATTTGCCCAACAAATACAGACCTATTTGCTGCCTTATAATCGCATACAAATAGCTAACAGGGATAATCGCCGACATGACTTATAAACATCTGGTCGATGGTGATTACCTTGAAAAAGCACAAAAAGAACCTGTACCAGGAACAAAGTTGGTACAAAAGATCAATTGCTGATAAATAAAATTATCCCAGAGGACTGCAGAAAGCGACAAAGAAACCTGTCAATGGCCTGGATCAATTAAAAAAAGGTATTCAACAGTGTGCCTCACGGTGTTTGGAGTTGTATAATGTCCATGAAAACATAAGGACATTCCTTGAAAAACAAATGACCATGTGGCAAACATTCATTGCCCTAAACCACGTGGAAGGAACAATACAAACCTCAAACCTCAGTATCCAGCAAAGTATCTTCCAAGGAGATAGCCTGTTACCACTTCTCTTCTGCCTTACAATTGATCCACTCAGCAAGCTCATTAAAAACTGCGATGCTGGTTATAACCTTAGTAGAGAAAGAAAAAAGGAAGAAAATAAAAAAGTCAACCATCTTTATGGACGATCTCAAACTCCATGCAGTGACAGAAAAACACTTTGTCTTCCTGATAGAAACTGTAAAAATGTTCATAGAGGATGTCTGCATAGAGTTTGCATTTTACAAGTGCGCTAAATGCACCATAAAAAAGGGGGAAAAGGCAACATCAGAACATCTTCAGGTCAATAACAGCCTTATTGAAGACCTGGGAGAGGATGCCACATACAAATACTTCGGCATAGAGGAAAATGTAATGGTGGAACATGAGAAGATGAGAGATAAGGTGGAAAAAGAATGCACCAAACATCTTAAAAAGATCTTTTAATCAGAATTAAGCCCCCAAAACAAATAACTGCCATTAACTAGCTTGCAATTCCTGTCATCTCCTATGGTTTCGGTATTATTGACTGGCTACAACACAATATTATTAAGCTCGATACTAAGACCAAGAAATTGTTAACCTTACATAGTATAATCTAACAAAACCAATGCATGGACAAGATATATCTACTCCGAAAAGAAGGAGGTCTAGGTCTCACTGAAATCTGTATAGGTAAAGGAGTTATCTACTCCTGTGTTGAAAGAGTAAACGGGAGTTATCTACTCCTTGTTATTACATAACAATCTGTGGAGGCGGCTATTTGTTTTTTATTAGTAAACTGACGAACGTTGGAAGGGGCATCTTCAATACTTTACATGGCGCTACGAACAAGATTAAAAATACTATAAATGTGGAATGTTTGTAAGTACTACGTCGGACATTGAACTTACTTACCACCAGCCAAAGATCTTCACATCAGAACTCTCACCAAAAAATAAAATAACTGCCACCAACCAACTGTCAATAGCTGTCATTTCCTATGGATTTGGCATTATTGATTAGCTACATGAAAAACCAGAAAAATGCTGGATCTACATCAGTCATTTACCGACATCAATGTATGGCCTAGGTTATACCTACCATGAAGAGAAGGCGGTCTGATCCCCATTGAAATTAACCATGCATACCAAGCTTCAATAGTAAGCATGGCGCAATATATGAAGAGCTCCTCTGGTGGAAAAATGAGAATGGTGAAGAAACATCACACAAAATTCTATCTCAGCAGACCTCAACGATAAAACTTGCAGAAAATTTAAGTGGAAACATACTAGAGAACACTGCAGAAGAATATAGCAACCCTGATCACGTGAAAGAAGAAAAAGGAGTACACGAAAAGGAAGCTGAAAACAAGACAAGAAAGATGGTGACAAACATAAGAGAGCAGGAAAGGCATATTGACAAGGAGGCTTCACTGCAATGGTTGAAGACTGCAAACATCCATTTGATGTAGAATGAATAATTATAACAGGACAAGACTAAGACCTACTATCAAATAGATCTAAGGAAATGGCTGGTCTACAAAAAATGACCAGTGCAGGTTCTGTCATTCGGCCATTGAAAGTCCAAGTCACCAATGTCTGGATGCAAGATCTTTTTGGCAGATGGTCACGACATTGCCTGCCAGAAGAAAGTATGTAGATACCTTCATTGGAAGATCTGCGAAGAGATGCAGCTTGACAGATTGCCGAACATCTTGGAGCATGAACCCTCACCCATAACACTAAACGGAAAAGTCTTCTATAACAAAGATATACAGGGGGGCAGATGCATAAAAAGGAAGGCCTGTAAGGAGATGATGAGAGGATGAAAGGGGTTATCTTTTTATCTTCCTGTAAAGAAACAGAACAACGAAAAGTATTTCTGTAACTATAACAAAAAGGGGTTTTATTAACTCAAGGTTACCTATACCGTTTGGTATAGGTAGATGAGAGTGGGACGGTGTCCGTCTGAGGAAGAGGAAGAATATAAGAGTTCTTAAGGCTGCCCGTGGATTTCTTCAGGTGAAGATGGTAGTAGTCATCGAGTGGGCGACGGCGGCAGGAGAGAGAGCGTTTCCTCGTTCCTCGCTGGTGCTCTCTGCGATGTGTCCAAGCTGGTGCCAGGAGGTCGTCTCATCTTTTTCCTCAAACCCTAAGGGAACATAAGTAGTCCGTTAAGGAACTAACGATATTACTGCACCCTGTGATTTGATTGGACAAGTCAGCTCACAGGGACAGTGATTACGCATTCAAAAGTAGTCCCTATTGGCGACTGCTACAGGCCATCAAACCAGACATTGTCATATGAAACAAACCTGAAAGGATTGCTCTTATTATAAATGTATCTGTCCTGAATGGCTATGCCATTAATAGAGCTGAATGTGAAAAAAATCAGAACCTCACGAATGACTTGAAAACAACATAGTTCTTGAATGAAATAAACATTATACTGATTGTGGTAGAGGCAACTGGCCTAATGAAAAAAAATATATATACCTAGACACAATCCTCAGAAGAACAAGATAGCAGCTCTAAACGGGATAACGTCAATCCTTAAAAGAGGATAAATTGAACTAAAAAAGAAATCAAGTGGTAGCCCCAGGCGAGGGAACTATGATCTCCAAGAACTAACAGAATTAAACTGATAATAAAAAGAAGAAAAAAACCATATTCTTGTAAAATATGTGGTGAATCATTTTATAGAAAATCTAAGTTGATCGAACCGACTGACGAGAACCCATTTTTCCTATAAGGTGTGTCGCACATCTTTTGCAACAGAATCTACGATAAACTTACATATTAAAACATCGACGACATTTCCAAATTTATTAATCAGAAAGAATAAAAGAATGAATAAAATGTTTTTATCGAATATAAAACCTTTTTCTTGGGTTATTTAATGCCCCGAAAACAATATATATTGTAACCAATTCCTTCGTTTGTTTATGGCATATCAACCATTTTTGGATGATTTAATGTTGAAACAATAGCTATTGCAAACGATTCATTGTATACGATTCATTGAACACAAGTTGCTATTTAAGCCATTGTAGCAGAAATTGTAGGTTAATACCTTTCCCTACAGTATTAGTACATATATTACCATAAGTAATTCGAGCTTGGTCCATCCCATCAACCTTTCCCAATCCTCTCATAAGTTTCTTCATCTCTAAACTGATAATCATTCCATTTCATTAACTCTTATCCTCGAGTTGCTTTTGGTCTTGATAAGTGGCGATGCAGGTCATATAAATTAAGATTTCGTCCGTCAGTCACATTTTTTTAAACGTAATAAATACATCGCAGAATTTGTCCCATTTCGAAATATCAGAGATATTAACTACTTTTAGAAATTAAGAATGTTGCATTCAAAGTAAATAATAAATTCCCAACAAATAAAGCGGATGCCATGACCGGAAATCGAAACTGAAACCTTGAAAACTTCAGTCTGAGTTTCTACCAACTGACCTAATTGGACTTTCTTATAAACAGAGCTTAAAACATTACCTTATAAATTAATTATAGCTTTGGCGTGACGTCATAGATTTATGATTTATGTCATGTTTCAAAGCATGAATTCAAACATAAACGATAATAAAAATAAATAAATGAATGGGTAAACATTATCAATAGCGTTGGAAATTAGTCCAAAACAATTTATTTTGTTTTAACTACGTATTGTATGTAGTTTTTTTTTCCCAATTATATAATTCTCCCAGCCTAACAAAAATATATGACCGGGAGGGGGGGGGGGGGTAGCATATATTTGCTAATTATTAAAAAAAAGGATTTGAACTCAGTATAGATTGGCATTTCTGATTGTATCCTGGCCAACTTAGTCATAAGAGAAGCATAAACTGCATTTTCTCAACATCAGCTAATTCCTTTTGGCTAAGATCAAAGTGTAGTATCTGTTCCGATGGATACTGCACGCCTGTCCTGTGCAGTTCTAGGAGGTCCACCCTCCCAGGCTTCGCCTCCCCTCTTTGGGGAGGAGTAAGTTTATTGCTTACTGTCTGAGGCGCCCCTACCGGGGAATGCCGACGGGGCTGCCAAATGGCCAGAGTGCTCACCTCTCGAGCGCTGGCTTTTAACCCCACTTACTCGACCCAAGCTGTGGTCACATCTTACTTGTGGGAGTAAGATAAAACTGGCCTTGTGCCTAACTCCGCGAGGAGTAAATAAACATCAGCTAATATTTTTGTTGCATTTTCTTGGTTGTTTACGACTTCATCTACCGATCTCAGACAATTATTTAATTCATTGTAAAATTCTGCGCTCGTAAACTTTTACTCATTTTTACACGCATTTCAAATTTTGCAGAAATAAAACCCTTCATGCAGTTTATTCAGCAGATGAAGACTTTATTTCGTGCATTCATTTTAATCTTCTATACCAGATATTGTCAGCATCCAATGAGAAATAAATGATAAACTTTCATACCTATTATATATACCAATGATTAATTGAACATTCAGCGATGTAAAAAAAGTGACAGTTTTTTTTTACTCTTTCTTGTGTTACTTCACGCACTCACACAAAAAAATTCTGAAAAAATTTGTTGGTTTTGTGGCACAAAAAAAAAGTAAATATTGCCAAACTGGTTCATTTGAAAAAATAATCAACTTTAAAAAATAGTTTATTTCTTCTTCGGGGTAAAATGATTTTTATTAGATAATTGGTGGTCTTGCAACAACAACAACAACGACAACGACAACGACAACGACAACGACAACGACAACGACAACGACGACGACCACCACCACCACCACCACCACCATCATCATCATCATCATCATCATCATCATCATCATCATCATCATCATCATCATCCACCACCACCGCCACCACTTTAACGTCCATTTTACATGCTGATATGTGTTGGACACGTTTTAGAAATTGACTTCCAAATGAATCTATCTTTGGCCAGGTGTTTATTCATCCCTCTTTCACTCAAGTCCATCCTGATCACTTCCATCCATGTTTTTCTTGATCTTCCCATGTGAACTTAATCTGCTACCTCAACTGTTCTACATCTACTAACCCAAGAACTGTCATCCATTCTTTCAATGTGGCCATACAATCATAGTCTCCTGTTCTGCACACATCTTCCTATATTGTCCAGATTGAATCTTCCTCTGAGATCATCAGATCTAAGTCTGTCTTTTATGCTCACATTACACATCCATTGTATCATTCTCATATCATTTATCTCCATGTAATGCATGTCCTCAACCCCAACTGGGCAGGCTTCACTTCCATACATCATCACACTCTGTACACATTCCTGATAGACTCATCCCTTGGTCAACAGTGGTAACGCTCTGCTGGTGCTGGTGCTGGTTGGTAATGGAAGAATTTCCCTGAACTTACTCCATCCACTTCTAACTTGTGCAATCCACACTATGCTCCAATATAACAAAACGTCTTGACAACTTCAATAGCTTCAATTGTTTCACGGGCAAGTACTAAATTATCTGCACTCAACATCTCTTCCAAACAGTCTGTACGAAACTCCCTGGACAACACTTCTAAGACACAAATGAAAAGCAACCCTGATGTTTTGGGGGGAGTTTTTATGTACTAGCGAGTCACTACTTATCAAGGGCAAAAGGCCACTCGAAGATAAAGGTTAATAATTTTGTCCGATGGTTGGGATTGGGCAGAGTTTGATTATTTAGGAGGACGGCTCAACAAGAATTTGTTAACATTGGACTTGAAAACGACCATGTTGTAGTCAGCTGTGAAGCAGCCCCATGGTACTGTGGTTCTTTGAAATAAACATTTCTCATGAAAGTTCTGTTTAGTTTTGGGTACACAGAAGAAGAAAGGAAAATTATTTTCAGTGGTTGTAGCTAAACGAGTTCTTGCTGTGAATGTTTTACCGCGGGGAGGGGCATAAATTAGAGCTCAGTTGAACATCTACCATGAAAATAAAACTAGGGTGGAGAAAGTTTTTCGTAGGGACAGTATGGAGAAAGTGTTCAAAATGAAGTAAATCCAAAAGTAAAATGTTGAAATCAAATCGTAGATGGAGCGCACTTAAATGGAAATTATGTGAGAAAGCTGGCAATTTTTGATAACTTCCCGGGCCTTAGTAGAAAAGCGAATGGTATTATTGGTGAGATATTCAAGCAAGCGAATCCAAGAAAAAGACTTTTTTTCGTCTTCTTCAAAATCTCCTTTTCATTGGACACCTTTTCAATGGGCAATTACCATCTGGACAAACCGCATATCTTTTTTACACAAATTTTTTTCACTCCATTTTTAATAATATTTTTCAAATGTTTGAACTTTGGCTTTTCCACAGTCAACTTATCTATCTGTATTTCTCCTCTGGTGATAAGACTTCGATCTTTGAAAAGCCTTGACTTAAGGAAAGAATAATAAACACTAGTCTATTACAGAATACACCTTGCATTGAACAATCGAAATTTGAAATACATTTGGACATTCGTACATGTTTATCACTCTTATTTCTTCTATCTTTATATATATATATATATATATATATATATATATATATATATATATATATATATATATATATATATATATATATATATATAAAGAGGTGTACTAAAAGCGAACTTTTAGGAAAGGTAAAACCCTATTGTGAAGAGTATACAGCTCAATATCCAGGATAGAGCAGGTAAACTTTGAAACTTCTCTCATTACTTCTCGTGCCTCTAACGACCTACCTATCTACATCTTATTCTCTCCGCTGGACTCTTCGACACCGGACTTTTTGGCAATCGGACATTTGCTTCCACCCTGGCACAGTTTTGCCCTGCGTTTCTTTCCCTACAACTTTTATTTCATTTTTTCAAATTTTAAATCTTGGCCATTGCCAACTTATCTATCCCAGCGATTTCATCTGATGATAAGATTTTGATCTTTGAAAAGCCTGGCTTAAGGAAAATTTAACTTGAATAAATTGCCTTTTTGCGGAATATACCTTGCTTTGAACTTTTGAATTGAATTTTGATTTGGCTTTTGCTTTCTCTAATTCCTTTTCTTCTTCATTATATATATATATATATATATAAAATAGATATAAGATAGATCAAAATATAGAAATATTAATGTAAGTTTAAGGTAAGTTAAACATTTACTGTCTGAATCTATAATGAAAGCTCAGTACCGGCAACTAATTAATTTGCAGAAATAAAGATTAATGCTTAAAGTCAGTAAGTAATTTTTATCGATTTTCAAACATCCATAATTCCTTATCAGTGATTTTTTTTTCTTAATGGAAATCGCTGCAAGCTACTGGAATAGGAAGCTGTATTACAATGAGGTATCAAAACAGCGAATTGATGGAGACCACTAGACCAACGAGCTGGAACAAAAGAAGCAGGGAATAGATCACACAATTCCAAAGAACACATGGCAAAATAGTACTTATAAATAAGACTGAGACTAGCAACATCACGTCTATCAGAGAGAGAGAGGGTGTAGAGAAGAAGAAAGGGTGGAGCCAATCGAATTAAAGATATGTAAAAAACAGTGTTGGTATGCATGTTTCTATGTTGGGTTTTATCTATATATTAATACGCTAAGGTGTACGTACGTGTGTCACACTCTTCAGCGTGGAAGGAGGAGGGCATTGTGGAAGGCGGAGCAGACGCAGAAACGCTTACCAAATATTTATTATTATTATTCTTTTTTAAATATTTAAAATTTCTTCTTCTTCTTCTTCTTCTTCTTCTTATTATTATTATTATTTATATATTAATACGATAGAGTGTGTGTTATTTATTTTGTGTGTCACGATCTGACACTCCTATTTAAGATTTGCCCCTGACAACGGGGGGGGGGGGGTTAGGGAGAGGGGAAGGTGGGTGCAAGTTAGAGTGGAGTCGCGACCGATGGTGACTGCTGAAGAGACAGCTTTTGCCCCGGCAACCTAGTAATATAAATAAATATATATACTTCCATCCCGTCATGCAAAATTTTGGTGAGTAAAATATGTGCATATTTCTAGCCACCGGATAATATAATTAACAGTAAATTATACAGATTGATGTAGAAAACACTGTGGAATTTCCACAGGGCCCGCTAGTAAAGTATTATTTTTGGAGATTGTGGATCCGCAAACTTGTGAGTGGCGGTGTCATTAAAGTTTTGAGTTACTGGATAATTAGATAGTGCTGTCGCGGTTGGGCCAAGAATACTGGCAGGTGTGATAAATGAAAAATTTTCAACAGACTAATAATATCTAAATGCAAATGTTTTTCTTTCATACTTCTCTTTGTTTATAAAGAGGGCGACTATATTTTTCAGCCCACTTTAGATTTCGGCATTTTACGTGTACAATAAAACTTGCCATACCATACTCGCAGGCATTACCTTCTCGTTCTATGGGGTGATACTCCCAGGTATTACATCCTCTATCTTGGAGAGGGTATTTCCGACTAGGCATAACCACATTATTTTGGTGTGTGTGTGGGGGAGGGATACTCCGATGCTTTACCTTCTTCCCTTGGAGGTTTGTGCGGTATATTTTCATTCCTCATAATATATTCCTCCAGGGCATTACCTTCTCTTTCTTTTTTTAGGGGGGGAGGGGAGTATAATATATGTTTGTTCCTCACGATATCATCTTTCCAAGATGACTTTCTCCCTTTTTTAAGAGGTCAGGGTAGTTTACTATCTATTTTGTTTCATTATATCATCCTCCCAAGCATTAACTCCTCTTTTGGGGAGAGGAGGTAGTGTTCATTATGATATCATGCTCCAGACCTAGCAAAAATATTCGACCGAAGGGAACATATATTTACTAGTATGTACATATATATAGTCATCCCCAGACATACTGTTTCGCTGTATCACAGCTCTTCAGTGTGACTAGACTAGCATCCACCCCAAATGGGGATCGAACCTGCGACCATCTAATTGATAGTCGGTAATTCTAACCACTTGACTATGGGGCTGGAATTGTTTGTAAGTGTTATCACAATTCTTTATATAAACATTGTCAGCAACTAAACAGTGCTCCATTTGTTTATCTAGAAAGAGGTCTGCATTATCGCTAATAGTATTTGGTGATATCACTTACTACAGTGCTCAACCCAAGAAGGGAGGGGGGGGGCTTATTTAGTCATCTGCATACAGATTGTTTCATTGTATTGATTTACTCCTCTCCAGGAGTTAGGCACAAGGCCAGTTTTTATCTTACTCCCTCAAGTAAGATGTGACCCAAGGTCGGGTCGGGAAAGTGGGGTTTAAAAATTGCCTGGGCAGCCCCGTCGGCATTCCCCGGTAGGGGCGCCTCAGGCAGTAAGCAATAAACTTACTCCTCCCCAAAGAGGGGAGGCGAAGCCTGGGAGGGTGGACCTCCTAGAACTGCACAGGACAGACCCATAGACCGGCGTAAATCAAGCCCCGAAGGTCAAGACAATACCAGTCTATGGGGTGAAGTATCCATCGGAACAGATACTACACTTTGATCTTAGCCAAAATTTCATTGTATCACAGCATTTGTTTCCACATATTACGGTAGTTTTAAAATTTAGTATCTCTAAAGAACTTTTAATGAATAATAATTATATTTTCTCGTATCAGCAGTTCAGTAAGAAATGATACAAACAATCAAGATGAAGAAAAACTGTGAGAGAGAGACGACACTTCATTAGACCTGTATGCTTTCTTTTGTATCTCTATTTCTCTTTACTCCATCACTCATTGAGGGAACAGGTCAAAATGAATGAGTGTAAACTATTTATAATCCTCATCATAGAAATTGTGAAATGTTCTATGGCCATAACAATCAAGATAAGGACACTTGTCCGTACATAAGAATAATAATGAGAATTCTTCATGTTAGAATTCGAGACAAAAGCATTTGATCTTCAATTCCTTTTCAAGAATTCTCCCATTTGAATGAAAGGATTCATTTCACTCGGCTGACTGGTCGCCATATTGAAAACATCCTTTCAACTTGATACGTAACAACGTACAAAGGCCGCTAGCGCTGACCTCCGATCAACTGATATGCATTCGTCAACAGTTTATTAATCATGTTCGGCTGAAACGCTAAACAGTGATGCCAATTTTACTTTATCTGGCTTCATGGATGACATCGCAATATTATTTCTGAAACTGTTCCACATAATCCCTTAGAAAAAAGATGAAGGGTTCTCAAAGGACTCTGTGGTGTCAGATTCTTCCACTTTGATTAGTGCAAGCAACAAAGCCTGAAAATTTACATATCGATAGACATGGACGCTTTGTAAATGGAATTAATGGAACCGTCTTCAAAGATGGACGTTTTTCACAAAGAAATCCGCAGCCGATCGACAAGCACTAATTTATGTCAGCGTTAATCTTTTTACAGGAAGAATCTTAACTTTCTTTTTGAATGCTAAATCCATAAAGTTTGAATGAATAAGATTCGGTGTCTTTTTTTCTTGCCCCTATTTAGGTGCCTCCCCATGAGGGCAGAGTTAGACACGAGGTCGGTTTTTAATGTGGGGAAACCCCAGCTCCGAAAAAAGAGACACGCTCTGGATTGAAAAACAGATAAAATTAGCTTATTCTAGAACGATTTCTCCTTCTCTGACCGAGGACAGAACAGAACAGATCATCATCATCATCAGCAGCAGCATCATCATCATCATCATCATCATCATCATCATCATCATCATCATCATCATCATCATCATTTTAACGTCCGTTTTACATGCTGCTATGTGTTGGATGGCTTTTAGAAATTTACTTCCAAACTAACAAAAAAAAGAATTAAAAAACAAAAATAAAAATTACCTTATGACCGAGGATAGAACAAATCATCATCATCATCATCATCATCATCATCATCATCGTCGTCATCGTCGTCGTCGTCGTTGTCGTCGTCGTCTTCGTCATCATCATCCGTTTTATATACTGGCTTGGTTTGGTATGGTTTGGTAGTTTTGTTTTACGGCATATCAACCCTTTTTGGGTTATTTAATGCCGAATCTGGTCTTGTTTTCTTCTCTTTTTTGTTTCTTTCCCCTTTTAATATCTGTTTCTATTTAACCCATAGTTGGGACCCTAACAGGTACTACCACTCCGGGTCAGGGTGGACCTGGGAGCAATGGTAATTAAGAGGAGGCTCCACATTCCCCAAAGTCCGTAAGCCGGATCTCACCATCGGATGTAGTTTAAGGTCATATCCAGGACCGGGAGTAGGGTAGGAAAAATAAAAATAAAAAAGGGGAGGGAGAAAGGGAGAGGGGCTGTTGTTTTTGTTTTTGGTTTTGTAGAACATAATTAAGTTTTACAAACAAACAAAAAAAAAAAAAAAAAAAAACGTCAATGTAGGTGAATTTCGTCTCAGGGAGCCACAGGGCAGCCTGATCTGGTATATACTGGCTTTTAGAAATTGGCATTGGAAATTAAATTATTTTACTTACTATTATGATGATGATCATACATAATATTCAGTCTAACGTCCATTTCATATGAAATTTATTGCACACTAACTTATCTCTGGCCAGATCTTTATTTATCCCTCTTTCGGTCAACTCCATCCTCACTACTTCCTCCTATGTTTACCTTGGCCTTCCCCTTCCAACTGACCCTGCTACCTCAACTGATCTACATATAACCCAAAAAACTCTCGTTCATTCTTTCAATATGACCATACCAACGAAGTCTCCTATTATGCACACATTCCCCTATACTGTCCAGATTTAATCCTCCTCTGAGGTCAACAGATCTAAGCCTGTCTTTAAGACTCACCATTACACATCCATCATAGTCAGACGCATCTTCATGAAATTCATCAAAAGTCTATTGTAAAACAATGAACTTGGGAAGGTGTCTAGCACTTGGAGACCTAATTCACTGACTCGGTAGAGTGAGGACTGTTGACCTTAGGGGTTGTGTCTCGATAAAATACACAGACCTTTAATCTGTAACAGGTTAGCATTAGGAAGGGCATCCAGCTGTAAACCCTGTGTTAATTCTAACTATCACATACCGAATGAATTTTTCCATGGTAACACGACTAGAAACTAAGTTGAAGGTAGCATTCCCAGTAGGGCAGGATGTGGGACAGTCAGATCGCCATGACAAAATGTTTCAAAGATTTTTTTTAATAGTAGCAAATACTTAAACAATACATATTTTAGGAACAAAAATTCTATTTTTCGAGTGATTACAGCTGTTTTCATCATTGCCATGTATTGTATTGTCTGAATCTTCCCTTTGATTCCAATTTCTCCACGTCTATTTTCCATGTTTTTCGTGACTGTTAGTAGTGCTCCTACCATTATTGGTATTATAGTGATTTTCTTCGTGTTCAATATTCCTTTCAGTTCTCTGGCACATTCCATGTATTTACTTCATTTTTCTGCCTCCTTGCTTTTCATCCTGTGAACTGCTGGGATGTCGAAATCTACAATTTGGCTGTTTTTTCCTTATTGATTATTGTCTGGTCTTCTTGTTTGGATGAATTTGTCTGTTTGTTCTCCATGTTTGATCAATAGTGTAGCAACATTAAATTGGCTGTAAGCTGCACCATGTGCAAAGTGTTCTTTCAGCCTGTCAAACCTGCACACGTCGTTATTTCTTTATCACTGTGGGTCTTGTAAAAATATCTGTAGATATAGATGGCCATGTTGTTTGCTTGTATGACACGCACAGCATGCTCTCATTCTACAATGCCTGGTTTCAGTGATAAGGCAAGGCATGATAAGTGAGAGATCATGTCGAATGCAGTTTCCACTGCCTAGATAGATGATTTCACAAAATCTACGAATCCATCATGCTCAGTTGGATAACCCTATGCCTAGGTATTATACCAGATATTTCTATGCCCCTGCTAGTATGCTATTCTACAAAACTTGGTTTCAGTGACAAGCTGAGGCAAGATAACTAAGAGACGAAGTAGAGCACAGATGGATGATCTAATAAGACCTATGGGTTTATCACGTTCCTTGTCTGGGTACTATACCAGATAAGTTTATGCTCTGCTAGGTTAAAAAAGCACACATTAAGTTTCTACTTAGAATAAGTTTTTGTGTATCTTCCATGGAGATAGTTTCCCCTCTCATCTTTATTAAGTTTATCAAACTAAAATACAAAGGATAACAAGCATTGAGAACAAAATATGTAAAAAAGAAAACGGTAAGATCAATTCAATGAAGTAAAGTAGGTCTCACTCAAAACATGTCGTCAACAGATGCTAAATTCTGGAAGAATCTTTAAGTTTAAAACTTTTTATTTTTTAAAATCTCTATTCTAATTCATCTAATGTAATAATTTACAATCTTTATTAAAAAATTAATACTAGGAAAAAGTATATATCGTAGAAAAGATATATATATATATATATATATATATATATATATATATATATATAATTTCAAAATGGCGCTCTGATTGGAATTCTCTCATCCTATTGCCGGGGGGGGGGTTCACACGTGAGTGTTGTCTGCTTTCTGTTGTTTGTTTGGTTTTTATCCACGGACTTTGTGCTCGGTATAACATCTTGTAAATGCCTTTCATTGTGATCTCTGAAGAACAGCGAGTAATTTTGTTTAATGGCCGCATTTTACTCGTTGCGAAACAATTGTAAGGCTATCGTCAATTTTGCCATTGTAAAAATAAATAATATGAGTAAAGACTGAATTTTTTGTTTATTGGAATTTAATTAATCACTATATATATATATATATATATATATATATATATATATATATATATATATATATATATATATCAGGTTGGAAAGAAAGTAATGTCCTTTTTGTCCAACACGTTTATTTCATCTGAAACATTCACATTAGGGCATTTTTAATCTTTACAATAATTTCCCCCATTTTCTATGACTTCTGTCCAACGATCAACTAGCTTCTTGATGCCTTCTTCAAAAGAATTCTCTGATTTTTTAGCGAAAAACAAATTTAGGTCATTTTTGAGTTTGTCGTCATTTTCATAAATTTTATTGTTTAAGTGATGCTTCAACGACCGGAAAAGATGGTAGTCGGATGGAGCAATGTCAGATTAATAAGGCGGATGAAGCAAAACTTCCCAATTGAAACTCATGACATTTTCCTGAGTGAGTTTTGCTGTGTGAAGTTTCACGTTATCATGCTGAAGCACTACACCCTTCTTATATAGTAATGCTGCTTGTTTTTTTGATAGAGCAATTCTTGGATCATCCAGCTGCGAACAATATTTGACTGCTGTTGTTGTTTGATTAGGCTCTAGTAACTCATAATGAATCAGTCCTCTCATGACCCACCATAAAGAGAGCATAACCTTCTTTGGGTGTAGTCCTTGTTTTGGAACAGGCTGTGGACTTTGGTTTCGGTCTAACCATTGTCTTTTGCGCTGGGTATTCTTGTAAAGAAACCATTTTTCATCTCCAGCCACAATTCCTTGCAAAAATGGTTATCAATGTGTAAACAGTCAATTTTTGATTTCGTTGAGCGTCGGTCAAATCGTGGGGAACCAAGGATCCAAGTTTTGAAACTTTTCCTAACTCGTGAAGACATGAAATAATTGTGGTATGGGTTGTATTGAATTGTTGAGCTAATTCTCTGCTGGTTAACTTTGGATTGGCCTCCACAGCAACTTTAATGGCGTCTTTATCAATTGATTATGGCCTTCCCGAACGTCGCCGATCTTTCTCCAGAAGAAAATTTTGCAAACCATCGTTTACATTTTCGATCATTCAGAACATTTATCCCATAGACAGTTCCAATATTACTTGTAGCTTCTGTAGCTGAGTTTCCTTTTTTGAATTCATAGAGCATGCAATGTCTCAGATGCTCCTCACTAATATCCATTTTTGATGGCTGAGACCGTTAAACTTAATATTTTCCAACTAATTACTATATCTGAAAGGCAAAGCAAGATATTAAGACACCAATTCACCAAAAAATCTAATGTACAACTTAGGAGGCTGCAAAGTGATGAAGTAATATATATATATATATATATATATATATATACTAGGAAAAAACGTGACCATTTAGTCACCCACTGAGGTCAGGTTAGATTATTCGAATTAGGGAACAATCGGAGGGAGAATTTCATAAACATTAAAATTATGTTTTAAGATTTCTAATTTAATGAAAGAACAAAGAAAATTTAAGTACTGCTGATTGTAATAAATCCTAATGTTGGAGGAGTGTGAGAATTTAAAATAAATACAGTTTCAATCTTTATCTACAATTCTACAGAGACTGTAAAAATATATTTTAATACATAACTCAATCCGAGAACTAAGGTATATTTTAGCACATATTTTCTGTTATTTAACTAAGTAGGAAATTTCATTAAAAATCTATAAAAACAAAATGAATTCATCCATTTTGTTGTTTGTTACAAACGAACAACATTTAGGAAAATACCCAAGGGCGCACGGAACATCTCCATCTTTTTTATTGAACATTTTTCGAATTAATTACTAATAACGAATCGTTACTATGTAGTAGTTGTTTTTGTTTTTTTTAAATACAACACATTAAATTGATTTATCAAAGTTCTTTCGCCTTTTTTTAAATATTAGTTTTAAATATATTTAAGTTAACTTGTGGCGGCCAAGCGTTCGTAGCGACGTCGCTTTTTGATCCTTCGATGTCGGCTCTTCCTATCATTGCGAAGAAAGGAAGAAAAGGAGAAAAAAGAAGAAAAAAAGAACAGATGAAAAAAGGAAACAAAAAAGAAAAAAAGAAGAAAAAAAGAGAAAAGAGAAAAAAGAAAAAAGAAGAAAAAAGAAGAGAAAAAAAGAAGAAAAAAAGAAGAAAAAAGAAAAAGAAGAGAAAAAGAAAAAGAAGAAAAAAAAAAGAAAAAAAGAAAAAAAAAGTTAATAATTTCTTAAAGAAAAAATATAGTGAGCCTTATTTCATTAGGAAGTAATTGCGACATTTATTTGCAAAGAGAATTTAGATTTGAAAAATAGTTTTTATTTTTTACATGTTTTAAAGAAGCAAATATTTTTTCACAAATTTTATTAGTATTGAAAATGAATAGAAGCAAGGCTCACTTGTAAATTAATTTGAAAGCGCAATTTTAAAAAAATGTTAAAACTGGTTATGGTGCATTTGAAATTAATTTCTTCAAAGTAAAATACTTCATAAAAACATTAAATATTGAAATAGGTTAAAGTTTTATTTATTTTATAAGTTTTAGTACGTTTAAAATAATTTTAAAATGTTTTGTAATTTTACGAAAATGGATTTTGCAAAGCCAGTTAAATTTTTGAATGAATATAAAAAGATAGGGAAAGTGGAGGAGGATGAATCAGGACTGTTGGGAAGTGATTACCTTTGTTAATAAACACAGAGAATCAAAAAGACACGGAAGAGAAATAGAGAACATATCAAATAAAAGCAGGGGACAAAACAACATGAGTGATAGACAGAAGCTTCGTGCTATATGGGTCACTTGGTTAGTTAATTGCAAATTACGAATCATTGGAAAAATTTAAATGGATTTGTTTCAAATATAACTTAATCCCGAAAGTCGGGAATGTTTTAATATGCATTTTGTGTGATTAAAATATATAGGAAAAATCCTGAGAAACAAACGCTGATTAACTCAGCTTTAGTATAGATATAAAAATAGATCGATATAGATAAATAGATAAATAGATAAATAAATTTTTTTAAAACGTTTAGACCATTGGTAATATACAGTCTCTTATTTTCAATAATTTTGTATAAAAACTCAACTCTTGTTTCAAAATGGCCGCTATTATTAACCAAACTTAACTTGCAGCAAATAATTAAAAAGTTTTGCTTGCTTTCCATCATCCCACACTAGGGAGGAGAAAAGAACAGCGGTACTTAACATAATTTCTTCTGTGACATAAGCAATAACAAACAATTTAATAAACATTGGGTATTATTAATTGATTTTATATTTTGGGCATTTGAAGGGGATTCATACTTTACTCAAAATGGTTAGGAATTCTTCAATTCTGTAAAAGTTAATAAAGAAATAGTGCATAAGGTAGGACAATTTTATACTCATACAAAAATGACTCTCAGAAATCGATGATAATGTTTGTTATTGAAAAACTGTGTGAGGATCAGAATAAACATATTGGTTTGTAAATTTATTCAATAAAATCTCCTTCAGCTTCGATAACGGTGTTGCAGAGGCCAAGTATTGATTTTAGACTGACAACTTGTTAGACATAAAGACAATATGCTAATCGACAAAGAAGGATGAAAAGCACAGGAATTTTGTTGAATATGAAATTGACACGTTTATTGGGCCAAGTCAGGTACAATTGTGAATAGTTAGACTTAGTCACTGACATTTCAGAAACATGGGTGTCGAGTACCAGGTCGGCTCGATTCTCCAACGATGATAATCAGATTTTGACATCACACTGAGGTTGAAGGAAATCTCGGTAGGTCTGCTCAGGAAATCGTTTTAAAAAAGACCGTTTATCCTGAAAATAACAGATTAATCGCAAGTGTTTTAGTTCGTAAATTGTTGTGAGATGGATGCAATTTGTCTGGAGAAAGATTATGTGGTTACAGATAGTCTGGACATAATCGTTGTGTTGAATGTTGTCTTGGCAAGGTGAGTTAACAGCTGGACAAGTGGAGTTAGTCGACGAAAAAAATTACATCCATTTGTATTAGTAGAAATAATGTTTCCCCCACAGCTACCAATATACAGGAAAATGTTTAATTTTATTCTTGGTGATAAAGAAAATAGCAAAAGCAAATACGGTACCTTGTGTTGCAAGCCGGAATGTGAAAGCTCACATTGGCTCTCTTTTATAGAGAATTCTTCACTGGACCATCTGCAAAAAAAATGAGCATCCAGTGTAGCAGAAAGTCCTGGGAACATGTACCAGAAATAACTGTTGGAAATAAATGATCCACCATCCACTATAGCTATGTAATCCCTACAGCTACATACTTAGAAAATGGAACTGTGAAAACCGACATAGTAATATCGGGCAATAGCGAGAGAGTAGCAACCCTAGTTGAAGTCAGTGTGCCCAATGATGCCGGTCGAAACAGAGCTGAAAGGGAGAAGAGAACTAAATACTAAGGTCTTATGTACAAGATGAAAAGAAACTGAAACCTTAGGGAGATTTCAATAATTCCAGTAATCATAGGAGCCCCTGGGCTCATGAAAAATAACTTAAAAAACTACCCGGTGAACCAAGTGCAAAAGAAAGTCGAACATGCGTCATCCCCAACAAAAACAGAGAGAAAAACAATTTGATAACGAATGAAAAAAAAGGTAGAAACTACTGATGGCCTCTGTTTAGTCTCGAGAAACAATGGACACCCCCTGTAAAGGTGACGGCACGTGTAATTTTGAAGCAAGGGTTGCACAATCCCAATCACACCTCTCCTGAATCGACACTGTTTGATTTCGGTGGCAAGGAGAAGTTCAGGACAATTGGAAACCATGTCAAGATAGACGGAGAGCACATACAGCACCTGGTATTTCCAAATGGTCACCCATTTTAGTATTGACCGGGCTGAATGTTGCTTAACTTTGGTGATCTAACGGAAACCAATGTTTGAACGTGGTTATGCTTTACACTCTGTGAAAAATAGTTCCCCGTCAACCAATCGTTGACGGCTGAATTATGATAAAACCACTAGAGAGTAGGGATTCACTGTTGGTGATCCTCACTACATATGGATTTTGCTGCAGCTAGGACCCGCCAAATTTGGTTCCTTTTTTGTAGAGAGCCGTAGTCTATGCTCTTCTTTGTCGACTGAAAAGAAACCGTATGAATAAAACATTAAATGATATACGCACTGCACTCGGTAAAGATAAATGCAATAAAAAAGATAAATGCAGCTCGTTTGAGATAAAATATAAAAGATGAAAGAACCTTTGAAAAATATCCTTTAGCTGATCGATATTTGATTGCCTCACAACAAGAAACTGAAAACTTATGGCTGTTGTTTGCATAGATCATTTGATCAAAAGATAGGATCATAATATTAACAAACTAGATCAATTTTTTTCTGTTATTTAAATAGTCATTAACGCTCGATGGTCATGAGCAAAGATGACTTTTCAAATGACTTTCATCTCTATTGATATATTTTTTATTGCCTGGCAACATATATATATATATATATATGTATATATATATATATATATATATATATATATATGAGAGAGAGAGAGAGAGAGTGAGAGAGAGAGAGAGAGAGAGAGAAAGAGAAATTAAAGTTGAGCACTCTCAGGGATGTTAAAAATAGACTGTCAAAAGGCTCTAATGCAAAGTTCCGAATACGTCTGTCGAACACTCTCGACTAGTCTTCTATCTGTGCCCGCTTCTAAGTACATATAGATCTTAATTTACCATAATTACGTGACAGTTTCCGGTGGCCGAGTGGATATGGCGACTGCTTGCAGATTCTAGGCTGACTCTGTGAACCGTGTTAGACCTCCCGACCGTCTGAAATTGTTACTTTCCTGCACTGATGAGAGCAATAAGCTTGAAACACTAGCGTCTGTAGGTATTAATAATTTAACATTTATATATATATATATATATATATATATATATATATATATATATATATATATATATATATATGATAAAAATGGAAATAATATTCCAACGTGATGGAAAATGAAAAAAGGAAACCCCAAAATATATTATTAATGTATTCATCAATGCTTCGTCTTTATTTCAAGACTTCCTCGGGATGATTTGTTTTCAAATATTTGTGCTTGTGTGTTATTTCTTCAAACCAATAATCCCGAGGAAGTCTTGAAATAAATAAAGACAAAACGTTGATGAATACATAAATAATGTATTTTTGGCTTTTCTTTTTTCATATATATATATATATATATATATATATATATATATATATATATATATTTGATTTTATCTACATACGTATACGTTCCATCCTTTTTGGAGAAGAATTATTCACACCGGTCGTCAGACTCGAACCCCGGAACACAAGTTATATTTCAAACTCAAATTCCAACGTCTTTACCCCCAAGGCCGTTGTCAATAACTAGGTAAATCAGCGAAGGATTAATCCTATTTAAAGGCAGCTGTTGTATAGAGTTCGACTTTTGAAAGGAACATTGCATTTAAGCCACTGTGACAGCTGAATTAATTCTACTCGCTACAGAGCCCAGCCTAATTTGGGGGTGACAAATAATTATATATATATATATATATATATATATATATGTATATTGTAATAAAACCTTCAATGTTTAAGCTCCATAGATATTTCCAGAGCATTTATAAATAGACAATAGAAAAAAAGTAAAAAGAAACTATTGTGTTAGCTTTGGAATGAATACACATGTGGTTTGGGAAAAAATCAATCTAAAAGAATTTTTTCTAAGGTAAGTTTTCGTTTTTTTTTTCGTGACAAATCATTGTCCTAGAAGATTCAAGACATGCTTCAAAACCTTAGTTGTATAGACACATACAGAAACAGACGTAAAAATGAATCTCTTTACTTGAAAATAAAGATATAGTTCGTGGAATGTGCTTTTTTCTATTGTCTCTATATAATAATAATAATAATAATAATAATAATAATAATAATAATAATAATATATCAAGGGAGGCGCGATAGCGCTCTATCCCTTAATAAACTTCAAAAACGGCCTATACTGGAAATCTCATTTCTTTGATCAATCATAACTCAAAAACCAATAAACCAAATTAGTTAAAACTTTGCACAAAATTTTTATTTGATAGGTTCTATAAGTGTGTAGAATTTCAGCATCATTAGTCAAGGCAACCCAGAGATCCAGAAAGGTCAGGCATGATTTTGTGTTATCCGTGTGTACGTACGTACGTATGTGCCACCCTGTATCTCATCAACTATATGATGGATTCAGCTGATTTTTAGCAGAGATAGAGGTTCTAGGGTCTAGTTGATGGCATTTTAATTTCAATTTACCATATACCTTAGTTTTCTAGAAAATTCCGAAAAACCTTTAAAAATGACCAGGCATAGCCTTTACAAAAGTAGTGACATTCCATGATAAATGCCAGTATACTGAAATCATATGCCCTTAATAGGGTTAAGATGAAAATTCATATACACTAAATGTACAAAAGCAAGGAAATTCCCAAATGTTTACACTTTTATTGTCATTAAGGGTATGCGAGCACAACAGGGCTATGTATTTTACTGGTAGGAATTTTTCTTTAGCGCACCTCACACACTTCATCAACTCATGCATAGAGATTCATACTGTATACCCTTTTCCATGATAAATGCCAGTATACTGAAATCATATGCCCTTAATAGGGTTAAAATGAATATATAAAAACAATATTTCTTGGTTTTTCCTTTTTCATTTCCCATATATATATATATATATATATATATATATATATATATATTATGATTATTATCATTATTATATGGGCTAGCCACACGAAAGACATGTAATACAGCTAAATAGTTTGTCTGTGGATAATTACACATGCCTCCCCACCGTTTTGTGGGTTAGACACTGATAAGTGAAAATTCAGCAAACATTCGCGATGATGCAATGCTCTTTGCCAAAATTTAGAGCACTCTTGACATGTGATTTATTTTATATAAACATTAAGATTTCCCTTCCTCGTAGCTTCTGGTATGGCGAAATTTACGATTTGGCAAGTTTTTCTTTCTTGTTGACTATTATTATATCCCGTCTCCTTGCTTGGATAAGTTTGTCTGTTTCTTACTCACAGGGAGTTATCATGCCAATCATTACGAGTGATCTCTCACTAATAAAAAAGTGGTTTTCCATATAGTCTGAGTGACAGCAAATCTCCCTAGATTTCCAGTACACGTTAATTTTTCGATGATCATTACAATTCATTTGGTATTCTCGCACCAGCCGTCTATCATCGTGTTTTTGTTTATAACGGCCAATTATTTTCTCTAGAATTTGAGTAACAATAAGCCTCCTCAGAATTCACAAACTCTCTGTACCTTTCCAGTCGATGTCTGTATAAGCTATCCTTCTTCAGTCTTTCTATCCCCTAGTGGATGTTGATGCCACCACATTCTTTTTTTTTGGGGGGGGTGGGTCTGATTATAGTACCTCTCTTATATATCTTCTCTGTCAGTTTCAGTTCTCTTGGTTTAATTTTTTTATGTTTCATCTATATTTGTGTTTATGAAGTGCTATTTTATTTTAACTTTCCTGGGTTTGGTCTGTATCACTTGGCTATGTTGACTGGTTTCCGCATTCAAGGATTTTTTTTTAATATTTCGAATATTTTCATCAGTTCTGTGGTTTTAATAGTGCCAATCCTCCTGTTGATTTCAATGTCTCCTATTTTATCCATGCTTTTCAGAACTGTTCTTAACTATATGCCTAAAATTATTAGTGGTACTTATATCGATCTTGACCCAGTTTTCGCGAGTTTCTTGTCGGAAGCGTTCAGCTATCCTATGCAAACGCCCGAGAGATGACGAGCCGATTTCTACCAGACGACAATTTTGATACGGTGCTGCGTCCTATGATAATAATGTTTTGCTTGTTTTTTTTTTTTGGTTAGGATAAGGGTTTAGGGTTAGGGATAGGGTTTATGGTTAGGGTTTAGGGTTAGGGATAGGGTTTAGGTTTAGGGTTAAAAATATTTATTTGATAACAGGAATTTCGCTCTGTTTTGCTTGTTTTAATTGTTTTGTTGTTTAAAAAATTTCTTGCAATTATAACTAAAAATTATAGGACGCAGCAACGTATCAAAATAACAGAAAATATTTATTTGATAACAGTAACTTCGCTATGTTTTACTTGTTTTGTTGTTTTTTTTGTTGTTTCTTTTAGAAAATTTATTGAAAATATAACTTAAAATCATAGGACGCAGCACCGTATCAAAATTGTCGTCTGGTAAAGTTGAACACTATTTCAACATTCACAAAAAAAAACTCGTCTAGCTACAACCACTGTCAATAATTTCCCTTTCTCCCTCAGTGTACCTAGAACTAAGTGGAACTTCCATGAGCAAAGTTTCTTTCCTAGAACTGCCCGTCTGTGGAACACATTATCACAGGGCTGCTTCCCAGTTGACTACAACATGGTCGTTTTCAAGTTCAATGTAAACAAATTGTCGTTGAGCCGTTTTCTTAAATAATCAATTTCTAACCAGTTAAAACCATCATTACAAATCCCGTCGATGTTCCCCATCTACTTGTCAAACTCAATAACTCTTATCCTCGAGTGGCCTTTGGGCCTTGATAAGCGGTGATTTTTTGCAAAAAAAGATACGAATCCACCTCATCTAGCTATGAATTAAATAGTAGGATAGACTTGACTCGACTCTAGAGCCTCGGAGAATGAAAACTGAACAAAAACCATAGTCTTGTTGTTCGTTGTTGTGTTGACATTCATTTGAACCACTCCTTTGTAATCAAGCTGTCTGAAACGTCTGTAGACTATGCAAGACGTTAAACATCCTTCAGTTGCAATGACGAATTGACCAGCGAAGAACAATAAGATACACTGGCCACTAACAATCTATTATATAAAGGGAATGTGCATATGTGTGTGTATGTTCAACTAAAATTAAAAACCCACAAAGTTGGTGTATTTTTGATCAGCATTGCCCGCAATGAATATTATCTCAAATTCAGAAAAAAATATTTATTCTTTGAAGATAAACTGGCCACGATTTTGTTAGGGGTGTAGGTTTTTCATCTTTTTCCCAATAACTAAAGGGAAGTAATTCTGATTTTTTTCTCATGAGTTATTTCCCTTAAACCAACTCATTCCTCAAATAATCTATAAAAGTGTGTGTGTATGTCCAGAGAGAGCAATGGGCTGGGCGGAGAAGAAAGAGGAGGGTGGATAGAAGGAAGGGGAAAACGGGGGAGGTGGTAAGAGAGAGAGAGATATAGAAGTTTTAATACAAATATGTTACATTTTTGTCCCGGGCAACGCCGAATAGCACTGCTAGAATTAATATAAAGTAAATAATTTTGTAAGTATTCTTGGATGTTTATGCTGCAACGTGACCACGAGTAAATTAAACATTTTTTTTTTTTACTTTGATTCACCTCAAACAAGGGGTCACATTGCCACTGAGACGT
This sequence comes from Sepiola atlantica, assembly GCA_963556195.1. Classification (NCBI taxonomy): domain Eukaryota; kingdom Metazoa; phylum Mollusca; class Cephalopoda; order Sepiida; family Sepiolidae; genus Sepiola; species Sepiola atlantica. The sequence continues at coordinate 32,911,324 of OY744542.1, forward strand.
AAGGGGCTACTGAGAATAAAGGGTCAGATTTATGGGAGGGAACCCTAAGTGAGGAGTTGTGTAGCGAGATGTTTCTTCACTTTACATGTAAAATTCTACATGCTGGTACAGTCAGGGAAACAGAGAGCATGGAAGGAATTCCAAGGCTAGCAGTATGATGAATGAAGCTGTTAAAGTAGAAAGCCCTGTGGCATCTGAGGACTTCCACAGTGAAGGGATGAGATTTAGCTGATTGTCGGGTTAACAATCATGACAATCGTTAATTATGATAAATTGAAAACTGAAGGGGTGGGGGTGGTGGTGGCTGTTATCAAATAATCACTCTTTCTTTTTCTTTGCACCCTCTTTCTCACAGACGTGATGTTGCTAGTCTCAGTCTCTTCTATAAGTACTATTATAGCATGTGTTCTTCAGAATCATCTGATTTATTTTCTGCTTCCTTTGTTACAGCTCATTTGACTCGTTGGTCTCGTGGTCTTCATCAATTTGCTATTCGGATTATAAAAAACTAATGGAATGCGAAGATGTATTGACATTTTCCTATTCTATTAGGGTTATTTTCAAGAGCTGCTGGATTGTGGAACTCTCTTCCTGCTGACTATTTCCTCCTACCTATAACCTTAGTTTTTTCAAGACTGAGGTCAATAGGCATCTCCTGTCTTTGTGTTAATAATCTTTTGCCTTAAATCAAGTGGCTTCATGCTTTGTCCGAAGCGAATTCCATGAAAAAGCTATTCATATTCAGACGTTTTGTAAAATCCTCCTTGTAAATTCATTGATTTTTTTCCAATGCTGAAAAATATTTGTGGTGGATGCGGAGAGCATGTCGGCCCTTGGCCAGCTCTGGTGTGTATGAGTTACACTTTAGAAAGATAAAATAATGCAGCTCGGCTGAGATTACATATAAAAAGATGAAAGCAACTTTGAAAAATGTCCTCTTAGCTGATCGATATTTGATTGCTGCACAACAAAAAACTGAGAACTTATGTCTGTTGTTTGCGTAGATCATTTGATGAAAAGATAGGATCATAATATTAACAAAATCGATCACACTTTTTTCTGTTATTTAAACATTAACGCTCGTTGATCATGAGCAAAGATGACTTTTCAAATGACTTTCATCTCTATTTACATATTTTCATTAGCTCAGAAGAAACGTGTATGCATATGTTACTTATATAATTAGCTAAAACATCTATACATTAATTACACTGAAACCTGTATATATAAATAATATTTGAAAGGGACTTGTATTTATTTTTATTATAAAGCTTTATCTGAAAAGATATTAAGCTGTTTGTGTTTGCAAAACATGCAGTCTTGGATCGGATCTATTTCCAATGTAGACCCAACATCCCCTGAAAAAAAGAATCTACATGCATAACAAGGCCATTTAGTTGGTGATATTTTAAGTGTCCTCGTTTCACACATGCTATCCTATAATCACAATTTCAATACACAAAAGTCTGCTATAGTTAAACACTGAGACAACAAAACAAGTCTTATTTCACAAACTAAAAGCAGAATAACACAAATATCTGTTTGTTTCCAAATTTCCAGCATAAGTGCAAAACAAATTCTTTCTCGTCAGGCAAAAATTTACAAATTCTCATGATTATCCACTCATTCCATATAGGAACAATACCATTTTTCTTGAAGATTTCAATTTCTTTCATTCAAAGTTCCGTATATATATATATATATATATATATATATATATATATATATATATATACAGGTAAACTTCTATATCTCGAACTTGATGAGACTAAAAATAAACTTCGAGATATCCGAGGGTTCGAGAAATCGAAGTTTGAAATTGACACCAATAAAGGTCGGGACCGCCAACTGACTTCGAGATTTGCGTTGTATTCGAGACATCGGTGTTTGAGATACCGAAGTTTACCTGTATATGTCTTTGTTGCAGAAAACTGACTCTTTAATATTTTTTTAAGTGCTCCACCATTGACTTAAACTGGTGAGTTCATCTGCTGGGAACATACATCCACCCAGCTGCTTCCCATGGCTTCACCATAACCCAAGCAGGGTGGTTTCTGGGTGCTATGTCTTGCCAGAGGGCAGCCTGTGATTTTGTCCGACACTACTTATTTTGTGTATTTCACAGCTAACCTTTATATCTAGAGGCTAACCCTAACCCTAACCCTAACCCTAACCTCTATATCTAGAGGCTATTCCTCTATTCACAACCTAGGAAGCCGGTTGATGGGTGTTTTACACTTAACAGCGTGTACACACGAATTCTAAGAGCTGCTCTTAACATCTGAAGGCAGCACCCCACAAGAGAGCAACTTTACGGACATCTTTCTCGGATCTTAGCCCTGATCAGAGAGAGTAGAAGCAGATGTTCTGGTCATTGCTGGAGGGCTATGGTTGAAATTGTCAGCGATGTTTTGTGGATGCCAAAACAGGGATGCATTTCAATGAGGAGACTGATCAGAACCTATGTCAAGCAACAAAAAGAGGACTCACAATGCACCTATAAAGATCTACCTAGTGTGATGGTGGATAGAGTGAGATGGCGTGAGAGAGTCAGGAAGATCCGTGACACTACCACAACTAGATGATGATGAAAAATGTCAGTATTATCTGTAATTAATATCAATCACTAGGTGGTCTCGGCCTTTTGGCTAAGATCAAAGTGTAGTATCTGTTCCGATGGATACTGCACGCCTGTCCTGTGCAGTTCTAGGAGGTCCACCCTCCCAGGCTTCGCCTCTCCTCTTTGGGGAGGAGTAAGTTTGTTGCTTACTGTCTGAGGCGCCCCTACCGGGGAATGCCGACGGGGCTGCCCAGGCAATTTTTAATGGCCAGAGTGCTCACCTTCTCGGGCGCTGGCTTTTCAAACCCCACTTTCCCGACCCAAGCTTGGGTCACATCTTACTTGTGGGAGTAAGATAAACCTGGCCTTGTGCCTAACCTCCTGGGGAGGTAAATAAAATATCAATCACTAGGTGGTCTCGGCCTTTTGGCTAAGATCAAAGTGTAGTATCTGTTCCGATTGGATACTGCACGCCTGTCCTGCGCAGTTCTAGGAGGTCTACCCTCCCAGGCTTCGCCTCCCCTCTTTGGGGAGGAGTAAGTTTATTGCTTACTGTCTGAGGCGCCCCTACCGGGGAATGCCGACGGGGTTGCCCAGGCAATTTTTAAATGGCCAGAGTGCTCACCTCTCGAGCGCTGGCTTTTAACCCCACTTGCTCGACCCGATCTTGGGTCACATCTTACTTGTGGGAGTAAGATAAAACTGGCCTTGTGCCTAACTCCGCGAGGAGTAAATATCCTCGGCCTTTTGGCTAAGATCAAAGTGTAGTATCTGTTCCGATGGATACTGCACGCCTGTCCTGTGCAGTTCTAGGAGGTCCACCCTCCCAGGCTTCGCCTCCCCTCTTTGGGAAGGAGTAAGTTTATTGCTTACTGTCTGAGGCGCCCCTACCGGGGAATGCCGACCGGGCTGCCCAGGCAATTTTTAAATGGCCAGAGTGCTCACCTCTCGAGCGCTGGCTTTTAACCCCACTTTCTCGACCCAAGCTGTGGTCACATCTTACTTGTGGGAGTAAGATAAAACTGGCCTTGTGCCTAACTCCGGGAGGAGTAAATAAATATCAATCATAATCTGGTCCTCGGCCTTTTGGCTAAGATCAAAGTGTAGTATCTGTTCCGATGGATACTGCACGCCTGTCCTGTGCAGTTCTAGGAGGTCCACCCTCCCAGGCTTCGCCTCCCCTCTTTGGGAAGGAGTAAGTTTATTGCTTACTGTCTGAGGCGCCCCTACCGGGGAATGCCGACGGGGCTGCCCAGGCAATTTTGAAATGGCCAGAGTGCTCACCTCTCGAGCGCTGGCTTTTAACCCCACTTTCTCGACCCAAGCTGTGGTCACATCTTACTTGTGGGAGTAAGATAAAACTGGCCTTGTGCCTAACTCCGGGAGGAGTAAATAAATATCAATCATAATCTGGTCCTCGGCCTTTTGGCTAAGATCAAAGTGTAGTATCTGTTCCGATGGATACTGCATGCCTGTCCTGTGCAGTTCTAGGAGGTCCACCCTCCAAGGCTTCGCCTCCCCTCTTTGGGGAGGAGTAAGTTTATTGCTTACTGCCTGAGGCTCCCCTACCGGAGAATGCCGACGGGGCTACCCAGGCAATTTTTAAATCCCACTTTCCCGACCCGACCTTGGGTCACATCTTACTTGTGGGAGTAAGATAAAAACTGGCCTTGTGCCTAACTCCTGGAGAGGAGTAAATCAATACAGCTAAGACATTATGATCAGATTTGAATGGTATGTTTGTTATAATTAGTAATTCTAATTTTAGACTTTTTTTTTTTGACTTTTTCATGTAATGTTAGTATTATTACGGCATACCCACGTTGACACACCGCTTCTCCTTAGATCACCGAAGTTAAGCAATGTTGAGCCTGGTCAGTACCAGATGGGTGACCATTTGGGAATACGAGGCACTGTATGTAGGAGGACGGCGACACTTCCCTCCACTAACTGCAAAAGCCTGACGTCGTCATCTCCCCTGACTGGGATATACATGCGACTGGGAACCGCTTGTGAATTTGATATTCCCTAGAAACTTCCTGATTTGGAAAAAGCCACTTCAACCCGCCTAGGTTGAATGCTGCTTCGTTTGTTTGTTCGTTATTAACATAAAGTTCTCTTTATTTGAAAGTAGTATGTGTATTTCCTTCGAAAAGCCCTAACCTCTGAAAAATAATTAGCCATTTGCCTGTATAGTGTACTGTATAGAGTACTTGTTGTGTGACTAATATATATATATATATATATATATATATATATATATATATATATATAGAGAGAGAGAGAGAGAGAGAGAGAGAGAGAGAGAGAGAGAGTAAGCTATGAAAATATATTTATGGCAATTAAGCTACACAGAGGCTTCCGCATTTCATCCCCGGGGGGAATCTTCAGGCTAATATATATATATATATATATATACATGGTCAACTGTTAGCTCGATAGATCCACAAAAGGGATGTGCCACACCTAAACAAAACAAAAAAATGTCAAATAAAGGTTAGACTGACCTTTGTTTGAGAGAAACCCAGCCATTGGCTAATGAAAACATTAACTTGTGGGAGAGAAATAACAACAAATCTGATTGATTAATTAGTTATGTTGATATATAAAAATAAAAAGTAACAAATCTCTCTTTACTTAGCCTGGATGAAACGCGGACGTGGAAGAAACGCGGACGCCTCTGTGTATCTTCATTGCCACAGATATATGTTCATACTTTATTACTAGATATATATATACTAGCAGAAAGATCCGACGTTGCCCGGGATTGAATAAGTATCACTACCATGTACTTTTTCACTATGCTCATAACACCATTATATTTTATTAGTTTTTACTGTCTCCTTCCTCCTATTTTGCCCCCTAATATAGTCGGAAGAAGCTGGAATTTGGAAAACACTGAATTAGTGTCTTATCCATTTCATTAAAATCATATATATGTGTTTGAAGTTTTAAGGGTTTTTTGTCCCAATGGGGCACTTAAAGTTGGGGGCATGTAGATATTTGGCACATAGAGGGTAACGTAGAGACCCGGGACTCGATTGTATTTTCTGGAGAAGTTTATATATATATGATTTAAATTTCATCAAAATAGATTGTATTTGAAATGTTAGGAGAGCACTTAGAAATTCAGGACCACTTCCATTGTCTTCCCTGGAATAATTTGTACATATGATATAAATTTCATCAAAATAGATTATATTTGAAGTTTTAAAGGAGGTTCGGCCCCCATAGCTCCCTTACGTTAGAAGAGCACTGAAAAATTCAGGACCACTTCCATTATCTTCCCTGGAGTAATTTGTACATATGATATAAATTTCATCAAAATAGATTATATTTGAAGTTTTAAAGGAGGTTCGGCCCCCATAGCTCACTTAGGTTAGAAGAGCACTTAAAAATTCAGGACCACTTCCATTGTCTTCCCTGGAGTAATTTGTACATGTGATATAAATTTCATCAAAATAGATTATATTTGAAGTGTTAAAGGAGGTTCGGCCCCTATAGCTCCCTTAGGTTAGGAGGGCACTATTTTGGACCACTTTCAGTGTCTTTCCCAGAAAATGTTATACATATGATTTAAATTTCATAAAAATATGATATATATTGATATATTTGGAACTTTAAGCCTATATAGCCTTAGGGGTGCACTTATAGATTCGGGAAAATTTCCATTGTCTTCATCGATAAATTTTACACCAGAATACAATTTTTGATTTTATGTGGATTCTCTAACCTTTATCTCTATAGAGAACACATGAACATCACACGAACACTCACATACACACAGACATTAAGTTTTATATATATGGAATAAGATATATATATATATATATATATATATATATACATATATATATATATAATCATATGGTTTAATATTCGTTTTACATACATTTAATGCAAATCTGAAATATTTTAATTTTAAAATAGGAGGTTGCGCCCATATTATACTCCCTAAAAATCCTTCAAATTTCAGGAATATTCATTAATTGATATCTGTATTATTATTGTTACAATTTCAAAAAAATCAGAGATAACTGAATTTTCACACTATTTTTGCCTCTTTGTATGAAACTTACCTTATATATATATATATATATATATATATATATATATATATATATATATATATATATATATATATATCAATATATATATATATTGCTCATTGGTTAAAACCAATTCGCTCAGCACTTGACAATGTTTACATTGATATTTCACCTACATTCAGGGGTGTCGCATGATAGCGTAGGGTTAGAATCGCCGACTGTCAGCCTGACAGTTGAGTTTCGATCCCGGTTTGAGGCACTTGCTTGTCTAGCCGCACTGAAGAGCTGTGATACAGCGAAACAGTCTGTATGTAGATGACTATATATATATATATATATATATATATATATATATATATATATATAGTCTGAAATGCAGGAGCCTCTGTGTAGCTTAATTGCCATAAATATATTTTCATAACTTACTACCTAGCTCTACTTACGTATCGAGAACTGTTGAAGTAAATACTGAAAATTGATACACAAAAAATTATATCCCCTTATGAAATTTTATGTGGATACATGAAATAGTAATATATATATATATTTTTAATATATAGATTTTTAACGGCCTTAATCTTTGAAATATTAAATTTCTTTCCTTCTTCTTCTCTTTCTCTATCCCTCCACTTCATTCTCTCCAAATATGATCTGAGGTTAAGATCGGATTCTAACTCTGCCTGATGAGATCTCAGTTTATAGTAACTGTTGATCGATAACATCGACATGCCAGTGTCGCAGATTTTGTACATGTCTGTGTAAATAAAATTATCATATATAATATTTTGATATTGAGCACCTTTTATAAACCCGGTTAAAATTCTCTGGATTACCACCCTGTGGATATTTTTCACCTGAATTATTACCATTATTATATATATATATATATATATATATATATATGTGTGTGTGTGTGTGTGTGTGTGTGTGAAACCGTCACGATTGTGTGTTTTCCATGGGATTATTTATTCTGTTTGTATGCAAGCCTCTTGAGCGTTAATACAAATGGAGGAGGAAAAAGTTCCCAACTTTTTATTCAATTAATATTTTGATTAATGCGATTTCTTTATTAATTTGCTAATGGATTTCAGTCCATATATATATATATATATATATATATATCATATGCATGATTCCGTTGGGTTTTCTGCTGGTAGATACTAACATGAAATTATCACACTATTAGCCATTCATGCCTTATCCGTCTCGCATTGCCGCCGAATAATTTAATCGCAGAGGTGTTTAAGGCCTAACGGTTAATGGAGCAGAGAATGGAATCAGCTTTTTGGTTTCATTTCTTTATTCAGTTTTATTTAATACCGAAACATAATTGTTAATGATTCATTTGATACAATCAATTGAACACAAGTTGGTACTTTTGTTCATATGTGAATTGAAATTGTCAGTTCATACCTTTCCACACGGTATCGGTGTTGCAGAATAATAGCAATAGCGCTGATGGCCGAGTGGTTAATGGAAAAGAGAACCGAATCAGCTTTTGGTTTCGTTTCGTTTCATGCTTTTATGGCCTTTCAATGGTTATCTAAGATTTTATGACTTAGCACATCACTCAACTTTTATGACTTATATCATAAGATTTCATGACTTAGCACATCACTCAACTTTTATGGCTTATATCGTAAGATTTTATGACTTAGCACATCACTCAACTTTTATGACTTATATCATAAGATTTTATGACTTAGCACATCACTCAACTTTTATGACTTAGCACATCCCTCAACTTTTATGACTTATATCATAAGATTTTTATGACTTAGCACATCACTCAACTTTTATGACTTATATCATAAGATTTTATGACTTAGCACATCACTCAACTTTTATGACTTATATCATAAGATTTTATGACTTAGCACATCACTCAACTTTTATGACTTAGCACATCACTCAACTTTTATGAAACAAAATTGACTTTATTCATCAACATAGTCTCCTTTAGCATAATACAGTGATTCCAATGCTTCTCTAACAATTCTATGCATATTTTGTAAAATGATTTGTCTTTGACTTCAAAATACACCTCAGTTTCCGATATCACTTCTTCATTAGGGTCCAATCTCAATTCCCTGGCATATTCTTTTGAGATCTGCAAACAGCAAAAAGCTAGTAGTCGCTGGGGCAGGGGGTGGCAGATCTCAAAAGAATACGGTTGGTGCGGAAGCACATCTAAGTGCAGTTCATGTAGTTTTGCTATCGTTGTGATCGGCTTCTGACACTGTTCATTGCACTTTTCTCTTCTTCATTTGTGGACACTTTTTGGCGATTTCTTCCTTCAAACACACCAATAATGTTGTATTCGCTATTGATGGTTTTTCTTTTCTCAAGGTAATCGATGAACAAAATATATTGTGCATTTCAAAATACAGAGGCCAAAACCTTGTCTGCTGATGTTTATAGCTTGGGTTGCTTTGGACAGCTTTGCTGCTGTCCATAGAGATGAATTCGGATTTCATTCCGGGGTGAATGCTCGATCCATGTTTCATCCATTGTCACATATTGATTTAAAAACTCCTTTTTCTTGTATTGAAACAGTTGATACAACACTCTTAATTGTCAATGCATTGTTGTTTTTGATCGACTGTGAGCAAACGCAGCACCCATCTTTGAATCTAGCTTTCTCATTGACAAATGTTCATGCAAATTGGTGTATACACTTTCGCTTTCTGATATCTTCAACTGATCTGTTATGTAACTTCAATTTACTATCAGTCTAAACAAATTAGTGGACCTTTTTATGTTTTCCGATACACCTGTCGCCTTTGGGCGACATGAGTGTTCAGCATTATTTATGTCTCTACAGACGCATTTAAAATCAGCATATTACCACCACTTCCCAATTGTTTCCGACAGAGCAGAATCCGAATAACACTTATCAAACATTGCCTTGCTTGAACAGTATTTTACCCTATCAGAAAGCAATGCTTTATCTTCTTTGTAAAAAGGAAAAAAAGGAAAGCCAAAACCTATGTGATTTATGTATTCATCAACGTTTCGTCTTTATTGAAAGACTTCCTCAGGATGAAGAAAGCAATGTAGAAAAATCATACAAAATATTAATTTTGATATGTCAGAAAGTGTTCAGATTTCGGCATGGCTGTTGGCGTGAACAAGCAGAGAACGAAAAACATGATTTTGGTAGTAGCGTTATCAGCCGTGGTCAGTCTCCTTAAACTAATAGGTATGATACCACCTCTCTCTTTATCCCTAACGCTTTTATACATATCCCCACATACTACAAGAAACTTACTATTAATTAATGAGACATAAATAAAATAATCAAATAAATAGGATTAAATTAATACACCCATTTTGAATATTTAAACTAATAAATAAGATACCCCCTCTCTCTATGTCAAAACTTTTATTTTCAATCACATTCTGCGGTTCAAAATCAGCCAATAATTCTCCACATCTCTACTCTCTTATTATTTTCTCTTCCCCTCCTTTTCCCCTTTTCTCTTTTTCTTTTTTCCTCTTTGTCCCTCTCCAAGTTTAGAATAAACTGCAGACTCATACTTCCACACACCCCGTCCCCCTACCTACTGCAGCCATGCTTAACTATAGCATATGTTCACCCCAGTTACCTTCCTAGCTAAAATAGTCATAAACTGACAAATCCAAACCATCAACCCAATTCATCTCGCGTCCTTTGAAGGAGACTGACCACTGCTGATAACGCTACTACCAAAATCATGTTTTTCGTTTCTTTGCTTATTCACGTCAACAACCATGCCGAAGTCTGGACACTTTCTGACATATCAAAATTAATATTCTGTATGATTTTTCTACATTGCTTTCTTCATCCTGAGGAAGTCTTTTAATAAAGACGAAACGTTGATGAATACATAAATCACATAGTTTTTGGCTTTCCTTTTTTATTTTACATTACGTCGGATTATTTTATCCCTACCTTTCTTCATCTTCTTCTTTGCGTAGCCTTGCATCATATCGAAGGGTCCGCAGATGTTATTTTGTAACTTCATTTGTTTTGGTCGTTTTGCTTGTCGTCTTGGCCACCGACACCAACTGTCAGTTCATACGCTACCTTGGCAATGCTTTTGTTGGCTCGCAGGGCATGACAGTACCATCTCAGTCGAGATTCACGGTGCTTGTCGGCAGTTGATGTCACTCTATATCACCAATGAATGCTGTCATTTGTGATGTGGTCAAGTAAGGTGAAGCCTGATATCCAACACAGCATCCTCATCTCCATGACACTAAGACGATTCTCCAGCTCCTTTGTGGCTGGCCAATATTCGGCATCATAAATTGTGACTGGTCGGGTAATTGAGTGGCAGATCTTCTTATCATACATCATTGGAGTTGTGGTTCTCCAATTCAGCCAGGCTGCATTAATGCATGCTATGACCTCGTTCTTCAGGATTCCTTCAGTAGTGATTCTTGACCTCAGATACTTGAAAACATCTGTTTAAGGAAGCTTGGTATTGTCGACGGTAATGGAATTTGGCACCCTTTCATCAATTGTTAAATATTCGGTTTTATTGATGTTGCGCAAAGACGGTCGCTTCACGTCTGTTAGAAATTGTTTTTGTCAGTTGAGGTCAGCATAACATCGTCTGCATAGAGAAGTGTCCAAAGTGGTTATTGCCTACATGACAAAGATGACCAATAGAGGTGGCAAAGCTGAACCTTAGTATACACCGACAGTAATACCAAAGTCATCTGAAATTCCAGCAACGCTGCACAACTATATTTGTTTTCATACAACAACTTAATCCAGTTCACCAACTCCTCGGGAACTTCATGGTAGCACAAAGCATGCCATATGAATTCATGCGGTACTTTCGAGTAAAAGCCTTTTCGAGATCAAGAAAGGCCACATAAATTGGCTTTTGTTTCTCGCAGTGTTATTTAAGAAGTAACCGTGCTGTGTATATTGCATCCGTAGTCCCTCAGTTTTTTGTAAACCCAGTTTGATTAAGGCTTGGTTCGGCTATCTGTTGAACACGTCAGTCAATGATCTGTTCAAGGAGTTTCATTGAGAAATGAGTCGGATGAGGCGATAGTTTCGGCTGCTTTTCTTTTTCCAGATGGGCACGGTTGTGCTCAGTCGCCATTCATCATTGATATTGTTTTCACTGAAAATGTGGCTGAAAAGCTGAGCCAATCGTAAACTGGCATGTTGGCAGTATGACTTCTACAACTCTACTGACACGTTATCTGGTCCTGTTGCCTTGCCCACCTTCATCCGTTTTAAAGCTTCGTTTACTTCCTCCGTGCTGATCGATTGTACTGGACCAAGAACGGATCAGATTGGCGGCGACAATCTCTGCTATTAGTGGGTGGGGAAACTCTTCAGTTGAGACATTTGCGAAACGCAAGCGTTTTGTAGCCAGTTTTTAGTCATGAATGAGTAATCCTTGCTCGTCATTTACACCCACAAACTTTCCAATATCTTGTTTGATGGTGCGGGTTCTAATCAGGTAGTAGATGCCACGCTCGCCATCACGTGTATCGTACAGATCTTTGTAGCATTCTGCCTTTTTTACATCAACGGCTTACTTTGCGGTTCGCTTTGCTTTTCAGTATTTCTGCCAGTTTTCGTGTGTCTAATCTGCGAAAAAACAGTGATAGAGCCTTTCCTTTTTGCTGACCTTATTACCAGGGCTTTACGCGCTCCACTACTTTTGGAGCTGCTCCTGCTCCTTCTCAAACGCCCAAAATTGGAGCTGGCTCCTCTCACGCTCCCCATTTTCAAAAAGAAGTCGCTTCAGCTCAAACTTCTATAAAAAAGGAGCGGCTCTTTTTCAGCGCTCCATAATGAAAATGTACCTTCTTTTAAAAACGTTCTATTCTGCCAATGAGTGGTCGAAGGATAGGGGTGGGTGTCAAAGGATCTCATCAATATGAGTTGAGATGTCACTTTAAGTGTAAGACCGTAAGATAATATTTGACAAAATCTCGCTAATATTTTGAAATGTGCTAAGGGTTATAGGAGAACATGTCGGATGGAGCATAAGATTATATGTAAATCTTCGTTTCCTGAGGTATAAAATAGAAATTAAAAAAATCCCTGAAGTATTTTAAAACAATTTTAATTTTTATTACATTAACAACCTATTTTTTCCAAGGAAGGAAAATTTGACCCGATATATTTTCTATTTATTTTGGAAGGAATTTAGATTTGTTTTAAATAAATAAAGTTTTACTTTTAAACATTATTAGTGATTATTTTCTTTTTAAAGAAAACATTTCTGTGGGAGAGGAAAGACAGCCAGGGCAACATTAATCGTCGTGTTGTTATTTAATATTTGTTTGTTTTACGAACGTAACTATATTGTATAATGTATATTATTATTTACAACAGAGAAACGCGCAAGTACTTTCAAACAAATCGATTTATCCATTTTTTTTCAATGGTACAATTTGGGGTGAATAAAACAACAATGAAGTTTATGAAATATATTTCATAAGTTGGCCGAAAAATATCAATAAATTGTCAATAAACAATTCAGAGATCCATTTAATGTCTTAAAATTTCATACAAAATATCTGGCCTAGACCTTGGGAGTTGAAAAAATATCGAGTCAAATTTTCCTCCCCCGAAAAATTAACTGAAGAAAGTTTTCCTAGGTCGAGCAAAAACATTTATTAAAATTAAAAATTTAAATAAAAAAGGTGAAAATGTCTATATTTTAAATCTATAATAAAAACAAACTGTTTACAATTTTAATATTCGATAAGAGATTTTTTAAGATAAAGAAATATATCTAATCTACTTTCGGTTCTAAAAAACTACAAATTAGTCAGAAAGTCTAATAATTTGCTTTTTTAAATTAAAATTTAAGACATTTTCTTTACTTTAATTAAGTTTAAACATCGGTTTAATTGTAGAATAGGGACCACTGTTTTTTCGCTCATTTCGCTTGGTATTCGCCCAAATTTTGGATGAAACTGATTGTTGGTCTTAATTGTATGTTTGATCCTGAAATAAGATTCTAATTTACTTTTTAAAGTGTTGAGAATCTAACTTTAATTCCAGGTTTTAATCGCTGGCGGCCACGTTGGTTTTTATTGTTTTTATTTTCCTTGGACTAAAGATATTTTTACTTTTAAACTAAAGATATTTTTACTGCTTTAACATTTTATTACACACAAAAAACAAACTTTGAACATTCTATTTACAAAAGCAAGTTTTAACGGAATTAAACGACATAGTTGTGAATTTAAGAATAACAAAATGTTGCCAAAAAGACGACGGTAAAAATGTGGCATAAAAGTTCAATTAAAATGAAAAGAAAAATTGGCTTATTTATTCAATCAGCAATAAATATCCTTGTCATAAATACAAAAAAAGTTAAAATCTTTAAGAAAATAACTTCAAAGACATCTTTTGACTCACTGAAGCATTTGAAGACATTTGTTGTCAAATTGTCTCCTGCCTTAAGAAAAGAGTTTAGCTAAGACTTTTTCTTTTCCTTTTTATTGCTGAATAAAAAAAACTAATGTTTAAAAAAAATATCAAATAATTTTGGAGCGAAGAGTGATAAAACCACCGCTCTTCAGTCCCAAATGGAGTTGCTCCCGCTCCACTCTCGCTGAATATAAAATGTGCCCTCTTCTCCTTCGCTCCCCAAAAAGGGGCGTGCTCCTGGAGCGCACTCCTTTTTGGAGGGCTCCATAAAGCCCTGCTTATTCCTCACCTCTTCAGTCCATATCAACGCATCTCTATCAATCTCTCTCCTGTCTGGCTTTGTCTTCCACAGAATTATTTCTACAGTCAAGTGGATTAACTCTTTGGCCTTCTGCCAAGTTTCCTCGACTGTTGTCACAGGTGGCAACATGATTTTTATCTCTTCCTTCACGTCTTTAAGTCTCTCCTTAAGTTTCCACCACGTTATTCTTTCTAGACCGTTCTTCGTTGGTCTTTATCCCTTGGTGGTTTAGAGCGGCACTTAGAGACAAGCAATGGGTGTTGTACTGCCACCATCTTGTACGGGATGACTTTTAGATCTAGCATGGTGCTTATGTCACACTTTTGGGTAAGCATAAAATCTATTTCTGATGTTGAGTTTTCACTGTAATAGGTCTGGAGATGAGATTGCCGTTTTCAAAAACACATATTCACAATAGTGAGGAGATGTGCTGTGGCAAAATCGAGCATCCGTTCACCATCTTGATTTCTGTTGTCACACCACTATGGCAGCCATACCCATTATTGGCCGACCTGACGTGTCCTTTTAGGCCCCCAGCGATTATGACATTCATTTCGTGGCACTTCTCACACTTTGTCATCAAGTAGATCCAAAAAAATCGTCCTTAGCTTCAGATGAGCAACCAGTTTGTGGCGCGTATGCACTGAATACACAATGCTTTATCCTCGCACGAAATTCAGATTCTCCCAACGTTTTGAAAATTTGTAATAGTAGCTTCACTTTAATAACTGTAATTTGTAAACTAATAATCTGATTAGCCTCAAATTTTGACACGTGATATTCGAAGGTTAGTACTTTATAAAAACGCATATGGATTTTTTTTTATTAGTGGTGCCATCTATATGTCAGGCCCGGAACTTATTGAATAATGTGTTATTGTTTTGGGGCTTTAAAATCTTTTACGTGAAAAAAATTGTTAAAAAAAAACAATTTTAAAGAGTCAGATCCTCGTTAAATTACATAATACTATATATACTATAATATTTTTTATCAAACAAAAATGCATTCTCCCCATCATCATCATCATCATCATCATCATCATTTAAATAAATTAAAATAATTATGTGTCAATTTAATCTGCACGCTCAGTGATGAAATACGATTTCCAGCTTAAACCTGACAGACAAACGAAAATGCTATTTCAAGTTTACACCTTACAAACAAACGAAAATGCTATTTCAAGTTTAAACCTGACAAACAAACGAAAATGCTATTTCAAGTTTACACCTTACAAACAAACGAAAATGCTATTTCAAGTTTAAACCTGACAAACAAACGAAAATGCTATTTCAAGTTTAAACCTGACAAACAAACGAAAATGCTATTTCAAGTTTACACCTTACAAACAAACGAAAATGGTATTTCAAGTTTAAACCTGACAAACAAACGAAAATGCTATTTCAAGTTTACACCTTACAAACAAACGAAAATGCTATTTCAAGTTTACACCTGACAAACAAACGAAAATGCTATTTCAAGTTTACACCTTACAAACAAACGAAAATGCTATTTCAAGTTTAAACCTGACAAACAAACGAAAATGCTATTTCAAGTTTAAACCTGACAAACAAACGAAAATGCTATTTCAAGTTTACACCTTACAAACAAACGAAAATGCTATTTCAAGTTTAAACCTGACAAACAAACGAAAATGGTATTTCAAGTTTAAACCTGACAAACAAACGAAAATGCTATTTCAAGTTTACACCTTACAAACAAACGAAAATGGTATTTCAAGTTTAAACCTGACAAACAAACGAAAATGCTATTTCAAGTTTACACCTTACAAACAAACGAAAATGCTATTTCAAGTTTAAACCTGACAAACAAACGAAAATGCTATTTCAAGTTTACACCTTACAAACAAACGAAAATGGTATTTCAAGTTTAAACCTGACAAACAAACGAAAATGCTATTTCAAGTTTACACCTTACAAACAAACGAAAATGGTATTTCAAGTTTACACCTGACAAACAAACGAAAATGCTATTTCAAGTTTACACCTTACAAACAAACGAAAATGCTATTTCAAGTTTACACCTTACAAACAAACGAAAATGCTATTTCAAGTTTAAACCTGACAAACAAACGAAAATGCTATTTCAAGTTTACACCTGACAAACAAACGAAAATGCTATTTCAAGTTTACACCTTACAAACAAACGAAAATGCTATTTCAAGTTTAAACCTGACAAACAAACGAAAATGCTATTTCAAGTTTAAACCTGACAAACAAACGAAAATGCTATTTCAAGTTTACACCTTACAAACAAACGAAAATGCTATTTCAAGTTTAAACCTGACAAACAAACGAAAATGCTATTTCAAGTTTACACCTTACAAACAAACGAAAATGGTATTTCAAGTTTAAACCTGACAAACAAACGAAAATGCTATTTCAAGTTTAAACCTGACAAACAAACGAAAATGCTATTTCAAGTTTACACCTTACAAACAAACGAAAATGCTATTTCAAGTTTAAACCTGACAAACAAACGAAAATGCTATTTCAAGTTTAAACCTGACAAACAAACGAAAATGCTATTTCAAGTTTACACCTTACAAACAAACGAAAATGCTATTTCAAGTTTAAACCTGACAAACAAACGAAAATGCTATTTCAAGTTTACACCTTACAAACAAACGAAAATGCTATTTCAAGTTTACACCTTACAAACAAACGAAAATGGTATTTCAAGTTTAAACCTGACAAACAAACGAAAATGCTATTTCAAGCTTAAGCCTGACAAACAAACGAAAATGCTATTTCAAGTTTACACCTTACAAACAAACGAAAATGCTATTTCAAGTTTAAACCTGACAAACAAACGAAAATGCTATTTCAAGTTTAAACCTGACAAACAAACGAAAATGCTATTTCAAGTTTAAGCCTGACAAACAAACGAAAATGCTATTTCAAGCTTAAGCATTACAGACCAATAAAAATGCTATTTCAAAAAGAAGTAGAAAAACCTCTTGCTCTCATATAAAATAAGACACAGCTATTGAATTGTCCAACTTAACAATGAAAATGCTATTTCAAGTTTAAGTGTGACAGACCAACGAAAACTGCAGCATAACAGACAAACCAACCGACGGACGGAAGTTCAGATCAAAATGCAAGGACAGATCTGAAAACGAAAGAAAAAGAACCTCAAGTGTTTATGTCTATAAATTGACTGATGCCAACGAAAATATCAATATCAATATTGTGTTCATATATTTAGACAGGTTTTCAGTGTGAGACAACATTTTTTTCTGTAATCGTCTGAAGGTTTAGTGATAGAATTTCATGTTTCAAGTCTCGCTTATTTCTTTGATCTTCTCAGCTTTGACTTCTAAATTTATGAAAGACTTCTTTCCACTTCTCTTCCTCGGCTCCAGACTAGATTTTATTTTTACTTTCCTTGTACATATTTTCTGACAATTTCTTTTTAGCGCTTTATTTATTTTAAGCCGTCTATATTTTGTTCAAGCCCCTACTTACATTTCGGCAATATGCTTCATGTGATTTTGAAGTTTAAATATTATTTATGCATATGCCCTTCATTTACCCCAACGCCAACCTTAAGTTCAGAGTGGCAGTCGAGAATATCGGTATTGCTGCCATGACCCTAAATTCGGTTTTGCCTCATAATTCAGAGGTGACGGTCGAGACCATAATTTGTTAATGTAATTTTGCAGAGGCTTTATTTAAAAGCATATTTTCGATTTGGTTGTTTTGGTTGTTTTGTTTTACGGCACATCAACCCTTTTCAGGTTATTTAATGCCGAATGCAGTCATTTTGGTGAAAGTTTTTATGCTTCAAGTTGTTTATATCTTCAAATATTTATTCATGGTGTTTAGTTTGGTTGTCTTGTTTTACGGCATATCAACCCTTTTCAGGTTATTTAATGCCGAATGCAGTCATTTTGGTGAAAGTTTTTATGCTTCAAGTTCTTTATATGTTCAAATATTTATTGATGGTGTTTGGTTTGGTTGTTAAATCTGTTTCTATTTAACCCATAGTTGGGACCCTAACAGGTACTACCACTCCGGGTCAGGGTGGACCTGGGAGCAATGGTAATTAAGAGGAGGCTCCACATTCCCCAAAGTCCGTAAGCCGGATCTCACCATCGGATGTAGTTTAAGGTCATATCCAGGACCGGGAGTAGGGTAGGAAAAATAAAATAAAAAAGGGGAGGGAGAAAGGGAGAGGGGCTGTTGTTTTTGTTTTTGGTTTTGTAGAACATAATTAAGTTTTACAAAAAAAAAAAAAAAAACGTCAATGTAGGTGAATTTCGTCTCAGGGAGCTACAGGGCAGCCTGATCTGGTATCACCAGATTTTCGATTTGGTTTGCATGATAGAAATGATTTTTTAAATAGAGAGTTTTTTTATATTTAAGAATTTTTTACATGAGGATTGATACTTTATATTAGTTAAATTATTCACACTACCGTTCTGATCTTGGAATGTTATTCTCACAACGTTTCGGCCGATCTAACCTCCGACCTTCTTCAGGTGTAATTTGTAAAACTCTTTATTTAATCCACAGGCGTAGCTTGTTTTCATCCCGTTAGACATGACCGGGTCGAAGTCTCAAGTAATTCGTAATTGTATTCTTAGTCTCGCCCACATTAAGGAACTTTCTTGTTCTGGGGTTCGAATCGTGCGACTGCTTTGAAGTTTTCTCTACACTGATGATTCTGCAAATATGAAACGTATAGGTCTAGTTATCTATCTTCCTCCCACAAGGCAAGATGTGACACAAGGTCGGGAAAATGGGATTTGAAAAGCCAGCGCCCGAGAATGTGAGCACTCTGGCCTACAAAAAATGCATGGACAGCCCCGTCGGCATTCCCCGGTAGGGGCGCCTCAGGCAGTAAGCAATAAACTTACTCCTCCCCAAATATATATATATATATATATATATAGTCTAAAGAAGCTTTGAGTCATTAAAAAAAAAAATAAATAAATAAAAAATAAAAAAATTAAAAAAAGTAAAATGCAGTTTAAATTCCCAGACAAACTAACTAAATCCAAGATATTGCAGACTTAACATTCGTTGGAAAATTAATAAATGAAAAAATATAAGTAAAATAAAAAAAATAAAAAATAAAATAAAATAAAAAAGGGGGGTTAATTATCTAAGAGTGAAACAAAAACAGGAAACCTTAAGCGTCTAATATTAACACGGGGATCATCAGCTGTTTACCATGTAACTGTTTCGGAGATTATATATATATATATATATATATATATATATATCGGATTTATTCATTTTTATGTATATATATATATATATATATATATAAATAAATGAATAAATGCCAAAGTTTATTTTTTATTCATCCCTCCTATAATACCATCAAAACAAGTTAGTGTTATTTAAATCAATAATACAACGGTATTAAATTCTTTCCCACCGCAGGAATATGTGACACAAGGTTGGAAGATGGGAGAGGGGGGAGGCAAGCCAGCGCCCCTAAAAAAGGAGCACTCTGACACTTTATTTTAAAATATTGAATATATATATATATTCTTCTTCTTCTACTTCTTCTTCTTCTTCTTCTTCTTCTTATTATTATTATTATTTACTCACTAGGAGTTATCACACTGGTCATCGTCAGTGGTCACCCACTGCCGACAACCTGTGGTATTCCCTGGAGTCCGAGTGACAACAAGTCTCCTCAGGCCTCCAGTATGCTCCACCTCTTTTCGTTCATCACCGCTGATGACCTTGCGGTAATCGCAACAGCCACCTACCAACAATTTCCCGCTGATAAGGGCCATCGGTCCCCTCCGGGGCCCGAGTGGCAACAAGCCTTCCCAAGGTCCCAGAGCTGTCCGCGCTCTTCCAGTGGAGGTCTGGTTTGCGCTTTCCCTCCTCGACCCTCTGTCCATAATTTTTGTGGCGTCAACCAATGCTTGCGCCTCTCTCATGCGGTTGTATTTCCCCGGTTCTGTTGTTTTGTGCTTCCATGTGTTTGTTCTCCATTCGTTGCTTATGTGGGTTGGTTTCCGCATTCGAGGACATTTCTCAGGATTGTAGCTGTTTTGATCATTACTGTCCTTTGTATTGTCTCAGTTATCCCTTTGATTCCTATTTCTCCTAGTCTTTTCTCCATGTTTTTGGGGACTGTTCCTAGTGCTCCTATGATTATTAGTGTTATACTGACTTTCTTCATGTTCCATATTCCTTTCAATTCTCTGGCAAGTTCAGTATATTTGCTTCTCTTTTCCGTCTCTTTGATCTTCACTCTGTGGTCTGCTGGAACGGCAAAGTCCACGATTTTGCAGGATTTTTCTTTCTTGTTGATTATTATCATATCCGGTCTCCTTGCTGTTATGGGTTTGTCTGTTTGTACATTCATATCCCATATGATTTTGTGTTTTTCGTTTTCTAGTACAGTTTCTGGTTTGTGTTTGTACCGTTTTCTTGCATATTCGAAATTCAGTTGTTTGCACATTTCCCGGTGTACTTCTTTCCCCATGCTGTCATGTCTGTTCTTGTATTCCCTTTGTGCTAGCTTGCTGCATTCACTTATTATATGATTTATCGTTTCGTCTCTTTGTCCACACAATCTGCATTTGCTGTTTTCCTGGGTTTTATCTATCTTTGCTTTAATAAAGTTTGTCCTAATCGCATTATTATTATTATTATTATTATTATTATTGTGTAAACTAAATAAATTTATAAAATAAATTAATTAATGAATTAGATGAAATCAAACAACTGAAAACAGTAAAAAACTAAGAATTAGAACAAACAAAATCAGAGCCGAATGTGTTAACAATCCCCTACACTATCACCATCACCACCACACTACCACCACGCTACCACCACCATCATTGCCGACCTAAACTGAAAACCAGCTTGTAAATTATGTCTCGTGCTCAGCAAAAACTCTAAACTGATATTGCCGAGTCTCCTGCAAGCAATCACCATTCAAACATTAGCTGCATGCATCTTTTTTAACTCTTTCTTCCCTTCCCCATTTCTTTACCCTCTCCACTCTCTATCACCCACTTCCTTCTCACTTCCCTTTTCTCTATCTTAAATGATTTTATTTCTTATTTTATCTCATATCATATTATTTTATTTTATTTTATCTATCTATCTATCTATCTATCTATCTATTATTTCTCTCTCTTTCTATTTATTTATATTTATTTATTTATCTTTCTTTCTTTTTATTCCATTTTATATTTTATATTTTATATTTTTTGACTTTATATTATTTTTTATTTTTATTTTTAACTATCCTAATTCTAACCACGTGACTTTCCAAATTTTAATGCTAAATTTCTCCTCATTTCTTTTCTTTTCTCCCCATTTCATTCTTTCCAAATATGATCTAAGGTTAAGATCGGATTTTAACTCTGCCTGATGAGATCTCAGTTTATAATAGCTGTTGATCGATAACATCAACATGCCAGTGTCGCAGATTTTGTACATGTCTGTGCGAAAAAAAAATAATATATATATATATATATATATATATATATATATATATTATAATTCAGTAGAATATAAAATTTATGATGCATTTCATATTCTGTAATGATTATGCTCTTAAAAATTCAACACCAACAATATTTGTCCTTGTGTACATATGTTTCTGAAACTTCAATTTTATTATCACATCCATAGCAGGGTAGAAGATTGACAATTATATGAATCTTTTTATCAGCACAATATATTTGTATTAATACGATACAGGTAATATGTATTTAATTATATATATATATATATATATATATATATATATTTATGCTAATTATCTTTTAGAGGTTGAAGAAAATGAGGTGAACTCCTTTTCACTTTATTAAATCCTATTCGAATCTCTGCTAAAAAAAATCTATAAATACAAAGAATATATTTATCTGAATTGGCGTCTTTTCAATTTTGCTTCATTTCAGATCAATTCAATCAGCAATTTCGGATTATTCTTAACTTCATTATTTAACAAACAAAACACAAATAAAAATCAATGAGAGGCACAGAAACTGCTGACGTTTTCATCACTTAACAGTTAAAGAAAGCTTTGCAACAAAAAGAAAATGGATAAACAAAGAACTAAAAAATGTCCACTAAAATATCTACAGAAAATGGTTTTGTGATAATATACTCTTGTATAAAACAAGGTAAAATGTGAAAATAGGAATAAACGTATGTTACGTATTGACTCCTAATGTGCGTGTGGGAAGGGGGGGGGGGCATACGAAAGACTGTAAAGTTCAAATAGTTATACGTGACGTTTCTTCTTATGATTATATGTCAGGGAGCCAATACCTTTGTTGACCATTCCACATTGCATAAGACCAGTCTTTCTTCAGTTGGTGAATTCTCCTAGCATTTCCTGAAGAATCTTCTTCCACAGGGCTGGTCGCAAATGAAGACTCGAAAACACAAAAGGGATACTTTTATTGTTGATATAATGTCTGCATTTCTTTCCTTACACTAGTTTCTTTATGTACCATTGGTGCCTCGACGACCCAATCCGAGGGAACAAATGCACAGAAAATCCTAGCAATTCAATGATAATCTTTGCTCTCTTTTTATTATCACTGATAGTATTTCTCAAAATGTTTGCATCATGTTGTCTCAGACAGCTACGCTGACCTGAAATCAGCAGATTCAGGTCGTCTCCTTAGGAGTGAAAGGCTACACATTAATATAACAAAACTTTCCAAAAGCAATAACTCGACCTCCTATATTGACTTGAGCTCACCAGCCTCAACCTATCAGAATACTCCACAAAATATAATAATTTAATAAATGTTCCGGATTTTTTTTAAAAAACATCTTTATTCATACAATTGTTTCTGCACATGATAATGAATTCAAGATATCTTTTCAAAATACTTACATTAAAATCAGCTTTAATAAAATAAGGAATTAAAAAAACCGGAAGTGAGAAAAGATAAGTATTGCAATTAAAACTGTTTAAATTTTTATTGGAAATAAATTATAATTATTTCCAATAAAAATTTAAACAATAATAATAAAAATTAAAATGATTTTTATTCTTATTTTATCTCATATCATATTATTTTATTTTATCTATCTATCTATCTATCTATCTATCTATCTATCTATCTATCTATCTATCTATCTATTTATTTATATTTATTTATCTTTCTTTCTTTTTATTCCATTTTATATTTTATATTTGATATTTTTTGACTTTATATTATTTTTTATTTTGATTTTTAACTGTCCTAATTCTAACCACGTGACTTTCCAAATTTTAATGCTAAATTTCTCCTCAATTCTTTTCTTTTCTCCCCATTTCATTATTTCCAAATATGATCTAAGGTTAAGATCGGATTTTAACTCTGCCTGATGAGATCTCAGTTTATAATAGCTGTTGATCGATAACATCGACATGCCAGTGTCGCAGATTTTGTACATGTCTGTGCGAAAAAAAATAATATATATATATATATATATATATATATATATATATATATATATATATATATATATATATATATATTATAATTCAGTAGAATATAAAATTTATGATGCATGTCTTTGGTTTATATGATAAAAATGAAAAATAATCGATAAGTAATTTTAAATATACAACAAAGAATTAATAAAACAAGAAGTTTTTTTAAAACATCTTTATTCGTACAATTGTTTCTGTCCCTTTCAGAACATATATAACTGAGTCCTTTATGACAAGCCAATTCGTTTCCATGCATAAGGATTCATATGCTTTGAGGATCTTTTATGTTTTTTTCGGTGGTTTTGTTATTTTTAGCAAAATCAATTTGGAAGCAGTTAAAGCTGCGATTGAAGTTATGAGCCAGTCTTTTAAGTAAATTTTCATTCCGTGTTCTTTACAAAAAAAAATCAAAAATTCCAATCGCTTGAATCGATTACACATTCAATAATGGCGTAATAAATCTTTCAGTGACACAAGTATTCATGAGTTTTTAGGATCTTTTATGTCTTTTTCCATAGCTCTATTCTTTTCAGCTAAATCAATTTGGAAGCAGTTAGTGCTGCGATTGTAATTTTTTTCAGTGCTTTTATTCTTGTTACTCTTACTATCCCTATTTTTCAAGAGTTCTGCCCCCCCCCCCCCGCCGACTTATATTATGTCATACTGGATATCCCATATATTTTGTCAACATTGTTCGACTAGTTAACAGTATCTGCTTTTCTTCCTCTCATTCGCCAGTGTGATGTATTCCTTCCATGTCACACACAACTAAATAATGCATAGTTTTGTTCTGTCAGAATACAAAATTAGATCTGGTTTGAGTAATGTTACTGGTATTGTGTCTCGGGAATTTTAGTTGCGTCTTTAGGTCCACCATTAACTGGCAATCGACTACGGGTGATAACAGGGTTCTCATGCCTCGTATCTGTTTTATGAAATTAATTTGATTAATATTACTTCCTCGTTGGTATTCATTGGCCCCTGTGTGTGTATATATATATATATTTATTATATATATATATATATATATATATATATATATATATATATATATATATATATATATATATATATATATATATAATAAATGATAAATAAATAAATAAATAAAAGCTCTATTGCAATTTTTGAAATAACTATTTAAATGTTAAAATATTGTATATTGAGCTTCTTTCTTGTTTGGAAATTGACTCTCATAGGAATGTATCACCTAAACTATATAAAAGAATTGTTTTTATATTATCATACACAGACAAACACAGATTTATATATATATATAATATTAGTTCCATTTTTTATCATACATATATATATATATATATATATATATATATATATATATATATATATATATATATATATATATATATATATATACATATAGATCAGATAAGTCAAATACACAGATTTAGGTAGTATACAGATGAACAGGTATTAACCCAACCTTAAAGGTATAAGGGCGGTTAAGTCAAATTTAGGACATTATATACTCAGAAATATTGCAAGTATCAAATCAGCTCAATCTTTGAACTTATTAGGTCAAACAGAGTTATTATATAGTAAATTGAAATAAATATATTGCTATGGAACCTTACCTATAACGAACATTTGGACTCTTCCATTCTCAATAAATACTGGAAGCATATGCTTCTCAGTGTTGCAGTGCACCCCAGCCCCTCAGCAACTTTGTTTGATTGAGAACTTCGTGATGGGGTAGGGTAATACCAGTCGAGGATTCGTTCTTGACAATCAGTCCGGCAGGAACTGGGCCATTTCGGTGGCCTTTTATCTGCCGGCTGAGGTATACTGTCCTGGGTTTTCCTAGGAGGTGCACCCTCCCAGGCCTTGCCTTACCTCTTTGGGGAGGAGTAAGTTTATTGCTTGCTGCCTGAGGCGCCCTGACCGGAGAATGCCGACGGGGTTGCCCAGGCTATTTTTGCTAGGCCAGAGTGCTCCTTCTTTAGGGGCGCTGGCTTGACTCTTCCCCCACTTTCCGACCTTGTGTCACATATTCCTGCGATGGGATGGAATTAAATACCTTCAGTGCACCCCAGTCGTTCAGTCTCTCAGCAACTTTGGTTGATTGAGGACTACGGGATGGGGTAATACCGGTCAAGGATTCGTTCTTGACAATCAGTCCGGCAGGAACTGGGCCATTTCGGTGGCCTTTTATCTGCCGAGCTGAGGTATACTACTTTGGGTTGTCTTAGGAGGTGCCCCGTCCATGCCTTGCCTCCCCTCTTTGGGGTGGAGTAAGTTAATTGCTTACTGCGGGGCTGCTCAGGCTATTTTTGCTAGGCCTGAGTGCTTCTCTTTTAGGGGTGCTGGCTTGACTCTTTCCCCAACTTCCGACCTTATGTCACATATTCCTGTGGTGGAAAGTAATTACATAGCTGAGTAAACCCCAGTCTATACTGACAGTCAAGACTGATGTACCACCACTATTGTTTCGCTGTTGTATTATACCTTTCTTCAATATACTTGTTTTTGCTAAACCTCGTGTTCCTGTTTTCATTCCGGACCCTAAACAGGTCCACAACACATATGTTACACGGCCATATATTTAGGTTTTGTTTAAATTCATTCCTTTCAGAATTAACCTGAAATTATGATCTTTTTTCTGGTTTAAACTGGTTATTTTTTTTATTTTTTGTGCCGATGGAATTGTTTCTGGTTTAAATAGTTTGCAATCCAACTTTCTTTGTTTTGGACTTTGAACTTTCCGAACAGATACTTTGTAGACCTGATTAAGTAATAAGATTTAACAAAACTATTTAACATTTCCCCACTTTTTCATAAGGACCTCTCAGTTAAGTTCCTACTATTAGGTTTGTGGCATCGTTATATGACTTTCAATTTCGTACCTTCATATATCATGTTTATGTACTACTATTGCCGTTTTCATTTTTTTCTTTCTTATGTATTTTTCTCTTTTTATTTATGTTTTTACATCACTGGTCAGTATGTGTGAATTTGCATATGTGTGGTATTATATGCCACAGGTCTTTGTGATGTGTAAAGTGGTGTTGCTGTGTGTAGATGTGGTTGCATATGCTTCCCACCTCATGCTTTCAGCCTCATCCGCCAGCTATTCCTTGGACCAAAAGGAAGCTGAGTGCATAAGTCTTCCCTGATGGTATATAACCTCTCCATCGACATGACTCTGGTGAAACCTCCCCGTGGTACACCAGACTAATTGGCTAGGGATCTCGGAGTAGATTTGAGTCCTAGAGTGTGCAGGGCCCATTAGTATGTGGACATGCCCCGACAC
Organism: Sepiola atlantica; assembly: GCA_963556195.1. Lineage (NCBI taxonomy): Eukaryota > Metazoa > Mollusca > Cephalopoda > Sepiida > Sepiolidae > Sepiola > Sepiola atlantica. The sequence continues at coordinate 32,938,345 of OY744542.1, forward strand.
TCACCAATCGAATCCCCGGCCACAGGGCATGTGGCAAATGCTATCTTTGGATGGCCTGTAACAACCTGGGTGACAGTAGTGTATGCGGCAATTCACAGGTAATATGTGACATTGGTGTATGCTGAGGTGGAAACCACATCAGCCATAGTTAGATGGAAACGGTGGAGGTCTTGGACTGGCAAAAGTGTTCAAGTTGGTGATGGATAAGCAACCAGCCATAAAACTGCCTTAAAAACTATGTCTATTCGAAATGAGACAATCAGGCACCACCTTCATCAGAGGATTAATTGTAGCCTAATTCAACAAATAAATCGGTTGTTGTTGTTGTTTTTGTTGATGATGATGATGATGATGCGGCAGCACCAGGCCGAAAAAGGTTTAATGTCTGTTTTACATATTGGCATGTGTTGGAAGGCCCTTAGAAATTGATTTCCAAACTAATCTATCTCTTACCAAGTCTTTATTTATCCTTCTTACTCTCAAGTATATCCTTATCACTTCCTCCCTTGTTTTCCCTGTCCTTCCCATGCCAACTGACCCTGCTACATCAACTGTTCTACATCTACTAACCGAAGAACTCTCATCCATTCTTTTAATGTGGCAAAACCAAAGAAGTCCCTTGTTCTGCACACATCTCCCTATACTGTCCGGTTTTAAACTTCCTCTGAGGTTATTAGATCTCAGCCTGTCTTTAAGACTCGCATTACACATCCTTTACATCATTCCCATATCATTTCTCTCCATGCAACGCATGTCCTCACCTCTCACTGGCGAGGTTTCACTTCCATACACCATTACAGTGTACGCGTGCCTGATAAACCCTTTTCTTGGTTGACAGCAGTAACGCTCTGCTAGTTAGTAATGGTAGAAGTTCTCTGCACTTATTCCATCCACTCCTAACTCTTGCTATCACACCAGCGCAAACACTTCCCTCTGCTCCAATGGTATTACCCAGGTAACAAAATTTCTGAACAACCTCAATAACCTCGCCATTCAAATATGTTTTCTCTGCATCTGAGTTCTTATGCATCTCCATTGTGTTACACTTCTTGCACACAAACTAGAGGCCTTTTCATTCACCCACAAGTCTGGTCTGTTATCTCCAATAAAGTATCTTTGAACTTCTTCCAGATTTCTTAGAATGGATCTGGTAATCGAATGCTCGTACACTTGGTCTCTAAACTTGCATTTCACGTGTTCTACATTCAACTTCCACACCTTTCTCCTGGGGATAAATTTTCTCTTTACCTCACAAGCTTTCTTCAACAAAGTGACAAATAACAGGTTAATGCTGCGCCACAATTTCTTTACTTTCTCATCACATCCTTATTAAGAGATAATCTACAGGATTTTTTTCTCTTCCCGATTCATATGAAACACGATCGCTTTTCCTTTTCTTCAGAAGAGTTTTTGCAACCAACATGCATGTCAGATTAGGCAGGTGAAACATTGTTGCTTTTTTGCCCTCAGTGATTTGAATATATATTATTATCTGAAAGCTTTTTGCTCCCAGTAAAGGATTTGAATATATATTATCATCTGGAAGCTTATTTGCTCCCAGTATATGATTTGAATATATATTATTATCTGGATTATTTGCTCTCAGTATGTGATTTGAATATATATTATCATCTGGAAGCTTATTTGCTCTCAGAAAGTGATTTGAATATATATTATCATCTGGAAGCTTATTTGCTTCCTGTAAGTGATTTGAATATATATTATCATCTGGAAGCTTATTTGCTCTCAGTAAGTGATTTGAATATATATTATCATCTGGAAGCTTATTTGCTTCCTGTAAGTTATTTGAATATATATTATTATCTGGAAACTTATTTGCTCTCAATAAGTGATTTGAATATATATTATCATCTGGAAGCTTATTTGCTCTCAGTAAGTGATTGGAATATATATTATCATCTGGAAGCTTATTTGCTTCCTGTAAGTTATTTGAATATATATTATTATCTGGAAGCGTATTTGCTCTCAATAAGTGATTTGAATATATATTATCATCTGGAAACTTATTTGCTCTCAGTAAGTGATTTGAATATATATTATCATCTGGAAGCTTATTTTCTTCCAGTAAGTTATTTGAATATATATTATTATCTGGAAGCGTATTTGCTCTCAATAAGTGATTTGAATATATATTATCATCTGGAAACTTATTTGCTCTCAGTAAGTTATTTGAATATATATTATCATCTGAAAGATTTTCGCTCCTAGTTAATCATTCGAATATATATTATCATCTGGAAGCTTATTTGCTCCCAGTAAGTTATTTGAATATATATTATCATCTGGAAGCTTTTTTTGCTCCCACTAAGTGATTTGAATATATATTATCATCTGGAAGCTTATTTGCTCCCAGTAAGTTATTTGAATATATATCATCATCTGAAAGCTATTTGCTCCCAGTAAGTAATTTGAATATATATTATCATCTGAAAGCTATTTGCTCCCAGTAAGTGATTTGAATATATATTAATATTTGGAAGCTCCTGAACGATTGGACGAATGAAATTGAAGAATAAATAAATTTATCTCCACTAGTTTATAACCGTTATTGAGCGGTGTTGGTATTGTACCTGGGTATCTCAATTTCCAACTTAATATATATTCAACCATTTTATAGCTAGTATGAAGAAAAATATTTGTGAAATTTCGTGGAAAAAATATGCTATTTAGCATGAGAGAGTAAGTAACTACGATGAATGTATTTATGTATTGTTTTAATTGGCAAAAAACATTAGAAATTTCTTATAAGTTAAAAATAATTCACTTTGTTTTTATTAGCAACAAAACATTTAAAACTATCTATATATTAATACGATAGCGTGTGTGTTCGTGTGTCACGCTTCCGACAAAAGCTCTGCGCATGCGTGCCGCACCTAGATTTTGAAAAGCATTCAAGACAGGTAATTTTCGTAAGTTTCAAGTATTTCTCTTTTGCGCAACGGTTAGCGACGTAGGATTTTGACGTCGACGTCGGCCCGATAGGTTTGTAGTTCGATTCCAACCGACCGCAAAGTTTTTTTTTCTACATCGAAGGGGAAGAAGGGAATAAGGTAGGGAGGGGACGCCCGGGAATCTATATATTAATACGATAGCGTGTGTGTTATTTTGTGTGTCACGCTTACATCAAAAGCAACGATCTTCCGAATCTTTGTATGCTACTCATGAATTGAAGCCAAATTTAATTTAATCTGAAGCATTTACAAAGTAATGTATAGGTTAGAAATAAGATAATTAGTATTGAAAACATCATTTCGTGTAATTTACACGGGTCCCGCTAGTATATATATATATCTTTTTTACTAGGAAGAATGATAACCATCACATGGTCTCTCCTGTGAGTACTTCATTATAAATAAAATCGTGCGAAACCAATTGCAACAAAACAGAAGCATGTGGGTCGAAAGGTCGTAACTTGTTGATCAAATACAACATAATCACATTGACGCATCAGTTCTTGTTAGCTTACCAAAGTTAAGCGAGGTTGAGCCTGTTCAGTACCAGATGAGTGACTATTCAGGAATACCAAGTGTGGTATGAAGGAAAGACGACAACACCCCCTTTAAAAAACTGCGAAAACTAACGCACATCATTATCTTCTCTGAATGGTATGTACATGCGGGTGGGGACCGCTTGTGAATTTAATATTTCCTAAAAACTTCCTCCTTCTAAAGGAGCCGGCTCAATCTAGTGAATGTCACATCAGATACAGGTAACTTGTTGATTCGTACAAATTAAATTATTTTTACATTACCTGTCAAAAACGCAATTTAAAAAAATTAATTTTTCACCTTAGTAACCACTGATAAAATTGTACGGAACTTTCCAGACATCCCAATTTATACAGTAGATCCATTTCTTGCAACTTCTGTGTTCACACAATGTTTGTGTTGCTTTTAAATCCACACCTAAGCTTTGTTCGTTGCCGGATTGACATCTGATTTTCACTATGTCACATTATAAGATTGTTCTCCTGATAATTCGCGATCGCATTTAATTAATTTGGACTTAATTACCAAATTTTGATAAGTGTTTCCTGGCCTTCACCGATCATTCATTGTGTATTCACAACGCAACAAATTGAAATAGCACAAAGACTAGTTATCATACTTATTCAGTCGACTAAGCACTCATTGGAATATTAGCCGCGCGTATGTTTCTATTGAATTTCAAATTCAGAGCGCATATAATCAGAGATCTTTGTGATAATAATATTGATTTGGTGAGACATTCACCCTTAGCTAGATGAGCCAGCTCCCAGTGAAAGAGGAAGTTTCTAGGGAATATTAAATTTTAAGCTTACTTAGATAGAGGAAGTTACATTTTAAGCCGCCTTACTTAGAAGGAAAAAGTTTCCAGGGAATATTACATTTTAAGCCGGCTCCGACCAAAAGAGGAAGTTTCTAGGGAATATTACATTTTCAGCCGGCTTACTTAGAAAGAGGAAGTTTCTATAGAATATTACATTTTTAGCCGACTTACTTAAAAAGAGGAAATTACTAGGGAATATTACATTTTAAGCCTACTTACGTAGAAAGAGGAAGTTTCTAGAGAATATTACATTTTAAGCCGGCTTCTACCAAAAAGGGAAGTTTCTAGGGAATATTACATTTTCAGCCGACTTACTTAGAAGGAAAAAGTCTCTAGGGAATATTACATTTTAAGCCGACTTACTTAGAAAGAGGAAGTTTCTAGGGAATATTACATTTTAAGCCGACTTACTTAGAAGGAAAAAGTTTCTAGGGAATATTACATTTTAAGCCGGCTCCCACCAAAAGAGGAAGTTTCTAGGGAATATTACATTTTCAGCTGACTTACTTAGAAAGAGGAAGTTTCTAGGGAATATTACATTTTAAGCCGACTTACTAAGAAGGAAAAAGTTTCTAGGGAATATTACATTTTAAGCCGACTTACTAAGAAGGAAAAAGTTTCTAGGGAATATTACATTTTAAGCCGACTTACTTAGAAGGAAAAAGTTTCTAGGGAATATTACATTTTAAGCCGACTTACTTAGAAGGAAAAAGTTTCTAGGGAATATTACATTTTAAGCCGACTTACTTAGAAGGAAAAAGTTTCTAGGGAATATTACATTTTAAGCCGACTTACTTAGAAGGAAAAAGTTTCTAGGGAATATTACATTTTAAGCCGGCTCCGACCAAAAGAGGAAGTTTCTATTGAATATTACATTTTCAGCCGACTTACTTAGAAAGAGGAAGTTTCTAGGGAATATTACATTTTAAGCCTACTTAGAAAGAGGAAGTTTCTAGAGAATATTACATTTAAAGCCGGCTTCTACCAAAAAAGGAAGTTTCTAGGGAATATTAAATTTTCAGCCGGCTTAATTAGAAGGAAAAAGTTTCTAAGGAATATTAAATTTTAAATCGGCTCCCACCAAAAGACGAAATTTCTAGGGAATATTACATTTTCAGCCGACTTACTTAAAAGGTAGAAGTTTCTAGAGAATATTAAATTTTAAGCCGACTTCTACCAAATAAGGAATATTAAATTTGAAAACATTCACCCAGCCGCATTTATATCTCAGTCAGGGGCAATAATTTTTACAATGTTAGATTTTGCAATTTTTTGCAGAGAGGTGTCACTGTTCTTCTATATACAGTGCCTGGTATTCTCAAATGGCCACCCAGGTTCAACATTACTTTACTTCGGTGATCTAACAAGATTAACGTGATTATAGATAATAATAATATTACAAAAATAAAAGGGTCTGATAGTTATGATAAATTGAGCTAGATCTTGTGTTAGGAGTGGGGGCACATTTGAAATAGTCTAGAACATGGATTTCAAACCGGGGTCCACATGGACCCCTGGGGCTTCAGAGAAGCTTCAAGAGGGCCCACGAAAAATGTTAATCTAGTGTCGATTAATCTTGTTTACTAGGCGATGTATATGTTTACTAAGAGATGTATGTGTTTACTAGACGATGTACGTGTTTACTAGACGACGTATGTGTTTACTAGACGATGTATGTGTTTACTAGACGATGTACGTGTTTACTAGACGATGTATGTGTTTACTAAGAGATGTATGTGTTTACTAGACGATGTAAGTGTTTACTAGACGATGTAGGTGTTTACTAGACGATGTACGTGTTTACTAGACGATGTATGTGTTTACTAGACGATGTATGTGTTTACTAGACGATGTACGTGTTTACTAGACGATGTATGTGTATTTATTGAAATTTTCAAGATGTGTATTTGTATTTTATGTTTTTTCAAGATTTGGATTTTATGTTATGAATATAACAAAATTGATTCATTGTTAGTTATTTCTAACTGAGAAACAAATATTTGATTTTTTAAAATCATATATGCATATATGTGGTCCGTGGATGACAAAATACCTCTCATGGGGTCCAAAAACAAAATAAGATTGGGAACCCCTAGTTTAGGCACTCATTGAAGTATTAGCTGTGCATACATTTCTATTGAATGCTAAAATAAGAACACATATAATCCGTGGTTCTCTTGTTAATAAATCATATCAGTTTAAACGAGAAAACCTATTGAATATATAAATAAAAACAAACGTGTGTTCTCGGAATGTCAAAATAATCATAAACGGCTGTAGGCCATACATTTGGTCAGATCCGCAATTGGACCAAGTTCTGTTGCTCAAGACGCACAGATTAAATAAATAAAAATTCTTCTCTTGCAAACAGAATTATTTTTTACTCCAATGGCAGTGGAGACTTCTGGAGTTGTTGGCCATCGTTCGATTATATTCCATCAGATGATTGGCGCGATTGTCTCTTGGTTAAAAGATAAGCTCTAAGAAATTGAGTGGCTCTTGTAACGTGTCTTACTGGCGGTTATTCAAGAGTAACACTTTCGCCATCATTGCAGTGGATAGCAGTGGATAGTCTCCCAAATATTCTATCTTTATTCAAAATAAAATTTCTTAAGAATTAAAAAATATTGGTCACTAAGATATAAAGGAGGCGCATCTTGGACTTGAATAACTGATAAGGTTGGTTACAGTTAATTCTTACAAGACAAAGCTAACAATTATGAGAAACCCTTCCGACCACTGATTGCCGTGACTAATAGCACCCTTCAAATTCCTCGGCCTCACATTCACAAGTAAAATGAATTGGAACAAATACATAGAAGATACTGCCAAGTCTGCTGCAAAGAAGGTGAGCTCCCTCTACCGGGCTAGAAACTTCTCACATCTTCCAGTATCTTATATCTCTACAAAGCCACCATTCGCCCATGCATGGAGTATTGCTGTCACATCTGGGCTGGTGCACCAACCACTAGTCTCTCCCATTTAGACAGAGTCCAAAAAAGAGCCTCTAACCTAATACGTTCCACACTGTCTACCAAGTTCTAGCCGCGGCCCCATCGCCACAATGTTGCATCCCTGTGCTTTTTTTACAAATACTTCAATGGAATGTGCTCCGACGAACGTCCTGCACTTGTGACCCCTCAACGTAAATACCCCGACCAACCCGTCAAGCAGCAAAATCCCACCCCTTCAATGTAGAAGTCACCAGATGCTGGAAAGCTTTCTACTCTAATAGCTTCTTTTCGCAAACCGCTTTCCTTAGGAATTTCCTCCCTGCTTCCTGTTTCCCCTGACTGTACCAACATGCAGAAATATGAACAAATAAATGTGGCCCTAATCTACAGTAGCCCCTTACGTCTTACATCTGATAATTGTGCAGATCCCTTTAATAAATTCATAAAAGTTATCATGTCTTATTAGAAGTGTGTTGGATGCTTGGACTCTCTCTTGTTGCACCACCTCCTCGTGGTGAGAGTCAGGCAACGTCCAGTAGATGTGGTCAGGAGGAGTGGGATGAGCCTGATCTTTGAAGCTGACCGGCCGAGGGTGTCAACGCCCTTCCCGGCGGGTTAACCTTTCGCTGGGAGGTTTTAACAGTGGTTCTTCAAACTAAAAATAAAGAAAAACCAGGTTCCTCTAGACCTGAGAACCCTGTGACTCTCAGGTGTCATACACTGCTTATTTGTGTCCTGTTCTCGTGTTTTTAATATAGGCAATGTTTAGTTGCAGTTTAGTAATCAAATTGCAAAAGCTGTCACAAGATAGTTTGCTACGTTTTAACCTTGTGTCATACATGCAGAAATATGCTAATTACAAATACACAACTATACAAACTTTGCATGAGTTGCGAGCTGTAATCTGAGGGTATTGGAATAGGTGGTCATGCTGAGTCCTTGCATATTCCCGAAATAATTCCCTAAAAGAGAGTAGGAAGTGGACTTTGGGTTTACTTTCGACAGCCTCGTAACTTTCGCTTCCCTTATTTTGTCCTTTAGTCCTCACATTCGTTGAACGATGTTTCTGACAAAGGGGGAAGAGTTGCTGTTTTCTGTGTTGAAATCTATCCATCTAACACTTATCGTTTGCTAAATTTTACCTTGAAATAGCATTCTTTTTTAACTCCTTACATCAAGTGGCTTTATGCCTTGTCTGGAGCGATTTCCATAAAAAAAAACAAAAAAACAAAAAAACAAAAAAACAAGTTGCCGTCATTATTACAAAAACACATGAAAGTTCGCAATTATTATCCATACCTTGTTAGCTACTTTGTTTTGTATGCACCATCACATGATCCTTCTAGCCTGAGGGTTTGACACATAAAATCAAAGCTTTTTATTTTCACTTTCAAAAAGGACTAAGTCGACCCAAGACTGATAGAACACAGAGGAGATTTATTCAACTTGATCTTTGTCCCAAATCACTGACCAGTGAGCTTGGAGGAGACAGAGAGAGATTGATCATCACTGTTTAATCATATCTTGTCAGCCCATCTCAATTTCTCATGTTCAAACGTTGTTTCCAAGTAATTAACCGTTTTCTATCAATTCCCACCGTCTAGTAATCCTAACCTCTAACACAGCAAGTTGACCCCGATTTAACTTTCATTTCCTGTTATTCTCAACTAACCATTTTATATACTAGTGTGTTTACTCGCCCAATAGCTAACAATTGATCTGCTACTAATGCATGTATTTAATAACAAATGTATTCTAACATTCATTCATAAAAGAAACGTTTGGTTAGTAAATTATTAATTGAGTTGGTTGTTTTGTTTTACAGCATATCAACCCATTTCGGGTTATTTAATGCTGAATCAGGGGTCATTTTGGTAAAAGTTTTTATTCTTCAAGTTTTTTATATCTCTAAATATTTATTCAGTGTTTGGTTTGGTTGTTTTTTTTTTTACGGCATATCAACCCTTTTCGGGTTAGTTAATGCTGAATCAAGGGTCATTTTGGTAAAAACTTTTATCAAAATATTAGTATATTTGAGCATTACCGTCTTAATTAGAAGGGATTACATTTTTATTATTAGTAGGGCTACCCAGTATTGCCCGGGTATCAAATGAATATAATATTTTTGACCAAAAAGCAATTCTCTAATTGTTTATAGTGAACAACTAAACCAAAAGATTGGTTACTTTCAGTTATTTGTAATATAGTTTATTTATTTTTTATTTAGTTAAATAAACTAACCAAATCAGTTCATTTAATTCTTAATTATTATTCATCATTTTTGTATTTGATCTTTTTACAATGTTTTCTCTGCAATAGTGGCTGGTTTTTATGTTAAATCACTTCACGTCATTAGAGAGTAAAGCTTCTCTATTACACACTAACAACGTGATAAAACCCATGAAATACAGGACAAACTCAAGAACGACTATATATATTCTGTTACAGTATCACCTCTATCAGGTTTTGGTAAACAATTTACTGTAATATTCATTCATTTTATATAACCAGGGACAAAATTAGTGACTATGGAATCAGAAAGAAAAATTATTTTATTAAAAGTATCAAAGAAAAATAATTAAAATTTTAAATTAAAGAAATTTACAAAAATAAAAATACAAATTGTAATATAAAGGATCAGGACGAGTGTAGGGGTGGATCCTTATTCATTCCCGGGCAATGTGGAGTAGCCCTGCTTGTTCGTTATAAGAGAAATATAAAGCAATTATTGGGAGAACTGTTTGATCTGGATTTTTGTTCGATGCATTTTCCTTGTAGCTATCAAGCAGAGATCATGACTGACACGCTGTTTCTAGAGCGGAAACCGCGTGGAGATTCAGGAAAATTAAGAAAGTCTAACATGCGACTCAAAGTGATTTAAAAGAATTCTTGTGAGAACCTTTCTCACAGTGGAAAATTAGGCAATATCACGGTAGTTGTTAAAGGTGATATTCAACGGTTTTTGAAAAGAGACAAATAAACCGTTCCAATGTCGAGGAAAAAAGATGCACAAACCTGATGTAATGGCTCATTCAGTTCAAGGCAAGAACATTTGAGGAGTTCGAGCGAATGTGACAGAACCCTTTGACATAGTTTAGGAATAGGTCCGACCCATTGCATAAAATGTGTGTGTTCAATGGCCATTGACCCTAGGTCATACTTTATTCAGCCTGGTAAGTGTCTAGTTGCTCTCCTTAATAGTTAAATTTCTCTCTCTCTCTCTTTCTTTCTTTCTCTCTCTCTCTCTCTCTCTCTCTATATATATATATATATATATATATATATATATATATATCAATGTCAAAGCTAATAAAACTCAAGGTTGGAATAGTCCATTATAAATACACGGAAATATCATCACAAGTAGTAATACTATTTAAACCAAAGTTGGAAAGAGAGCGAGAGAGAGAGAGAGTGAGTGAGAGTGTGTGAGAGAGAGAGAAAGAGCGAGTGAGCAGAAATAAATTATTATATATATTTGCATATCTTTATATACATCCTCCAATCTATAATAAAGACTAATGTGTATTTATTTATATATAAATAAATGTAAATCCGTCCTGTCACACAAAAGTTAGCAAGTAAAAACATGCTTTTTTCTCACCCCAGGACGACACCATTTCAAGTACTGAGGGAAAACGAGAAAGTAAATAGAAAGTCAGACAACTCGCATCACCTGAAATGAATTCAGAAAGAAATCCTCGACTCTAAATAAAAAATAAACGGTGGGAATTTTTTTCTTTAGGTCATCAGAAATGAGAATAATAATTTATATATGAAAAATTAAATTATTGACATAATTCTATGATTTTATATGAATATTATTCTTTAAAATTTACTTTCTTGCCTTTGTAATTCTATTTTCAATTGCCATTACAGCAGTTTCCAGTTTATTCTTATTTATTGTCTAAAAATTGAAAGTGGGAGTAAGACATTATAAACTTCCACTTTATATATATGGGAGGGGAAACTATCTTCAAATTTTTATGATGAAGAAACAGAAACTTATTCTAAGAAGAAACTTAATGTGACCATTATTTTTATAACCTGGTTTAGTGTTTAGGCACAGGATTACCCATAGATTTTATTAGATCATCCATCTAGAAGATGAAAACTCTGATATAAAACTTGCGCTCTACATTAACTTATTAATGAAAGCAGACTTTGGGTTTGTTTAATGCCAAAATACTATAGTTATTATTGTGACACATTTTTTTTTAATAACGCATCGCCACTCACCAAGGCCCAAAGGCCACTGGAGGTCAAGAGTTAATGGTTTGTGTCAGGTAGATGGTGAGAAAAACACCCTGAGGACTGGAGACCCTGATTGAATCTGGGCTGAATTTGATTACTTAATGGGAGGCTCAACAAAAATTTGTTGACACTAGACTTGAAAATTACCATGTTGTAGTCAACTGGGAAGCAGTCCTGTGATATTGTGGCCTACAGACGGACAGTTCTTGGAAAGAAACTCTGCTCATGGAAATTCCATGTGGTTTTAGGTACACAGAGAAAGAAAAGATAATTATTCACAGTGGTTGTAGCTAGACATGTTTTTGTTGTGAATGTTTTACTGGGGAGAACCAGAGATTGGAGCTCAGTCGACACCTACCATGACAATTTTAGTAATAAAAAAACAACATCAGATAAGAAGTTAATGTAGTTTGCTTGAAGCATTGTTTAGTGTGTATATAAGCTTAAAGGTAATTTATAGAAGGCAATACAATGCAGAGGTGTAACGGATAAATACGAACTGAAGCAAATTAAGAAATATAACAGGTCATCAAATCTAAGCCTGTCTTTAAGACTCACATTACACATCCATTGTATCATTTTCATGTCATTTCTCTCTATGCAAGACATGTCCTTAACCTTCACTGGCCAGGTTTCACTTCCATACATCATCACACTTCGTACATATCCCTGATATACTCATTCCTTAGTCAAAATAGATAGAGTAAAGAAAGACTCTTCTGTGAGACATATAGAAGATGGATAATAATTTCTTTCCACCCCAGTAGATATAAAGAAAACACAAAAATGTCTTCATTTTTTCTTCCTTCATTCTGCAATTTTTTTCCCTTCCTCTCTCACTCACAAATGCATTTCTTTTATCTTTCCTGTTCTCTGTATCATTCTTATTTTTACACTGTTCATATATTTTCTCCCAATTAACACCATTAACATTTAAACTTTTACAACACTGAAGAAGGTACACATTTAATCGAAACGTCATATGAATTGAATATAAAAATTTTTTCCTGTCATAGTGTCGGATTTTCCCCTCTTCCGACATATTTTTGCCATGGTGTAGTGGTTACAGGCGCAGATGTGGACTCGGTTCGAATTCTGTTAGGGCTACTACATAACTTTTACTAATTCCCACCAGCTATGAATTAAATAGTAGGGAAGACTAGACTCTCAAGTCTTGGTGGTGCAACTAGTCTAAAACTTCGAAATAACACCAGTCTCTATCTGCTTATTCTGGCATTGTTTCCAGTCATTCTCTACTTCTTCTTGCTACTGGACTCAAGTATTGCTGGTTTAGGAAAGTTGCGGTCGTAGATTGTGTAACCCTTGCTTCACAAAAGACTTCCCGCACCGGCACCCTTACAGGGAGTATCCATTGTCTCTTGAGACTGAAATGAGTCTTTTTTTTTATTCTTGGCGACACTATACAAAATAAAAGAAAATCGCCATTGGTTTCAGTCATATGGCTACTAAATGATGTGAAGGGACAAAACACACAAAAATATGTAATAAAAATCTTTTTAACAAGAATAAAAATTCTTTGTTTTGAAATGTGTTTCAAAATTCTAGCACTTTTAATAACTTTTGACAGCTTTGGCAATATTCCCCATGTTTCAAATCCAAAGAGAATTGTGCAATGAAAAAAATGAAATATTTTTCTCTCTCTTTTCTATGCAACCATGACAGCAAAAATGACCTGCGACATAGCTGTTTTCTTTTCTTGAAGAGCACTGTGGCAATGAACATGGGCCAAACAGCATTTTGCCTTTTGTCGTGCCTGTGTATTTAGGAACTTTAATCAGACCATAGTGACGCAAGTAAGATTATAATATATATATATATATATATATATATATATATATATATATATATATATATATATATATATATATATATAGTCTAAAGAAGCTTTGAGTTATTTTAAAACAAAAAGACAAAAAAAAGGAAAATGCAGTTTAAATTCCCACAGAAACTAACTAAATCCAAAATAGTGCAGACTTAACATTCGTTGGAAAATTCATAAATAAATTAAATATATAATAGTAAGTAAATAAAATAAAAAGGGGGATTAAGTATCTAACAGTGAAACAAAAACAGGAGACCTTAACGTAAGCATCTAATATTAACATGGGGATCATCAGCTGTTTACCATGTAACTGTTTCGGAGATTTAAAAACAGGACAGCTATAATATGCATGGCTCTCCAATGGTACAGATCAAACTACCATTTCCCCAATCAAGTGTCGAAATAATTCAGCTTAAAATGTTACTTATATATACATAAATAAATAATAATAATCAAAATAATAATAATAATATACTACCATTAAGACTACCGTGCGATATGGTAATTTGCATATCAAATATATATATATATATATATTAAAAGCACAAGATCTATCGTCCAACGAATAGAAAGATTGGATCAAAAAAGGAACAAACAGAAGTTGGCACTCCTGTTCAACCAGATATATATATATATATATATATATATATATATATATATATATATATATATATATATAAGTCAGTTCATATTATATTCCAATAACCATGGTTTTATTTTATTATTTTTATTTTTTCACATTTCCCAAAAACATAACATTTCTGTGAGATACATATTTTTTTTTAAATTTATTTATTTTTTTAAACCATGGTTATTGAAATATAATATGAACTGACTTATATTTGTTCTGTTATCACTAATTGACAATCATCGAGCTGAATCTTTTAAGGAGAAAGTAAAACGGCACTGATAGTATATGCTAATACATATATTGTCATTAATAATTATATATATATATATATATATATATATATATATATATTGTATTAATAAAAAAGTGAAACTGCATAACTCATTCCATTGTTATATTTCTTAATTTGCTCCAGTTCGTGTTTATCCGTTACACCTCTGCATTGTATTGCTTTCTATGAATCATCTTTATATAATTAGTTTATCATAATACACCTTTGGATAAATTCTTTAGAAAGAAAAATGATCCCCTTCCTGAGGAAATTCTGCATATGTAGGGGATCATTCCCAACAGATTTGAAGACTGTTGTTCTAATAATGTAAATGTAGTTAGAGGACAGACCAGGTTGTAACAAAATTTCTGTCCATTTTATTTAAAGACATTATAAAACAATAAAAAAAACAATATCAGATAAGAGGTTAATGTAGTTTGCTTGAAGCATTGTTTAGTGTGTATATAAATTTAAAGGTAATTTATAGAAGGCAATGCAAATCAAGAAATATAACAGGTCATCAAATCTAAGCCTGTCTTTAAGACTCACATTACACATCCATTGTATCATTTTCATGTCATTTCTCTCTATGCAAGACATGTCCTTAACCTTCACTGGCCAGGTTTCACTTCCATACATCATCACACTTCGTACACATCCCTGATGAACTCATTCCTTAGTCAAACTCTTTCATTGGTGTGCTGGTTAGTAATGGCAGAAGTTCCCTGAACTTATTTCAATCACTCCTAATTCTTGCAATCACAGTAGCACCTGCTCCACCCTTTGCTCAC
Source organism: Sepiola atlantica (assembly GCA_963556195.1). Lineage (NCBI taxonomy): Eukaryota > Metazoa > Mollusca > Cephalopoda > Sepiida > Sepiolidae > Sepiola > Sepiola atlantica. Next base: position 32,953,418 of record OY744542.1, read on the forward strand.
TAAGGTAACACAACTTCTAAACAATCTCAACAGCTTCTTTATCCAAATTTACTTTCACCACATCCCATCCGTTTCCATTATCTTACACTTCTTGCACACAAACTGGTTGTCCTCTCTCAACCTACCTGTAATTCCACTGCACTTCTTGTGTACTCAATGCTTACAAGTACCACAAAAAATGGAAATGCATCCGACTCCCTTTTCACAAACTGACCAGGGGAACTTTCCTCTTTAACACTACAACCACTGATCATCACTTTGGTCTCGGTAACATTAACTCTCAGACCTTTACTTTCCATAGTATACCTTCAAGTCTTTAAGTTAACAATTAGACCTTCCATTGGTCACTGGCAAGTACTAAATCATAAGCATGCAGCATCTCTTCCGAACAACCTGTACGGAACTTTCTGGACGATGCTTCTAAGATGCAAATTCAAAGCAACTCAGTACAGAACCCTGATGTAATTTTACTTTAGCATTAAAGCTGTCACTATATGTGCTGGTCAATTCTAACACGATTTTGGGCAAACCTGAACATTGCTTGAAAGATAAAAAGTATAAAGGCCACATACACAAAAATCATAGGTGATGGGTGTTTTAAAAAAATGGTGGAATATAATTATATTTTTATATACAAGTGTTTGTAGTTCTTTTAAGCAGGGCAGCAAAATATCACAATATTATTTAAATTTGTGGACTTTCAGACTTGTGTGGCTCTACATGTTTGTTTGTGATTTGAAGTATTATTTACTCCTCTCCAGGAGTTAGGCACAAGCCCAGTTTTATCCTACTCCCACAAGTAAGATGTGACCCAAGGTAGGGTCGGAAAGTGGGGGTTGAAAAGCCAGCGCCCGAGAGGTGAGCACTCTGACCATTAAAAATTGCCTGGGCAGCTCCGTCGGCATTCCCCGGTAGGGGCGCCTCAGACAGTAAGCAATTAACTTACTCCTCCCCAAAGAGGGGAGGCAAAGCCTGGGAGGGTGGACCTCCTAGAACTGCACAGGACAATCCCATAGACCGGCGTAAATCAAGCCCCGAAGGCCAAGACAATACCAGTCTATGGGGTGCAGTATCCATCGGAACAGATACTACACTTTGATCTTAGCCAAAAGGCCAAGTTGTGACAATTTATTTAGATGGATGCATCCTGGAAAACATTAACTCCTAGAGTTAAGATTACATTCCCAGAATGCATACCACCTTAGGCATAAAAGCCCACTGTGGAAGGGGGGAAGGTGGGGGTCGGGGGTCATTGTGACATTTAAAAAACAACAGTTTGACATTTTTTATTTCAAACAAAGACAAAACAAAGACATTTTTTATTTGACAAAAAGCACAGAAAATGCACAATGACAAAAACCTACTCTACCCTAATCTAGACATTCACACTAAAAAATTCACAGTCACTCTATGGCTTAACCCTACTTAAAATATCCCCAAAATGATACATGAAACCATGAAATAACGTGGGATTGGGATACACATTAAAAACACCCAAAAAGAAAGAAAAATAAAGAACCAAATAAAATGATAAGGGGTGGTTAGTAGGACCCTTCCCTACCCTCTTGCTAAGTGCGGACCGCCCACTGTTTTCCGGCTCAAAGCCGAAAACAAGCAGGTCGACCCCTAAATGGGAGTGGGAATAAAGCGGGGCGTTCTGAAAATAAATTAATCGGGATCTGGGTACGGGAATGGATGGCGTCTTCCAAGATAATATTGCCAAGGGTTTCATCAGCCGGGGACAAAATAAATATGTGGAGTGGGCATCTTTGGAAGCTCTCTAGTGCCTGCAGAAAAAACAAAGTTGGGACAGGACATCATTTACTCCTACTAGCTTATAGTTCGACTAGGCTAATAAAAAATAATTTTGTTTTATACTGGGCTGGGTTCCGTAGGACCCAGTACCGTCTGCGCCATGCTAAGGCGGGAAAACGTATTCAAACCTGGACCCTCGTCGAATGCACAAACTAGTGTTGTGCACCCATCTTCTATTGAACTCCATGCGATGTAGTCGTTTCCAATCGCATCTGATTTTCACTTTAAGCTGATGCTTAAAGTAAACAACCAGATCACGATCCGAAACAGACCCAACCCCATGAACCTCATCTAGACGTGTAACCCACGTCACTAACCTAGCTATGGCCAGGATCACAAGAAACACCATTCGCTTCTCTCTAGACCACGGCGGCGCTACGTTGTTGATGACGAATGCTACATCCAGGACCAGCGGCTGCTCGGCGTCGATGCGAGCCGTTACCTCTCTGACATACTCCCAGAGAAGACGTAATTTTCTGCAAGTGAAGAAGGCGTGCTCGGCCGTTTCTTCCTCATTGTCCTCACAGCGCGGGCACAAGGGGACGTCCCTTATGCCATCCCTGCATAATCTGCCATAGAGGGGCAGTGCGTTCCGAACAAGTCGCCAGGTCAGAGAGTACTCAGAATTGTTGAGATAACTCTGGCCTGGCGCCCAACTCCACTGGGAGCGAGCCTCCTCCGTCGACAATCCAAGCCGTCTCCCAAGTGGATCCGAAGCGGACCCCTCCACTAGATCCCGATACAGTCTCTTCCTAGACCGGGCAAGGTCACTGGACCCCGGCAACGCCTTAAGCGCGGCTCGGCATTCGGTGACGAACAGCGACTCTCCTCTTGGCCTACGTCGACCTTCGACCGAGTGGTCGGGTATGAGGTTGGGAAAGGCGTCCTCAACCGCAGGGACCCACTGAGCGTCTTCCGTCAAAGTACGACTCAGGAAAGCCAGTCTCTCAGCATGTCTATGACTTGCCAAGTCAGGCATCCCTAAGCCTCCATCACACGGACGTTGCGTACAGACCTGTCTGCGGACGTATGCTTTCCGCCCATTCCACAGAAGTGAAAAGAGCAAGCGCGTGAAAGCAAGAAGGCGGTCCGCAGGCAGCGGGAGTACAGACAGTCGGTAAAGGATGAGAGGAAAGACGTAAGTGGCGCACGCCTCCGCTCTCCCCTTCAAGGAAAGTTTCCTTCGAATCCAAGTCCTCACAGACGATTCGACCTTTGCCTGTACTTCCGACCAATTCTTCTCCAGCTGGAGACCCGGTCCGAACCAAACGCCAAGGATCCGAACCGGGCCATCGGTCCAGTTGAAGTCACCTGGAAGTGCGGTCTCTCCGCTCCAGGCAGCCAACCGCAGGCCATTGGACTTGCTGCGGTTGACAATGGCCCCTGTCACTTCTTCGTACCGAGCGAGCGCCTTAATCACCGCTTCTATGTCTTCACGGCTGGACACAAAAACGGTGACATCATCGGCATACGCGGAAACCCTGGCTCGCGCATAGTGAGGAGGGATAGCGATTCCGCGCAGGACTGGTGTTGCCGCCCCGTCCCTTAATTTGCGAAGGAAGGGCTCCAACGCCAGGACATAAAGCAGGGGCGACAGCGGACAACCCTGACGTACCGAACGAGAAACCACGAACGACTCCGAAAGCCTACCGTTTACTTGCACCGCTACCGTCGGCAGACGGTACAGAATCGAGACCCACTTGCGGAAGTCCGGATTAAAACCGGCAGCCTCTAGAACAGATTCCAAGAAACCATGGTCGACCCTATCGAAAGCCTTGGACTGATCTAAATTGATCAGCGCGGCTTCAGTGTCGTCTTCTATACCCTCTAGGATCGTGCGAACCAGATGCAAATTGTTTTGAATTGACCTCCCCTTCACAGCATAGTTCTGCTCAGGTTCGATCAAGTCAGCGATAACAACCTGCAGACGATTCGCAAGAACACGGGCCAAAATCTTTAACTCTGTGTTTAGCAGAGTTATGGGCCTGTAATCATCTAAATTCCCCCCACCAGGTTGGCCCCCCTTCTTCAACAATGTGACCACTCCTTTGGTAACCTGCCCAGGGATCGAGCCCTGAACAAACCAGTGGTTAAACACATCCTTCAGAAGAGGAACAAACATGGGCGACAGCCTCAAGTAAACTTCGTATGGCAGACCATCGAGTCCTGGAGATTTGTTGTAGCCGACCTGCTTCAACGCAGTAATGATCTCACCCTCTGTAACGTCCCCATCACAGCCAGCTGCTCGGGCCGCCTCTAGGCGGGGCGAGTCAGCCAAATAGCTGTCAAACTCCTGGCCGCGGAGTCTGGGTAGTTGGGTGAAGCGATCCTCCAAATGCTCGCGGAACCCCTCGCAAATCTCACGAGTAGATACCAGGGTATGTCCTTCCAGGTTATTCACCTTCCGAATGTACCCATCCGAGCCACGACGTAAAGCAGCCTTACGCTCAACAGCGTCAACGTTCACAGCTTCGTTAGAGACTTTCTTTAACCTAGCTCGAACTACTTGACCTTCATATCGCTCGCTAGCCAAGCGATTGAGGTCCCCCTTAATTAAGGCTATCTCTAGGGGATCCCCCCCAGCCACCGCCCGGGTCATCTTATCATCTACACGCTTCTGTGTCCTAGCCCTATCTTGAGCGAGGCGCTGGCTATAGCGGACACAAAAGCGTCTAACATAAACCTTAGTTTTCACCCACCAACTACTCCCGATAACCGCCCCCACTAAAGCCCGCTGAAGTAGTAACGTTAGCTTGTCCCGGAAGTCGGGTATCTCCAGTAAGGAGGTATTCAACTTCCAGTACCCAGCTAACCTAGGCCTATCGCTTAAACTCAAACGGGCCATAACCAATTTATGGTCCGAGTGACCTTACCAAGTGAACGTGGGACAAGATAAGAAATCTATGTCGCCTCTTCTAACTAACATTCTGTCCAAGTAAGTACTCGAACAGAAGGCCGCGCTAGTATGCCACGTCCACATCTCCCGCCCTGGGTGATCAACGCGAAATCTGTCGACAAGATCGCATGAGGCGATCAGGTCAGACAGACTGCTATCACACCTATCCGACCCTCTATTACCCCCGACCTTATCTATCTTGGGGTCAAGGATGGCATTCCAATCCCCCATTAATACTACACGCTCCGGACCCCCGAGAAACGTCTCCAACCGTCGAAAAAAGGAAACCCTCTCACCAACAGCGTTAGGCGCATAAACCGCAACGATCCGAAACTTGCTGCTGTCAACAGCAACATCGACTACGACCAACCGTCCTTCCGCATCCGTATGAACAACGCGCACTGTCGCGGACAGAGTGCGTCTCACTAGCAAAGAGACACCACAACTACGGACATTGCCATATGCTGAGATGACGTCATAGTCGTCAGTCAGCACATCACAATCCCCATACGAAATGAAGTGGGTCTCCTCGATCGCAGCTATATCTACCTTAAGGGCCACGAGATCCCTCAGCACGCGAACAGCCTTGCTTCGAGATCTCATGCCCCTCACATTCAATGTGGCCAGGTTTAAAGCCATTATCCTTTATTTATATGTCGCAGACGGGCTTAAAGTCCTCGGGAGTGAGGACGCCGAAGGCCTGACCAAGACTGCCAGTCAGCAGTTCAGACGAAATCCGTCCGTCTCGAGCCAGACCTCCCACGTCCAGGGGAAAGGTTAGCTTTAAAGCCCGAAAAAATGAGGGATGAACATAAATGGGGACCCTCCCCGGACATTTAGAAGCCAATTTCTTTTTTGATGGATGCTCCTCGTCAACTAAGGTAACCCCCGGAATAGCCATCCTTCCCTCCTCCACCATTCTCCAAAGGGCGCGTGCCCTACTACCTTTATCATGCCTGATAAAGGTAGTTATCATTGGGGCATCCCGGAAGTTCAGAGGGTTATCGACTCTTTTCCCTTTCACATGTGTGAACGCTCCTAACTGTTTCAGATAACCCCTCTGCCTATTACTTAGGTCTGACTGGACAAGTGTTGCGTCCGCCTCACAAATTCTTCCCCCAGGCAGGAAAGGGAGCTTCCGGGATCTTTCTCGTCTAACTGGTGGAGGAGTGGGTGCAGTTTTCGCCGTAACTTCTTCCGGCACTTCCTCGTCAGCAACAGCTTCCTCCGCCGCTTCCTTGTCGGCAACAGTTTCCTCCGCCGCTACCTTGTCGGCAACAGCTTCCTCCGCCGCTACCTTGTCGGCTACAGCTGCCTCTGGTTGTTTGGCAGTTTTATATGGGCTTTTAGGCGGTTCATCTGCCTCGGCCGATGCTACGGCCATGGATATCTCTTCAGGGGTGTTGGATTGGGGAGGGGTATTTCGTTCAACCACAACTTCGGGTTCTGGAGATTGGGGTTTGGGTGGTTGAACGATTTCCTTGTCTGGACATGTCGCTTTCTGGTCTCGGCTCTTCTTTGCCCTGGTGTCCTTCTTGGGCTTCTGGACCGGCGGTTCTCCTTCCACAGTCATGTCCTCCTCAGAGTCATTATTTTCGTCTGATCCTGATGAGGGGAACTGAAACTTCCGTTTGACCGCAGGTGCAGGCTGATCTCCTGTTGCGGTTGGTGGTTTAGCGGGTTTCTCGCTCGTGCTTGGAGTCCGCTTTTTCCCCTTCTTGGCTGCCACCTTGTTCCAACCTTTTTCTTCTTCCGGTACTTTTGGTACTTCTTCCGGTACTGTTGGTTCTGTTGGTTTGGGGACATTTGTTGTCACTTCTGGCACTGCCACCGGGGTCTTTGGTGGGTTCCTTTTGGGGCACTCCTTTGCCATATGCCCCGACGTCTGACAGTGCCAACAAACCGGCCTCCTTCCCTCCACTATCACTGGCATCGACCAGGTTTCGCAGTATAACTGCGCCGGTATCTCCCGGAATCCTTCACGGGTGAGTCGCATAAGGATCTTGTAGTCCCCCGTCTGGATATTTCGGGGACCACGGACTGGGAACACTGCCTCAACGTCGCCATACTGTGACATAATGGCGCCTATGTGTTCGAAGGCGACACAGCATGGGACGCCGAGAACTGACACAGTTGTCCTCCTCTTTGATAAATATTCGGGAGTCAATTTTATCCCGTTACTCGTATGCTCCCATTTCGCCACTCTTTCGGCTTCTGCCACGTTAGGGAGCAGAATATCATACATAGCGTATGATCGCTTTACTACGTAAGTAGCTGGGATCTTCAGATCCCCAAGTATTTTCATTATTTTGTCCTTGGGGACCCCAGTCAGCCCCTTCGTCTTTGTATCAGTTGTAACCAATGAGACTATTCGTCTCTTTAGTCTCTCCAGAGTGCCCGGGACTACTTTGATTGTACTTCCGTCGGTGAAGTCGGCGTATTTATCTCTGAAGAGTCGCCTGTACTCCTCTGGAGTCTTCTGGGCCTGGGGTCCCCACGTCGATGTGGTTCCTTTGGAGTCCTTATTAAGTGTCTTTTCTGGCAAGACCTTTTTGGCCCCTTTCCTAACTCTTGGTCTTTCAGGCCTACTCTCGTCTCCCTCAGAGCTGTCGGTTGATGATCCCCCCGAGGAGCACCCAAGAAACGACTTTGGCCTATACTGTCTCTGTGCCACCTCCAAGTCTAGAGACTGGCACTTTCTTACTGGCTTCTGATTAAAGAATGGGGTGTCACTGAATTCGCCAAAACTTATGGTTTGGGTGCATTCGGGCATGCTACCCCCTGCCATAGAAAACGACCCGACTGGAGTGCCGCTCGGTGCGACACCCTCCATAACCGAAACTGAGGTGCCCGGCGAGGCAACACCTCCTGGGGCGCACTCGGGTGTGCAACCCCCCTCCAACACGACTGGGGCGCACTCGGGCGTGCAACCCCCCTCCAACACGACTGGGGCGCACTCGGGCGTGCAACCCCCCTCCAACACGACCGGGGCGCACTCGGGCGTGCAACCCCCCTCCAACACGACCGGGGCGCACTCGGGCGTGCAACCCCCCTCCAACACGACTGGGGCGCACTCGGGCGTGCAACCCCCCTCCAACACGACTGGGGCGCACTCGGGTGTGCAACCCCCCTCCAACACGACCGGGGCGCACTCGGGTGTGCAACCCCCCTTCCAGGTCGGAGAACCGCTCGGCACGGTTATCCCCACCATCATTAGGTCGTACTCAGGAGTACGATTCACCAAATCTAACAAGGTGCCCTCTGCGGTCACACCTTCCTCGCTGTTGTCAACGACAACACAGTTTTTTGAAGCCCGGGTGGCTTCCATCTATAAACGGGTCTGTAAGAGGCACGACACCCGCCGATTCGGAGACGAGGAGACCTTCACCGTTTTACGGGTTCGTCAGTCTCCCCGAAACCTGCCAGCTGCTTAAGTGCGCACCTCAGACAGACGCTGAAAGAAAGAATAAAAAATAATTAATGGCCCAAGAGGGGCGAACGAACCTGACTGTCGGACTAGACCCGCCGATTCGGAGACGAAGAGACCTTCACCGTTTTACGGGTTCGTCAGTCTCCCCGAAACCTGCCAGCTGCTTAAGTCAGCCCAACAGTCAGGGAAAAGAAGAAAAGAAAAAAGTCCCAAGAGGGGACAAAAAGGTGACAAAAGCCCCAAAAGGGGGCTTGGTCAAAGAAAAACGCTTTGAACCTAGCCGCAAGGCTAGGTAAGCGGAAAGCCTGGTCTTTGGGAAAACGAGAATGTTTTATCTGAGAACAGATACTACACTTTGATCTTAGCCAAAAGGCCAAGTTGTGACAATAAAGAGTAAAAGAAAGAACTTCTCTTCACGGTTGTAGACTTTTATAGTTGGGACTGATCTGCACTTGTGTGTAACTAATTAGCATATGTGGAGACCAACTTGTAACGGTCACTAAATTGACTTCTAGTAAGATATATATTGTTATCTATATATTAATACGATAGCGTGTGTGTTCGTGTGTCACGCTTCCGGCAAAAGCTCTGCGCATGCGTGCCACATCTAAATTTTGAAAAACATTCAACTAGTCTGCGTTTAGGAATATTTACATTTATTTCCCTCTGGCGCAATGTTAGCGAGGTAGAATTTTTACTTCGGCCCGACTGGTTTATAGTTCGATCCCAACCAACCTCTAAGATTTTTATTCTACATTTCGAGGGGAAGGGGAAGAAATAATACATTTTTTTATCACCTGGTTAAAAACTATTTTTTTGTGTTGCTTAAAACTTAAAACTATTTTTTGTTTTTATGTTGGCGTTTTTAATGGCATTGTCTATTTAATTACGTTGACTGCTTAAAAAGTAGGGTATCGGCCAGTATTATTTTGTTGGTTTTTTTTTAACGGATGGCATATCAACCTTTTTTAGTAGATATGCGCAGTGTCCATCGTACACGAGTTACTATTTTAAACAATTATTTCACTCTTTATCCAGAAGGGGGAGTGGCTCATAATAAAGCAAGCGTAACTTACTAACAAATAGAGGGTGCTTTGTTACATTAGGACCCGTATTGAAAACATCATTTCGTGTAATTTACACGGGTTCCGCTAGTTATTATTATTATATTAATTTATATTTAACGTCAGCCGGGGGTTTTTACCCCACCTTATAGACCGGTATTGTCTGTGCCTTCGGGTCTGGATTTCCACCGGTCTATCGGTTGTCTGTTCTGTGCAGTTCTAGGAGGTGCACCCTCCCAGGCTTTGCCTTCTCACCCTTTGAGAAGGGGTTAGTTTATTGCTAATCGCCTGAGGCGCCCCTACCGGGGAATGCCGACGGGGCTGCCCAGGCAATTTTTAAATGGCCAGAGTGCTCACCTCTCGAGCGCTGGCTTATCTAATCCCACTTTCCCGATCTTGTGTCACATCTTACCTTGTGGGAGGTAGATAAATAAAACTAGTTATTGGAATAGTATCGTTAACTTCATAATTGACCTCTTTTATCAGTTTGTGCTGCTTGACTTTACTGCGAGCGTTGGGACTAAAACAGGAAATGGGAATGGGATCAAAGGACAAATAGCGTCCCTTCCCTCATTCCAACTACTACTAGCAAAAGAGGCAACACGGTAAATATAATTTCCCCCTGTTTTTTGCGTTTGTCCATTTCCCCCTTATGTCTACTTTTCTATTGAAATGCATTCTCTTGTCTCTTTTTTTAATGTTATCTATTTCTTCCTTTGTAGTTTTCAATTGGTAACATCAGTTTGAAGTGTCAACTCCTTTTTCTTTCACGGCGAGTGAATAGTTGTTACACAACTGACATAAATAAAAGGACGGATGCGTTAGGGTTAGGGTTAGGGTTAGGGTTAGGGTCGATTTTCAGAGAGCTGAGAGAAGAGCCGAGAGAAATTAGGGGTGCTAGAAATCTGTTTAAAAGTTTATAACCTTTTTTTGCAGTTAGATTACAGTAGCTATATGTTTTGGTGTACTATTTTGTCTTGATATAAACTGAGTAATTGGACGGTCGACCAATAGAATCGTGTTGCGTATGAATACGGTTTGTTAAACTAGTTCTTTGAAGCGCCCCATGCAATTATTTTCCCGTTACACAATGAGTTGTATTTTAATCATTCGAGGAAGAGGATGTGTATAGGTTGGTTCTTTCCCTATGGAGTTTGCTATGGACTGTAGCGCCCTGCATTTTGTAAAGTTTATTAATATTATCTGTTCAGCCGAAATAAAAAGATATGTTTTATTACATAACAATACTGTTGTCAACTTTTTCTTATTCACACCAGAAGGACATTTCATTTAACTGCTTCAATCATGGAGTCAGCAGAGTCAGTGGCTTCTAAAAACACGTTTCATGCTGATTCATCTATTCCAACCTACCATCTATAATCGTATAACCTAAATTTGTGAACTTTCAGCCTTGTGTGGCTCATATATTTTGTGGCCATTTTATTCATGATTTTGAGCTGAGATCAAACGTCAGAATCTTATTCAAACTCAGAGACCCTTGAAATATTGAATGAAACCACCTATCGCCTTAAGCGAACAGAGCCTTGTATTTTAAGTGCCATTCGCGCATGAATAAGGAAGTACCAAATTGTGCATCAGTCGAGCATGATCAGGCCAAGCCAACCCTCAAATAAGCACCGACATATTTGTTTGGCATTCACAAAAATTATCCATGGAAAATACTCAGTTTACCATTCAAGAAGACACAAAAACAACACAATTTTTAAAGAAATAAAAGTATTTCTTTATTTGCTGTTTTTGCTCTTTCACAGGTATGGTTCTGCTTTCATATATCTTCAATGATTTTGTAACCAGATATCTTCAATTTGAAGTGGACTAAAGAAAGGGAAGAGGAAGTAAATATCATAGGCAGGGTAAGATGAATTTGGGACCATATTAAACTCGCCCTCTTGCTTGTTATTTTTTTGTATAGTCTGGTTTGTGTACCTTTACTTTTCAATTAGGTAGAAGGATCAGTTGACAGGGGTAAGCCAGAGAAAAACATGGGAGGAAGTGATTAGGATGAAATTGAGAGAAAGGGGGATAAATAAAGACTTGGTCAGAGATAGGTTAGTTTGGAAGTCAATTTCTAAAAACCGTTCAACACATGCCAGCATGTAAAATGGACGTTAAAATAATGATGATGATGATGATGATGATGATGATGACGACGATGATGATGATGATGATGATGATGATGATGATGATGATGATGATGATGACTGCGACGACGACGACGACGACAACGATGATGATGATGATGATGATGACTGCGACGACGAAGACGACGATGATGATGATGATGGTGATGATGATGACGACGACGACGATGACGATGACGACGACGACGATGACGACGACGACGACGACGACGATGATGATGATGATGATGATGATGATGATGATGATGACGATGACGATGATGATGATGATGATGATGATGATATACCACACCTCACATTAATTTGTGATATTTTCTGATATATTATTCATTCTCGAACTGATGCGGGATGTTGTCTGCTAATGTGTTATTCATTTTAAAATCAGTTGCCTGTTCTTACCATAAATGGAAATCGCTCCAGACAAGGCGCAAAGCCACTTGATGTAAAGAGCTAAAAAAAGTTACCACTTCAAGGTTAAAAACTAGCCAACGATAAGTGTTAGATGGATATATTCTGACCCAGAAAACAGCAATTCTTCCCCCTTTGCCAGAAACATCGCTCATAAAATGTGAGGACTAAAGGACAAAATAAGGGAAGTAAGAGTTACGAGGCTGCTGAAAATAAACTCAAGGTCTACTTTCTACTCTCCTTCCTCTGAAAAGTCTGTTCTAAAAATCAGCCTAGTGTGGAACAATATCATGTTTAGTTTGGTGTCTACTGAAGAATATTTCCTTCTGTATTTTAGAACGTCATTGAAATTTTACTATGTTACTGGTTCCAACTATAGAACATGAAAAGAAATTGTTATAATAATTTTCAATTGTAGGCGTGTCCCTTTTCTTCCTGAGATTCTCATGGATGGTTCTGCTTTTGAGGATAAATCGACTCTGAAATTTCTTGCTGTTTCTCTCTCATCAAATCTTTTTTGGAGTTCATACATTAGATCCATTGCTCTTTCTGCTTCTTGTAAAGTCGGTTCTCTCTATCGCTCCAAACACTTTCTCACACCTGAGACTATTCTCTATCTCTACAAATCTATGATCAGACCATGTATTGAGTACTGTTGTCATATTTGGGCTGGTGAATCTCTGTTCCATTTGAGGGTTCTTGATAAGGTGCAGAAACGTATCTGTAATTTTATTGGCCCCCCCCACTCTTTCTTCTTCTCTGCACCTTCTTTCTCACAGATGTGGTGTTGCTAAACTCAGTATTTTCTATAAATACTAGTATGGCATGTGTTCTTCAGAATTGTATGATCTATTCCTTTCTTCTTTTGTTCCAGCTCGTTTGACTCGTTGGTCTAGTGGTCTCCATCAATTCGCTGTTTTGATACCTCATTGTAATACAGCTTCCTATTCCAGTGATAACCTGTACAGTGGCAACATTTAACAATAGTAATAATGATAAAATAAGTAGTAATACTGTTTAGATGTATACGAAAATCGTGAACATCTTTTTAATGATTATAATAAAGTTAAGTATAATCAGAGATAATATAAATATTTTTGCCTGACGAAACTTTTTTCCTTTTTAAGGCCGTAGCTGAAACATGTATGCACATATGTAGTCAGAAATGTTTTCATAAATAAAAAATTATACTACATATATATATTTTTTCTCTTCCATTCTTTCCCTTCTGCGTCATATTTTGTACCAGCTTTCTGCTTGATGGCTTTGTTCAAGGCAACAGTATTCCCATTTGCATCATGTCAATGTCCGATTGAGGCAGGCATTTGTTCTCTACAACTTTCCCAACATTGGCTAGTTTGAAACGCGGTGGGGTGGCTATCTATATTGATCGATATTGATCTCCGTGTCACGAGTGTAAATGTACAGGTCACTTCTTTTTCTCAGCCGCTAGCAAGATTTCCGCTAAGACTTGATTTCCCGTCCAAGTCGAGGTGAAAGATTATAACTATTATCTAAAAAATTACATCCCTTTCTTCCTTGGCCTTTTTACGCTAGGAGCAAAGTGTTCTGATACTACACTTCATCTTTTCTGTTCTCGGTCAGCGAAGGAGAAATCCTTCTAGACTGAGGCAATTTTTTTTTATTTTTGTCGCAATCCAGATTGCGCCTTTTTGGGGAGCTGAAATTTATCCACATTAAAAACCCAACCTTGTGTATAACTTTGCTCTCGCGGGGAGATGATTAAATAGGTGCATCCCTTGCACCACCTTCTAGAGCCTTACTAATTAGAGTATTAACGTTTTATTAAGTTAAATAGCAGAGGCACCCGGTGTTGCCCGGGAATGGATGTTGTCCTCATATGTTAGGACAACGCAAAACGTGTGGTATACATATTTAAAAAAATTTTAGATAGTCAAAAGTGAAAAAGTTAAAAAAACAATTGCTGAAAATCAAACGCTGAGACTGAACTAGAATTATCATCAATAAAGTTCTCGTGAACTCATATTCTAAAAAAAGTTATACTTAATCTTGGTACAGGGCTTTATTATGAATAAAATAAAATAAAATAAAATAAAGTAAATCGTTACCATTGTTGTTTATGACATAGGTGCGTTGTTCTCCCAAAACATTATATCTGATTTATTCTGCTCCACCCCCCCACTCCAGTCACTAAAATTTGAATTTCAACCAATGGAAGAGCCTATCAGGCATGTGCACGCAGTGTGATGATGTATGGAAGTAAAACCTGGCAAGTGAGGGTTGAGGAAATGCGTTGCATGGAGATAAATTATATGCGAATGATACAATGGATGTGTAATGTGAGTCTTAAAGACAGTCTGAATTCTGATGACCTCAGAGGAAGATTAAATCTGGACAGTATAGGGAGATGTGTGCAGATGAGTAGACTTCGTTGGTTTGGTCACATTGAAAGAACGAATGAGAGTTCTTGGGTTAGTAGATGTAGAACAGTTAAGGTAGCAGGTCCAGTTAACAGTGGAAGGCCATGAAAAGCATGGGAAGAAGTGATAAAAACAAACTTGAGAGAAAGAGGGATGAATCAAAATCCTGTTCAGAGATAGGGTTACTTTGGAAGTCAATTTCTTAAAGCCGTCCAACGCATGCAAAACGAACGTTAAACCGATGATGATGATGATGATGATGATGATGATGATGATGATGATGATGATGATGATGATGACAAACAAAAATTTGAATTATGTCATGAAATTCTTTGAAAAATTTTACCTTTATTGAAACTAATTTGAATTTTATAATTGTTAGCATATTCGATGACAGCCAAATAAACAAACTTTCGCTTATATACACACTAGAAGAATTGATTCTCTGCACAGAACAGTTTTGCACTACATTTATGTCCCCTTACTAAGATTAACATGATGATATAATGGATGAAATTCAATGCAAACCTGAGATATTTGAATGTTCAAATAGTAGATTGTGCCCATATAATGGCCCCTTAAAACCTTTTTAAAATACTCTAAAGAAACTGAAATTTGGAAAATATTTATTAATTAATGTTTAATGAATTTTGTTAAAATTTCACAAATATCAGAGAAATTTGAATTTTCATGAAGGGCTTCAACCCTCTTTGCATACAATTAAATTAAACTAAATATAGACAACATTTGGACCCTTTATACATAGCAATCGTGTTCAAAAATTCATACTGATCGGTTAATTAGTTTAGCAGTGAATTCTGTACACACAAATATATACACATATAAACATAACTAACTTCATTAAGATGTCATATATATATATATATATATATATATATATATATATATATATATATATATGAATATATGTATGCTTTTTTTTTACACAGACATGCACAAAATCTGCGATATTGGCATGTCGATGTTATCGATCAACAGCTGTTATAAGCTGAGATCTCATCAGGGAGAGTTAAAAACCTTAGATCATATTTAAAAAGAATGAAATGGGGAGAAAAAAAAAAGAAATCTAAAATTAAAATTTGGAAAGTCACGTAGTTGGGACCGTTAAAAATCAAAAGCAAAAATAATATAAAGTTAAAATTATATGAAAAATAGAATATAAAAAATAAAACGAAATAAAATAAAATAAAATAAATATATATATATATATATATATATATATATATATATATAGATATATAGTATACTAAAGCTGAGTTGATCAACGTTTGTTTCCCTGAGGCTTTATCCCTATATGTATTAATCACTCAAAATACATGTTAAAATATTGCTCAGTTTTGGGATTAAGTTATGTTTGAAAAACCTTCCATTTTAATTGTTCTGATAAGATGCTTGTTTATATTACATTTCAATGTTTGCATGTTGTTACAATCGGGGAGAAACAAAGAGCAGAAAGGGCATTCCTAAGACAAACGGCTCCAGGAAACAAGCTATTAAAAACAATAAAAAATATTCAGAACCATATAACTTGTTTTCGTGGCATTTACAACCCTCTCTCACCAGCCGTTCATGTTCAACACAAAGTAAAGACTGCGGATTACAAAAGAGATGTGACAACAATCACACAAAAGTACTTCAATTACAGTTTTACGTGTCAGTCAAAAATACTCGCCTTTTTGGTTTGTGGTCACATTTTGAGCACTTCATTTGCACAAAACTTCATTGTTTTGTATTGTTATACTAAAGGTTAAAGAGGGTAGCCCTTAAATACAAACAGTGAGAAAAGAGAAATGAGATCATATGTTGTCAACATCTATCTCCTTATTTTCTCTCTTTCTCTGTATATATATATATATATATATATATATATATATATATATATAGTCTTGGAAGTTTCTCAACCATTAAAACTATATTAAAAAAAAAAAAAAAAAAAAAACTGAAGTCCCAAGTCGTTCAGTGGAAAATCACTCATGTAAGTCAATTTAACTTTTTAAGTTATTATATTAGTTTGCTTCTAACATTATTTAAGGGATCATCAGTTGTTTACCATGAAAAACTGTTTCGGGAATTTATATATATAATTTCTTTGTAATATAGCAGGAAAAATCCCAACAGAGTGCTCGATTAATTAAGAATTAAAGTTAAAAATTAAAAATTAAGAGCGTAATATTTATTTATTTTGATACAGAAAAATTAGTACAATATTCGTACCGTCGGTTTCAAGCACAGAAGGACTTAGCCATTCGGCTCTCTTCAGCTTCTGTTGTCATCTGTTTCGGAAATGTGAAGTCACGTGTCACTCTCGTTTGGACGCATTATTTGCTTAAAGTGTTGTGTATGTTTTTTTAAATTTAGTGTAAGGAAGGTTTAATAAGGTTTGATGATACCTTTATTTAAATTCCTTCGAGATTGATTTAAAGTCCTTTAATCCAGAATTTAAACACGAAATTAATTAATGTTGTTCCTTTTAAACCCCTTTAATCCTTAAACCCATATTCTCTCTCCCTAATTCCTTTAGAACACACATCATCAAACTCCAAAACAGTAACGGCCAAATATACGAAACTCATAATATTGACTCACGGGAATTATATAGAAATATTTTTTTAGTTTTTTAGTTTTTAGTTTTTATTTTAGTTTTTTTTATATTTTTTTATATCTCTTTAAATCTCCTCCGGTTTAAATCTCAACTGTTACTTTTCACCCATCCCTCTTTTTTCAAACCTTATTAAACCTTCCTTACACTAAATTTAAACAAACATACACAACACACTAAGCAAATAACGCGTCCAAACGAGGGTGACACGTGACTTCACATTTCCGAAACAGATGACAACAGAAGCTGAAGAGAGTCGGATGGCTAAGTCCTTCCGTGCTTGAAACCGACGGTACGAATGTTGTACTAATTTTTCTATACCAAAATAAATAAATATATATATATATATATATATATATATATATATATATATATATAAGGAAATTGACAACATCTTTGAAGCGCGCATGAGAATGTATTTAAGTGAAATATTTTGAAAGTCAATAATCGTGCAATTTAAATGGAAAATTCATTTTTTTTTTTTTTTTGCAAGCTTTCGTTGTAAAACAACTTTGTCAGGCGAAACTGTCTTATAGTTTTTTTTTCTTCCTCCTCATTTCGATGGTATTAACCCCGAGGGGTCGAATCACGATATGAGCAGAAAGAGACATCAAAATGAGGAGGAAGAAAAGAAGAAAAAAAAATTATAAGACAGTCTCACCTGACAAAGTTGTTTTACAACGAAAGCTTGCAAAACAAAAATTAAATAAATGAATTTTTCATTTAAATTGCACGATTGTTGATTTTCAAAATATTTCACTTATATACATTCTAATCCGTGCTTCAAAGATGTTGTCAATTTCCTTACTTAAAAAGCGCCAATCTGTGCATAATATCGCCAGGACTACACTTATCCTAACGTCTTTTAGAACTTGACGTCTCTTCCTGCTCATATCGTGATTCAACCCCTCGGGGTTAATACCATCAAAATGAGGAGGAAGAAAAGAAGAAAGAAAAAACTATAAGACAGTCTCACCTGACAAAGTTGTTTTACAATGAAAGCTTGCAAAAAAGAATTAAATAAATGAATTTTTCATTTAAATTGCACGATTGTTGATTTTCAAAATTTTTCACTTGAATATATATATATATATATATATATATATATATATATATATATTATTGGATGTTTTTCAACCTTTGAAACTATATGAAAAACCCCAGACACTTTTAGTCCCAAGTTCTTCATTGGAAAACCCCTACGCTTGTAAGTCAATTATTCTCTTGCAATCACTGCATTAGTTTGCTTCCAAGAATTTACGCTAGTCTTAATATTATTGTCGGAATCATCAGTTGTTTACCATGAAAGCTTTTTTCGGGGATTTAAAAACAAAACAGGATTTTATCTCATGGCTCCCAGCAGTGTGGATCAGACACCACTTCCCTTAAAAAAACAAGAACAAAAACGTTCCTGATATCAGATCTAATTTTTTGTTCCAGATTATTTTTTCTGCTAACCTATTTTCTTAAAAATGTTCTCCTTACCTGTGTTGTTCGTTTTTGCAGAAAAAATATAATTTAAAATTTCCTTTTCTTTTCTTTTCTCTCCCAATTTTATTGTTCCCAAATATGATCTGAAGTGAGGATCGGATTTTAACTTTGCCTGATGAGATCTCAGTTTCTAAGATCTGTTTATCGATAACATCGACATGGTAGTGCCGCAAATGTTGTACATAAGAATAGTCATATATATAAAAGCTCTATTTGATGTTAAGCACTTTTTATAAGCCCGGTTGAAATTCTTTGGATTCTTATCCTGTAGATGTGTACTTTGCCTGGATTATATATATACATGGACGGCGGCACCGAGGGGGCAGGGGGGGGGGGGGCTCAAGCCCCCCCCCCCCACACACACTTTTTGACTTGCCGCCTCCACTTTACGGTCATCAATAATGAAGTTATATATGCATGTGTTTAACCGGGCCCCCCCCACTTTTTAGGAGAGCCCCCCCCCCAACTTTTATAACTGTCCCGCCGGTCCTGATATATATATATATATATATATATATATATATATATATATATATATATATATAGAGAGAGAGAGAGAGAGAGAGAGAGAGAGAGTAAGTTATGAAAATATATTTAGGGCAATTAAGCTACACAGAGGCTTCCAGTTCATATTATATTCCAATAACCATGGTTTTATTTTATTATTTTTATTTTTTCACATTTCCAAAAAATATAAAATTTCTGTGAGATATATTTTGCTCTGTTATCAATAATTGACAATCATCGAGCTGAATCTTTTAAGGAGACTGACTACAAAGTAAAAGGAACTGATAGTATATGCTAATACATATATTGTCATTAATAATTATAACCTTAATATTTAATAAAGTGTATTTAAAGACACCACATGGTGTCAGAAATAGAGATGTCAAAGCGAGCTCAAAAGAGTTTTTAATTGTAAAATAACTTGTTATGTGGTTGGTGATGTTCGCGATCTTTCGGTTGGTTAAGCTAGTCTCGTAGAGAAACCAATTCCAGAAATAAAGTTTAGCTGATTCCATTCAGTAAACTGTTAGAAAAATAAAATCTTTCAGAAAGAAAGAAATTTTAGTCAAATAAGAAATGCCTTTATTTTCGCAAGACTGGAACAAAACTGAATACAACGAAACCATTGGTGTCAAATGTTAAAAAAGGGTTCAATGTCGCTGTAAGTTGGAAGGGACGTCCTTACACGTCCGCTTGGGTTGACATCTTAAATTCAACTGATATAGACGTGGGGAAAAATGTATAAGTAGTCCAACGGAAGTGCATCCATTTAATTGGATAATAGATCAATCCCTCTGCGTAGAAACATCAGTTTACGATAAGAGAAAATAGTTCATCAAAATTTAACTGCTACAAACCCATGGGCTTAGGATCATTAACACGAACCCGAACCCGAACCCGAACCTTAACGTCCAGAAAATTTTATTTTCAACTAAGTGCAGAACCTGTCTATGGCAGGGTCATAGATTATAACTATAATCTAGGAAAACTACATCTCTTACTTCGCTTTATAAAGCCTTACAAGTAGAAAACCTGACCTAGGATGGGTTTCATTGTAAGTTAATATGGATATTAATTGTTAATATGAATATTAATTGTAAGTTAATATGAATATTAATTAATTGTAAGTTAATATGAATATTAATTAATTGTAAGTTAATATGAATATTAATTGTCTTGGCCTTTTGACTAAGAGCAAAGTGTAGTATCTGTTCTGATATTACACTTAATCTTTTCTGTCCTCGCTCAGTGATGGAGAACTCATTCTAGATGGAGGCAATTTTTATTTTTGCCCCAATCCAGAGTGCCCCTTTTAGAGGAGCTGAATTTTCTACACATTAAAAACCCACC
>OY744542.1:32976062-33016062 GCA_963556195.1 Sepiola atlantica
AAAAAAAAAATATTATTCTTTTTCTTCTTTTGACTTTTGCCTATGTTGATTTCTTTGGCAAAATTCTTCTTTATTTAAAAAAAAAAAAATATTATTCTTTTTCTTCTTTTGACTTTTGCCTATGTTGATTTCTTTGGCAAAATTCTTCTTTATTTAAAAAAAAAAAAATATTATTCTTTTTCTTCTTTTGACTTTTGCCTATGTTGATTTCTTTGGCAAAATTCTTCTTTATTTAAAAAAAAAAAAATATTATTCTTTTTTTTCTTTTGACTTTTGCCTATGTTGATTTCTTTGGCAAAATTCTTCTTTATTTAAAAAAAAAAAATATTATTCTTTTTCTTCTTTTGACTTTTGCCTATGTTGATTTCTTTGGCAAAATTCTTCTTTATTTAAAAAAAAAAAAATATTATTCTTTTTCTTCTTTTGACTTTTGCCTATGTTGATTTCTTTGGCAAAATTCTTCTTTATTTAAAAAAAAAAAAATATTATTCTTTTTTTTCTTTTGACTTTTGCCTATGTTGATTTCTTTGGCAAAATTCTTCTTTATTTAAAAAAAAAAAAATATTATTCTTTTTCTTCTTTTGACTTTTGCCTATGTTGATTTCTTTGGCAAAATTCTTCTTTATTTAAAAAAAAAAAAATATTATTCTTTTTCTTCTTTTGACTTTTGCCTATGTTGATTTCTTTGGCAAAATTCTTCTTTATTTAAAAAAAAAAAAATATTATTCTTTTTTTTCTTTTGACTTTTGCCTATGTTGATTTCTTTGGCAAAATTCTTCTTTATTTAAAAAAAAAAAAATATTATTCTTTTTCTTCTTTTGACTTTTGCCTATGTTGATTTCTTTGGCAAAATTCTTCTTTATTTAAAAAAAAAAAAATATTATTCTTTTTCTTCTTTTGACTTTTGCCTATGTTGATTTCTTTGGCAAAATTCTTCTTTATTTAAAAAAAAAAAAATATTATTCTTTTTTTTCTTTTGACTTTTGCCTATGTTGATTTCTTTGGCAAAATTCTTCTTTATTTAAAAAAAAAAAAATATTATTCTTTTTCTTCTTTTGACTTTTGCCTATGTTGATTTCTTTGGCAAAATTCTTCTTTATTTAAAAAAAAAAATATATTATTCTTTTTCTTCTTTTGACTTTTGCCTATGTTGATTTCTTTGGCAAAATTCTTCTTTATTTAAAAAAAAAAAAATATTATTCTTTTTCTTCTTTTGACTTTCGCCTATGTTGATTTCTTTGGCAAAATTCTTCTTTATTTAAAAAAAAAAAAAAATATTATTCTTTTTTTTCTTTTGACTTTTGCCTATGTTGATTTCTTTGGCAAAATTCTTCTTTATTTAAAAAAAAAAAAATATTATTCTTTTTCTTCTTTTGACTTTTGCCTATGTTGATTTCTTTGGCAAAATTCTTCTTTATTTAAAAAAAAAAAAATATTATTCTTTTTCTTCTTTTGACTTTTGCCTATGTTGATTTCTTTGGCAAAATTCTTTATTTAAAAAAAAAAAAATATTATTTTTTTTTTTCTTTTGACTTTTGCCTATGTTGATTTCTTTGGCAAAATTCTTCTTTATTTAAAAAAAAAAAAATATTATTCTTTTTCTTCTTTTGACTTTTGCCTATGTTGATTTCTTTGGCAAAATTCTTCTTTATTTAAAAAAAAAAAAATATTATTCTTTTTCTTCTTTTGACTTTTGCCTATGTTGATTTCTTTGGCAAAATTCTTCTTTATTTAAAAAAAAAAAAATATTATTCTTTTTCTTCTTTTGACTTTTGCCTATGTTGATTTCTTTGGCAAAATTCTTCTTTATTTAAAAAAAAAAAAATATTATTCTTTTTCTTCTTTTGACTTTTGCCTATGTTGATTTCTTTGGCAAAATTCTTCTTTATTTAAAAAAAAAAAAATATTATTCTTTTTCTTCTTTTGACTTTTGCCTATGTTGATTTCTTTGGCAAAATTCTTCTTTATTTAAAAAAAAAAAATATTATTCTTTTTCTTCTTTTGACTTTTGCCTATGTTAATTTCTTTGGCAAAATTCTTCTTTATTTAAAAAAAAAAAAATATTATTCTTTTTCTTCTTTTGACTTTTGCCTATGTTGATTTCTTTGGCAAAATTCTTCTTTATTTAAAAAAAAAAAAATATTATTCTTTTTTTTCTTTTGACTTTTGCCTATGTTGATTTCTTTGGCAAAATCCCCACCTGGTTATCAGTTTCCTACCGGTCTCACAGTCCTTCGTGAAATCTTCTGTCAGAGTTGCTATTTACCTCCACCCAATCACAAAAGGATGTGACCTAAAGCCAGAAGGTGGGGATAGAAAAAGCCAGTGCATAAGAAGTGTGTGCACTCTCAGCCCACAATATATGCCTGAGCAGCCCGTTTGGCATTCCCTGGTAGAGGCACCTAAGGCGATTATTAATAAACTAGCCTATTCTCAAAGAGAGAAAATAAAGTCATCACCTACTCAAAAAATGACTCAGACTCTGTCGGACTGATTGTCGTGGACGTATCCTCAACTGGTATTATTGTTTAGTTGTAGTTCATTTATTTTATATAATGGTTAGAGTGTTCGCAAATGGGCCGGGAAACTGGAGTTCAATCCTCAGTCGAGTAAAACCAAAGACTTAAAGAATGTTTATTGACACCCTCTTGTAAACACTCAGCATTATAAGACGAGGATCAAGGGTAAGTAGAGTAATCTTATCGCTCTATCCTACATTATATGGTCAGTATCAAGGGTAAGTGGAGTAATCTTATCGCTCTATCCTACATTATATGGTCAGTATCAAGGGTAAGTGGAGTAATCTTATCCTGGTCAGTATCAAGGGTAAGTGGAGTAATCTTATCCTGGTCAGTATCAAGGGTAAGTGGAGTAATCTTATTCTAGTCAGTATCAAGGGTAAGTGGAGTAATCTTATTCTGGTCAGTATCAAGCGTAAGTGGAGTAATCTTATCCTGGTCAGTATCAAGGGTAAGTGGAGTAATCTTATTCTGGTCAGTATCAAGCGTAAGTGGAGTAATCTTATCGTGGGAAAGGAGTAGCACTCTATCCTACATTTTTGTGTAGTAGCTAATGAAAAAGAAGCCTTTGGGTCGCCCTTGACTATTATCGACCACTTTACTTACTTAGTTCATTATAGGATGTGTTGATGGTTATAGTCAGCATTACCTACATAAAAACTCCCCAATGTGGTGTTGTTTGGATGTAAGGCCATCAATAATAACCTGGATCTTTCTTTTAGCTAAGACCGATTTGATTATATTAAATATTCGTCCAGCAATATCGTACGAATTGATTTTCCTGAAAAGACCTACATGCTAGACCTTGTCAGAGGCCTTAAAGATATCACCCATTATCGCTCTAGATTCACCTAACTTATCTAGTGTGTGGTATATCCTTTCAGAGATGACCATTAGAATATCCACAGTAGAACGAGTGTAGTTTGAGTGTAACTCGTTTATTGAAAAATCTTCCTCCTGAGCATTGGAGGAATATATAGTGAATTATCCTGAAAATTTTTGGATAAACTTCTCCTTCCATTTTAAGTACAAAACTTTATATAAAATGCTGCTGGCTTTTAAGTCTCTTATTTTTCTTTTTTTTTAAGTTGCTACACATAGTGGAGATAGGAGGCCAGAATCTTTTTTTATCACACTCTGATGGCTGTTCCTGGTTGGCCTCTGTCATGGCTGGAGTGCCCCTTCCAGAGGCAGGAAGGTTTACATCATTGCTTACCTTTTCCTGCCTGGTGTGTAAACGGGTTGAGGAGCCCTTTTCGTCCTGGGTGTCGACCTACCAGTCTTGTTGTTATTCATTTTTTGTTATCGTATTTTCTGCAAAGTTTTGTGATTTTAAAAATAGTATTGTTGTCTATGCTGGTACTAATTGGTTTGTAATCTAGTGCTTCTAGAATTAAAAGAAAAATGGAAGATGTTACGAACATAAAATCCAAGTTCGTGCATATGTTTTTCTGAGTCCTTGCGGCAGAGTGGGAGGTATCCAGTCATATCAAAGCGATTGGGGGATATGGAGGAGTGTAGGTTAGTTTGACTTAGTGCTAGGATATCCGGGTAGTTCACTAGGAGAAATGATTCTACATCGTCTAGGTTAGTTCTAAGCCTTCGGATATTTTTTGTGAACGTGAGCCTCAGGGGAGGAGGCATATTGGTTGTGTTTAGGTGGGCGTCTGGTTTGAACTTATTTTTGTTTGTATGGTCTTGGATTGTTCTGATTTAAGAAACAAAGGAATTAATGGAATAAAAAATGAAGAGTTACCTGCTTTGAAGTGTGTTGACCGTTCCGCATGGCGGGTACTCGAAATTCAAAAGAAAAAAAGAACTTGTGTTCATGGTAGATTATTTATAGATGCCATTCATTTGCATATGAGGAGAGTGGCTGCTTTAAGAAGGAGGAGCGTATTGGGAAGACAGCAGTTCGGTTAGTGACAACAGAGAGTGAGGGGTTCTTACCCCGCCTAATAAACCGGTATCGTCCGGGCCTTTGGGTCTGGATTTACGCTGGTCTATTGGGGGTTGCCGGTCCTGTGCAGCTCTAGGAGGTGCACCCTCCCAGGCTTTGCCTCCCCTCTTTGGGGAGGAGTAAGTTTATTGCTTACTGTCTGAGGCGCCCCTACCGGGGAATGCCGATGGAGCTGCCCAGGCAATTTTTAAATGGCCAGAGTGCTCACCTCTCGAGCGCTGGCTTATCTAATCCCACTTTCCCGACCTTGTGTCACATCTTACCTTGTGAGAGGTAGATAAATAACGTGAACAGTGATATTGATATTGAGATTTAGAAGTTGCTTTAAATTCATTACCAGATTACAGTTGTCTAACATGATATCTAGGGACTGTCCATTCTCGATGTTTGAGGGCCCCATGTTTCATCTTGTGGCTGAAGTTTATCAAGAGATCCCTACAAGCATTTATTTTCGAAAATCAGCCAGGTTTTTTTTAGTTATGGATGGCCCTAATCATCTATAATATAATTGTACATTTTTCTAAACACTATGTTGTATTTCTGATTATGACAAACAATGATGTATAGAAATATACTCATATCTTGTTATTGTTTGGTTGTGACAAACGAGGGAGAGAGAGAGAGAGAGAGAGAAAGAGAGAGAGAGGGGAGGAGGGGGGGTGGAGGAAGCACAAGAATTGACAGAGGTTGATCTCTCGAACTTGCTAGCCAGCAGACTCTCTCAATCAGTAGAGTATAAAGTGGACCTTGGGTTTACCTTCGGCAGCCTTGTAACTCTCGTTCCTCCACTTATTTTGTCCTTTAGTCCTCACATTCTATGAGCGTGTTTCTGACAAAAGGGAAATAATTGCTGTTTTCTGGGTCGTCTGTTGTTTTGAGTAGGTGTTATGTGGAAATTCTAAATCCTCTCATACTATTCATCATCATTCAACTGTCAATCTATTCATCTCATTAATCCTTATCCTCGAGTCACTTTCAGGCTTTGATAAGTGATGACTTATTATTAAAGAAAGAACGTTTATTGTTTTGTTTTTAGCTTTATTTCATTTTTTAAAGAATTCTTTTAGCTTTTTGAAAGTGGACCAAGGACAGTAGAAAGTGGACCTTTGGTTTACTTTTGGCAGCTTCTTAAGTTGCTTCCCTTATTTTGTCCTTTAGTTCTCACATTCCACGAACGATGTTTCTGACAAAGGGGGGAGAATTGCTGTTTTATGGGTCAGAATCTATCCATCTAACAGTTAGGTTTTTCCCTTGAAGTAGTATCATTTTGTAGCTCCTTACATCAAGTGGCTTCATGCCTTGCCTGGAGCGATTTCCATCAAAAGAAATTTCAATTTAGACTAGTTTATATAACATTTTTGGACACCTACGCATCAACCTGTAAACACGCATTCTTAGATTTTGCTTTCGCCATGACTGTAGACACGCCCCAGGGTATTTATTTAGCAAGGATGTATACTCGTCTTCAAATAACCTTTGCAGCAAGTGTCTCTTCATCAAATCCCCACATATTTTATTTTCTGGACAGTTTTGTCTCCATGTCAATCAAACCTCATTATATTTCTCACAGCCAGATGCGTGTCTGTACTAATTAGGTTTTATTTATTCCTGCAAGGTGCTATTTCCAGTACAGCAGACCCAATATTCAACAACTAGCCCAGTTTAATAATATTAAAGCAGCAGTCTTCTTTTTGTCTGAATCAGCATGTTAATTTTTCTTTTTAGCCTGATTGTGTTGTTGGCATTGGTTTACAAGATTCGTTTTTAGAATCAAGTACTCATAGGAGAGACCAGGTGAAGGTCACCTCCCAATCCGCATGTTAGTTTACTGATTACATAAATCCAGACATAGACACGTCCGTTTGTCGAAACTGTTATCTTTGTTTTCCCAACCAATAACCAACAAAAACAAGCAAGGGAGATCACTCTAAAAACTTATCTCAAAGGAATAGAACTCTTATATCTCAATACAAGGGAGATAACTTAACAACAATTGCACATATGTATCACCTTAATGTCCTCTCCTAGTCTTTTTCACTCTCTCCTTTTTTCTTTTCTCTTTTTCCTGTTTCTGCTGGCTTCTTCTTGCACTCACTGTTTTTCTATTTGAAGGATTTTTAGATGCCTATCCTCACATCACTTAATTAAATTATACATTTTATATTCTATGCCTATAACCCTTTTGTCACTGTTAATTAAACATTATTTTACAGAGCTAGTGTTTTGGAGAGATATCATAATCATCATATTCGGTTTAACGTCTGTTTTGCATGATGGCATATGGTTGACTGCTTTTAAAAATTTACTTTCAAACTAACCTCTCTTTGGCCAGGTTTTTATTCATCCTTTTTCTCTCAAATCAGTCCTTATTACTTCGTCCCATGTTTTCCTTGGCCTTCTCCTGTGAACTAAATACCTCAACTGTTCTACTTACCTAACAACTTTCACCCATTCTTTCAACGTGACCAAGCCATCAAAGTATCCTGTTCTGCACACGTCTCCCTATACTGTCCAGATTTAATCTTCCTCTGAGGTCAGCAGATCTAAGTCTGTCTAAGTATGTCACATTACACATCCATCGTATTATTCTTATATTATTTCTCTCCATGCAACGTATGTCCTCAACCCTCACTGGTCAGATTTCACTTCCAGATATGATAACACTGCATACACACACCTGATAGACTCTTCCCTTGGTCGACAGTGGTAACGCTCTGCTGGTTAGTAATGGCAGAAGTTCCCTGAATTTACTCCATCCACTCCTAACTCTTGCAATTAGACAAGCACCTGCTATCACCATGGTTGGGTCACCTGTAACTCTAAAAGTCGGATATTCATAAATGAATGCTCGTAGGGGTATGAAAAATATTGTCTAGATATCAAATGTTTTTTTAAAAAGTCAGAAATTTCTAGATCCCCCCCCCCACCAAAAAAAAAAACCATCCCGGAACATGCTAGATGTTGGTGTTCGCTGGCCATGAATAAGGAAAGAATAGACAAACAAAAAAAAACCAGAGCACCAATGTGAGAGCACAACATCAGTGTGATTCACAATCCGATCTATGCAAGCCTATGATATCAACTCTCTCCTCGCCCTGGCCTTAACTTGCAGACATCTGGCAACAAAATGATATACAAAATAAATATGTAGAGGTAGAAATAAAATGAATAAGGAAAAGACTTCCATTTTTTAAAGCTCTGTTGTATTTGTTTCTTTGTTCCTGACACACTGGCTATTTACCGGATGTACAGACGATTACCTGTAAGCATGGCATGACAGGTTCAAGTTCTGTCAGGGAAGTTCAGTCACTTTTTTTTTTTACTTTTGTTCACCACAAACAATTACCACTGAAGCGTATGGGAGTATTGTGATAGAGTAGAAGATTTATAGGGCACAAACTAGGTGGGGAGTTGGGCAGCAAGATGTTTGTTCGCATTACATTTAAATTTCTACATGTTAATACGGTCGGAAAAACAGAGAGCAAGACGGGAATTTCAATGTAAATAAATGCTTATAACCTTATTATTAGGCACACAGAGAAAAAAAGAAAGTTCTTTACAGTTGTGGTAGACAACGAGTTTTACATCGTTTGTTGTCATCCATTCATCCAAAGCCAGATTCCATCTAGTGAAGAAGAAGAAGGTGTAAGTCAGCAACAACGGCGTCCACACATGGAGTTCAAAGAAAGCCAACAAAATTATACGTTATTAGGGGCTTCCATACATATAAAAGTCTAATATTTTATGAATAAATGCTTGTATTATTAAACTAGGCTAATGTTTAGGAGAGGTAGAATAAAATTATAGGTTATTTAGGCTGGAAGGATAAAAGTCTGCTTTTCATAAATAAATGCTTCTAGGGTATATTCTAGACTTATACCTATATTGTCATTGCTGGCTTAGTATTATGAGAATCAGCTAGTGTTCAGTAAAGATAGAGAAGAATTATTATTTATGTAACTATAAGTTTGATTTTTATAAATAAATGCTTGTAGAGTATACTCTATGTCTATATCCACATTGTCACTGCTTGCTTAGTATTATTAGACTCGGCTAATATTCAGAAGAGATGAAGGAAAATTATATGTTATTACAGTGCTTGCAGGGAAGCATTCCCGTGGTTATGTGTTCCACAGATATAGGAAAGAAACGCTGTTCATGAAAATTCCATTTGATGCTAGGCACATGAGGAAGAAAATAAAATTATTTGCTGTTGTGGTAGAAGACGAGTTCTACATCGTGTGTGGTCATCCATTCATCAAAAGCCAGATTTCAGAAGAAGAAGAATAAGGTGTTAGTCAAGAACTGTATCTCCACATGGGGTCCAGTGATAGTCAAAAAATTTATATGTTATTAGGGCCTTCCATAAGTATAAAAGTCTGATTTTGATCAAATAAATGGTTCTAGGAAATATTCTCTGCCTATATCTTCATTGTCACTGCTGGCTCAATATTATTAGACTGGGTTAGCATTCAGAAGAGATGGAGAAAACTATTCGTTATCATCGCCTTCCATACATATAAAAGTATGATTTTCATAAATAAATGCTTGTCAACATGTTATTAAGAATCAATGTCTATTCTTCCCTGTTATTCGTCTTTTAGACCTAGAATGGTTCTAATTAATTTCTGTGAAAGAATTTTACAAAATCCATACTCCAGACAATGCACAGCTTATTCTCAAGTGTCATCCAATCATTCAGATTTCTTCGATTCTAAAACCTAAAAAAAAGAATAAGAACACTAATGATTGTTCCTATTGTGTTATTCTTGGCAAATAAGAATGCTAAAATTCACTACATAATTTAGAAAGTAATATACACTTACCATTATTGAATATATATATGGCCAAAGGGCTAGAACAATTAACTACCAGACTGGCGGTTGGATTTTGAATCACAGTTTGAACCGCTTACTAGTATTAGCCACACTGAGGAGCTGTGATATAATGAAACAGCTGTCTGTATATGACCATATACATATACTTTCTTTTCACTCGTGTGTTGAACTCTCTAGTAGAAGGAAATAACAGTTTCCACTTAGCATAAAACGCATTTCTCTTCTTAATTTAAATAGAGTTCTGCGGAATATGTAAAAACAAAAACATTATAATTTGTCTCGCTTTCGTGATGAGATGGCGTTCGGGTTAGAATGCTTGACAGTTAGATTTTGAATCTCAGCTTGGACCGCTCATCATGTCAAGCTACACTGAGGAGCTGTAATACGAAAAAACAGCTGTCTGTAGATGACCATAAATGTATACTTGCTCCACAAGTCAGATTATTTTAGAGTTGGTGTTGTTGTGTTTTGGAGAATTGTTAATTACAATTCTAGAGTCGGACTCTTTTTAGAGTTGGCGTAGTTTGGTTTTAAAGAATTGTTAATTACAATTCTAGAGTCGGACTCTTTTTAGAGTTGGCGTAGTTGGGTTTTAAAGAATTGTTAATTATAATTCTAGAGTCAAACTCTTTTTAGAGTTGGCGTAGTTTGGTTTTAAAGAATTGTTAATTACAATTCTAGAGTCGGACTCTTTTTAGAGTTGGCGTAGTTTGGTTTTAAAGAATTGTTAATTACAATTCTAGAGTCGGACTCTTTTTAGAGTTGGCGTAGTTGGGTTTTAAAGAATTGTTAATTATAATTCTAGAGTCAAACTCTTTTTAGAGTTGGCGTAGTTTGGTTTTAAAGAATTGTTAATTACAATTCTAGAGTCGGACTCTTTTTAGAGTTGGCGTAGTTTAGTTTTAAAGAATTGTTAATTACAATTCTAGAGTCGGACTCTTTTTAGAGTTGGCGTAGTTGGGTTTTAAAGAATTGTTAATTATAATTCTAGAGTCAAACTCTTTTTAGAGTTGGCATCGTTGTGTTTTGGAGAATTGTTAATTACAATTCTAAGGTCGAACGCTTTTTAGAGTTGGCGTAGTTGTGTTTTGGAGAATTGTTAATTACAATTCTAGAGTCGGACTCTTTTTAGAGTTGGCGTAGTTGGGTTTTGGAGAATTGTTAATTACAATTCTAGAGTCGAACTCTTTTTAGAGTTGGCGTAGTTGTGTTTTGGAGAATTGTTAATTACAATTCTAGAGTCGGACTCTTTTTAGAGTTGGCGTAGTTTGGTTTTAAAGAATTGTTAATTACAATTCTAGAGTCGGACTCTTTTTAGAGTTGGTGTTGTTGTGTTTTGGAGAATTGTTAATTACAATTCTAGAGTCGGACTCTTTTTAGAGTTGGCGTAGTTTGGTTTTAAAGAATTGTTAATTACAATTCTAGAGTCGGACTCTTTTTAGAGTTGGCGTAGTTGGGTTTTAAAGAATTGTTAATTATAATTCTAGAGTCAAACTCTTTTTAGAGTTGGCATCGTTGTGTTTTGGAGAATTGTTAATTACAATTCTAAGGTCGAACGCTTTTTAGAGTTGGCGTAGTAAGGTTTTGGAGAATTGTTAATTACAATTCTAGAGTCGGACTCTTTTTAGAGTTGGCGTAGTTGGGTTTTGGAGAATTGTTAATTACAATTCTAGAGTCGAACTCTTTTTAGAGTTGGCGTAGTTGTGTTTTGGAGAATTGTTAATTACAATTCTAGAGTCGGACTCTTTTTAGAGTTGGCGTAGTTGTGTTTTGGAGAATTGTTAATTACAATTCTAGAGTCGGACTCTTTTTAGAGTTGGCATAGTTGGGTTTTAAAGAATTGTTAATTATAATTCTAGAGTCAAACTCTTTTTAGAGTTGGCATCGTTGTGTTTTGGAGAATTGTTAATTACAATTCTAAGGTCGAACGCTTTTTAGAGTTGGCGTAGTTGGGTTTTGGAGAATTGTTAATTACAATTCTAGAGTCGAACTCTTTTTAGAGTTGGCGTAGTTGTGTTTTGGAGAATTGTTAATTACAATTCTAGAGTCGGACTCTTTTTAGAGTTGGCATCGTTGTGTTTTGGAGAATTGTTAATTACAATTCTAGAGTCGGACTCTTTTTAGAGTTGGGGTAGTT
Organism: Sepiola atlantica; assembly: GCA_963556195.1. NCBI lineage: Eukaryota > Metazoa > Mollusca > Cephalopoda > Sepiida > Sepiolidae > Sepiola > Sepiola atlantica. Next base: position 32,987,517 of record OY744542.1, read on the forward strand.
GGGTTTTGAAGAATTGTTAATTACAATGCTAGAGTCGGACTCTTTTTAGAGTTGGCGTAGTTGGGTTTTAAAGAATTGTTAATACAATTCGGGTGTCGAACATTTAATTTTTTTTTCGTGTGTGTGCCTTTTTTTTGTTTGTTTCAACTTTCACTTCTACAGAATGTGTAAAAAATGTGTAAAAATTGAAACAAACATTGAAAAAAAAAACAGTGGGATATGTTTAAAACAAAAAGAAACACTTAAGACAAAAAATATAAACATTTATTTTTTATTATTATTTAAAAGCAATAATTTATTGGAACTAACCAGTGAACTTTCGCATTTTATTCTCATTCATTAAATTTATTTATTGAATTGTATTTGACGATATTTTATACTGTGTTCATTTTGGGATATTTGTTTTAGGTTGTGTTTTGCTTTGCATTCAGAGAAAGAGATATAGATGGAGAGACAAATGGTATGAGAAAGAAAGAGAGAGATAGAGATAGAGACAGAGAGAGAGTAAGAGAGGGAGATATATATATATATATATATATATAATAAAATGACGTAAGAAGCCCTTTTTAACAATGCGTGAAAGAATTTATTTCTTTTTTTTTTTCCAATCAATTTCGAAGTTTACAAACTTCATCTTCAGGGATGTATTTTTTTTTTTTTTTTATAAAATAAACAAACCTTTACTTTTGTTTATATAAGTAGCATCGAGATGGTGTGACGCTCTCCACCAAGATGGAATAGGGCGGAAGTGAAAAATATTAAGAACGATTATGCCAGGGGCAAGCCGGGAGTTATAAAGATATTGTTCGTTCTTTTTTTTTTTTTTTTTTAAGCATTGAATAAAATGTAATAAAATGACGTAAGAAGCCCTTTTTAACAATGCGTGAAAGAATTTATTTCTTTTTTTTTTTCCAATCAATTTCGAAGTTTACAAACTTCATCTTCAGGGATGTATTTTTTTTTTTTTTTTATAAAATAAACAAACCTTTACTTTTGTTTATATAAGTAGCATCGAGATGGTGTGACGCTCTCCACCAAGATGGAATAGGGCGGAAGTGAAAAATATTAAGAACGATTATGCCAGGGGCAAGCCGGGAGTTATAAAGATATTGTTCGTTCTTTTTTTTTTTTTTAAGCATTGAATAAAATGTAATAAAATGACGTAAGAAGCCCTTTTTAACAATGCGTGAAAGAATTTATTTCTTTTTTTTTTTCCAATCAATTTCGAAGTTTACAAACTTCATCTTCAGGGATGTATTTTTTTTTTTTTTTATAAAATAAACAAACCTTTACTTTTGTTTATATAAGTAGCATCGAGATGGTGTGACGCTCTCCACCAAGATGGAATAGGGCGGAAGTGAAAAATATTAAGAACGATTATGCCAGGGGCAAGCTTAAAAAAAAAAAAAAAGAACGAACAATATCTTTATAACTCCCGGCTTGCCCCTGGCATAATCGTTCTTAATATTTTTCACTTCCGCCCTATTCCATCTTGGTGGAGAGCGTCACACCATCTCGATGCTACTTATATAAACAAAAGTAAAGGTTTGTTTATTTTATAAAAAAAAAAAAAAAATACATCCCTGAAGATGAAGTTTGTAAACTTCGAAATTGATTGGAAAAAAAAAAAGAAATAAATTCTTTCACGCATTGTTAAAAAGGGCTTCTTACGTCATTTTATTACATTTTATTCAATGCTTAAAAAAAAAAAAAAAGAACGAACAATATCTTTATAACTCCCGGCTTGCCCCTGGCATAATCGTTCTTAATATTTTTCACTTCCGCCCTATTCCATCTTGGTGGAGAGCGTCACACCATCTCGATGCTACTTATATAAACAAAAGTAAAGGTTTGTTTATTTTATAAAAAAAAAAAAAAAATACATCCCTGAAGATGAAGTTTGTAAACTTCGAAATTGATTGGAAAAAAAAAAAGAAATAAATTCTTTCACGCATTGTTAAAAAGGGCTTCTTACGTCATTTTATTACATTTTATTCAATGCTTAAAAAAAAAAAAAAAAGAACGAACAATATCTTTATAACTCCCGGCTTGCCCCTGGCATAATCGTTCTTAATATTTTTCACTTCCGCCCTATTCCATCTTGGTGGAGAGCGTCACACCATCTCGATGCTACTTATATAAACAAAAGTAAAGGTTTGTTTATTTTATAAAAAAAAAAAAAAAATACATCCCTGAAGATGAAGTTTGTAAACTTCGAAATTGATTGGAAAAAAAAAAAGAAATAAATTCTTTCACGCATTGTTAAAAAGGGCTTCTTACGTCATTTTATTACATTTTATTAAATGCTTAAAAAAAAAAAAAAGAACGAACAATATCTTTATAACTCCCGGCTTGCCCCTGGCATAATCGTTCTTAATATTTTTCACTTCCGCCCTATTCCATCTTGGTGGAGAGCGTCACACCATCTCGATGCTACTTATATAAACAAAAGTAAAGGTTTGTTTATTTTATAAAAAAAAAAAAAAAATACATCCCTGAAGATGAAGTTTGTAAACTTCGAAATTGATTGGAAAAAAAAAAAGAAATAAATTCTTTCACGCATTGTTAAAAAGGGCTTCTTACGTCATTTTATTACATTTTATTCAATGCTTAAAAAAAAAAAAAAAGAACGAACAATATCTTTATAACTCCCGGCTTGCCCCTGGCATAATCGTTCTTAATATTTTTCACTTCCGCCCTATTCCATCTTGGTGGAGAGCGTCACACCATCTCGATGCTACTTATATAAACAAAAGTAAAGGTTTGTTTATTTTATAAAAAAAAAAAAAAAATACATCCCTGAAGATGAAGTTTGTAAACTTCGAAATTGATTGGAAAAAAAAAAAGAAATAAATTCTTTCACGCATTGTTAAAAAGGGCTTCTTACGTCATTTTATTACATTTTATTCAATGCTTAAAAAAAAAAAAAAAAAGAACGAACAATATCTTTATATATATATATATATATAGAGAGAGAGAGAGAGATAGTAAGAGAGAGATAGAGAGAGAGAGAGAAAGAGAGAGATAGAGAAAGAGAGAGAAAGAGAGAGATAGAGAGAGAGAGAAGAAAAGAGAGAGAGATAGAGAGATAGAGAGAGAGAAAGAGATAGATAGAGATAGATAGAGAGAGTGATAGAGAGAGAGATAGAGAGAGAAAGAGAGAGATAGAGAGTGATAGAGAGAGAGAGAGATAGATAGAGAGAAAGAACAAGAGAGAGAGGTAGAGAGAGAGATAGAGAGAGAGAGAGAGAGAAAAATAGAGAGAAATAGAGAGAGAGAAATAGAGAGAGAACAAGAGAGATAGAGAGATAGAGAAAGAGAGAGAGAGAGAAAGAGAGAAAGAAGGAGAGAGAGAAAGAGAGAGAGAGATTTACAGGTTATGGGAATACGTGACAGCCATGGGGATTGCTAAAGTGTAAACACAAGATCCATGAATCAACTAATAATATGTTGTAGCAAGAAAAGAATTCATGCAACGTTTGAAAATTGTAAATGGCAATTAAGAGAGAAAAGGTAAATGATCATAGTAACGTTCCTGTTTGTTTTTACGGTGCATGTTTGTTTGAAACTTGAACACCTCATGTTGAGAAGATATCTTAAAAATATCTTTCTATATTTTTATCATATTTCTTTTGTTAAAAGAATTTGCAATGCAAAATCACGACTAGGTGATAATGTGTTGTTTTTTTTTTAATTTCAATTGCCACAAATAAGAGAAGTATCCAATTCATAAAATTTTCAGCATTTATTCAGTTAATCATATATTTTATAAGAAATACAATTTTTCAAATTAAATATCGATATTCATAAAAAGTAGACATCTGCCAAATTTATTGAAATACATTCAGTAGTTACTGAGTCTCTTGTGAACAAACAGGCAGATAGACACTTCGTTTTATATATAAGAATAAGAAAAAAACTATTTTCAAATTGTTTGCTTCGATATTCCAATATCTAAGTAAATGGCATCGTTTCAAACTTAAACAGCTTTAAAAAGTATTTGGATTACAGATCAGTGTGTTATCGACAAATTCATAAATCTTTAAAATCAGTCAACTTTAAAAGTTCTACTTTATGATATCAATTAAATAATCTTTAAGATATTCAAAAAAGTAATAATAATTTTTCTTCATCTCTTCTAAATATTAGCCCAGTCTAATATTACTAAGAAAGCAGTCACAATGTGGATATAAGCATAGAATCGTTTTCATACAAAAAATAAAAGTAAGTAGGCCTTCAGAGTGTTGCCTAAATCATCTCTTCGGTTGTCCTCTAGCATGATTGGGATCACCAAGGTTGGGAGGGTTTCAATAGGTTGGTAACATCAGCTATGCTTTCTCTAACCCTACATGATCTTACTCGACCAATCAGTGTCTAGCATTTAAGCTTACTTTATTGAATATACAAGCAGGGCAGGTATAAGAACTAACACATTTAAATATTTGATTTTCAAGAATTTTAAATAACAAACTGTCAGGTGGTGTAGCTTGTGTTACCAATGCATAGAGAAAGGTAATTATTCTCCATAATCAGGAGACCATTATCACTCTGCTGGGTACCCTACCAACGGACCAATACTGAATCCCAAAATTCAAGAAAAGTCTGATGTAATTAAAACAACATGTATTTAATGTTAGTATATTAAATCTGTGTGTTAGATAGTGGTGGGTCAGAGAGTATTGATTTACTCCTCTCCGGGAGTTAGGCACAAGGCCAGTTATTATCTTACTCCCACAAGGTCGGGTCGGGAAAGTGGGGTTTAAAAATTGCCTGGGGCGCCTCAGGCAGTAAGCAATAAACTTACTCCTCCCCAAAGAGGGGAGGCGAAGCCTGGGAGGGTGGACCTCCTAGAACTGCACAGGACAGACCCATAGACCGGCATAAAACAAGCCCTGAAGGCCAAGACAATACCAGTCTATGGGGTGCAGTATCCATCGGAACAGATACTACACTTTGATCTTAGCCAAAAGGCCAAGAACTAGCCAAAACGGAAGTCGGAAGTGACGTCATGACGGTAGGAGGCTTTGTCGATCTCTTTGTTCCTGACTGGCGGCCGAGGCAGATGTGTGAACCGGTCGCCCCATTGCCAGTAGCCAAGGGTCGGAAGAGGTGGAAGCAGTAGCCCAGAACGACTAAAGTAAATCTCATCTAGTAACTATTTCTTCTCTCTTCCTCTCCCGTGCAAAACAACTACACAAAATGTGTCATGTTTATTGTTAAATAAAACTTAAAATAACTCAACAACAGTATCTGCTTGTTTTTTCTGTCCACACAGTGCGAGCATTAACCACAGCAGCAAACACGAGATACACCAGCCAGCAAGACACTCAGCCCAACGAGGTAAGCGAGAATGTAACGTGGATTATTAGTCGTCTCTCTTGGACCATTTGGAGATAAGAGTAATCTCCCTTAATTCGGGGTTGGCTATTTAGGTTGAGTTCTGATAAAAAGTGAAGCTCTTCGATCTCTAAGACGAAAGAGATAGTTTTGTTGTCTCTCTTGGACCATTTGGAGATAAGAGTAATCTCCCTTAATTCGGGGTTGGCTATTTAGGTTGAGTTCTGATAAAAAGTGGAGCTCTTCGATCTCTAAGACGAAAGAGATAGTTTTGTTGTCTCTCTTGGACCATTTGGAGATAAGAGTAATCTCCCTTAATTCAGGGTTGGCTATTTAGGTTGAGTTCTGATAAAAAGTGGAGCTCTTCGATCTCTAAGACGAAAGAGATAGTTTTGTTGTCTCTCTTGGACCATTTGGAGATAAGAGTAATCTCCCTTAATTCAGGGTTGGCTATTTAGGTTGAGTTCTGATAAAAAGTGGAGCTCTTCGATCTCTAAGACGAAAGAGATAGTTTTGTTGTCTCTCTTGGACCATTTGGAGATAAGAGTAATCTCCCTTAATTCAGGGTTGGCTATTTAGGTTGAGTTCTGATAAAAAGTGGAGCTCTTCGATCTCTAAGACGAAAGAGATAGTTTTGTTGTCTCTCTTGGACCATTTGGAGATAAGAGTAATCTCCCTTAATTCGGGGTTGGCTATTTAGGTTGAGTTCTGATAAAAAGTGGAGCTCTTCGATCTCTAAGACGAAAGAGATAGTTTTGTTGTATTGATGATAGACGTCTGGTGAAGCTATTGATGATATAGACGAACATGATGAACTTTGATAAAAATAAGTCACAACAAATCACAATAATTGCTTCTTCTAATATTAAAACAAGTATTTTTTATTAAATGTCTATAAGATTGAAAATTCGTAGGGGCACTGCTTGCACCCTGACTTCAATGTGACCGAAAACAAATAAAGACTAAAAATATAAAATGATCATCCCAAATGGTAAATTCTTCATTTTACTGAACTTACAAAAGCAACTCATTAAAATAACTCGATTTGCTGCCAGGAATGTTTTAATTCAACCACCCCCTAATATTTAACATTTCTTAATGTGTCAATTTTGAAAATATGTAGCACTCATATGATTGAAATCTATTTTTTGTTGTATCTAGCATCTGGAGAGAGTTCAAAAGCTGGCTACTCGAATGGTGCAAGGTCTATGGGATCTGCCCTATGAAAGCCGACTCGAGAAACTTAACCTTTTCTCCTTTGAGTGCCGACGATTATTTTGTCCTAGAATCCCCACAATGGTCATTACGATATACCTATTATTCACTCTTGCACCTGAAAGACGTCTACAGATTTGGCAATAAATAATTAACAAATGGTAATATAATTAACTAATTCATCATTCATCAAGTTCTAAAAATTATGTTTAGACTCGCAAATCACATTTCTAAACTGAAGAGTAATTGAGATGTGGCCATTTAAAGCTCCCATAGCGATTTTTTACGGCATCTAAAAAAAAATTCTTTTTCAGAAGTATTTTTCATAAACTCTTAATATGTTATTTCGTATGCTTAATTCAACCAAAATCCATTGAAAAATATTTTGTATCAATTTGTTCCGGGTTCAATCAATTATTAACTTTTCTATCCTCTCGTACTCAATAGTATTAAAAATTCAAAAGAAAAAGTTTTAGTATATATATTTGTACACGGAAGAGCAAAAACAATTTTTTATGGGGGGGGGGGGCGGCTTGGAAAGAATTCTTTGCAATTTGAGATTTTTCGTCTCTAAGAAATTTATGCCCAGGGCAAATACCCCATTAGTTCCCCTCACGCTGTGCGACTATCCTCAGCCAGACTCTGAAAAGCCAAAGTAAGTTCGTGAAGACTGTTTGTCAATTTGTCAGGGTGGACATTTTGTTTTTCTGTGCGTCCATAGAAATGCCGCTTCCTCGGGCAAACCACTTGGTGTTCAACATTTCCTTTCTGTTGTGGAATCAAAGTCAGTCTATTGCAAACGGAAGATGATTCTGCTTTCTCTCCCCCCCCCCCCCCCCAACCACCAATTAATGTCGGAAATTTATTTCCTTCTCATTTTCGCGTCTGGCTAAAAGAAAAAAAAAACCCTGAAATCCTTAGAAATATTCGTTCAGTATATATAGTCTTATTAACTTAATTAACAATAAAACAATTCTTTTACATACTTCAGATAGATTCTTCTGGGAATCAATTTCCAAAAGAAAAACAAAATGAAGCTCAATAGTCAAACCTAACTTATTTATGTATGTAGGTATTTATGTATTCTTTGGATCATTCGAACTACTGTTCTCGTGTTGAGTGTTATTATCACAACGTTTCGGCCGATGTAACCTCCGACCTTCTTCAGGTGTATTTTGTCGAACTCGGGAATCTTTCTGTCGAACTCGGGAATCTGTATAAAATATCGAACGAAAACCTTTATTTAATTCACGAAGGTAGCTTGCTCTCGTTCCGTCGGCCACGACCGGCTAGAAGTCTTAAGTAATTCTTAGTATCGCCGCACTGAGGATTGAACCTTCAACCTCCAGAATCGTGTCACTTAGAACTGAATTTTACTTAATACTTTATCCGGTATGCCACAGGTCCTTGTGGCCATCAGAGGTTACATTGGCCGAAACGTTGTGAGAATAACACTCAAGATGAGAACAGTAGTCCGAATAATCCAAATTAGCAATCCTCATCTCAAAAATTAAAAACCATTTAAATACTTATTTCAAAATTTGCAATAGTTTAATTTAATTCAAATAGTAGCTATACGAAAATCCTGTGTGTCAGTACACATGTGTTTATGTAAATCCGTGTACATGTGTATATCTAAGTATGTATGTGTGTGTGTTTTATGTATATATCTCTACATGTATGCATTCTTTCATAGGTGTTTGTATATGTATGCGTGTGGGTGTGTATGTATGTGTATGAATCTATATATGTATTGTCTCTACCTGTATATGATTATAAATTTTGAGATGACTATAAAAACCTATGTTGTTACTTGCAGTTGTGATGTACATTTTGGTAGATTCTCTGCACAGACGGAGTTTTCCTCTGGTGTTTATTATTTTTGACAAAGGGAAGTTTGTTTTTTTTCCGAAATATTAAATAAATGATTTTTAATAATCATCCGGACAACACACAAACAGCTAACACCACACTTGCTGTTATGTAAGATTTTAAGAAAAAATATAAAAAAAATAAACAAATACCTTTATAAGCATTAAGATGCGATATCAATTTTTTTTTTTCCATAAAAAAAGAAAAACATTAAATCGAAACCGATTTTTTTTTTTCGTTTTCTTTTTTAAAACAAAAAATATGAACTTCAAACACTTATATCGCATCTTAATGCTTATAAAGGTATTTGTTTTACCTGTTCCTTCTTAAATTTAACAATAGATGCTTTTTAAAACAAAAAATATGAACTTTAAACACTTATACAAATCACGTGTTGCATCACGTTCTTCATATTTGATGATGGGAAACGACATCTTGCCCATTCGGCTGTATAACAACAAGCCGTTAAGAGATAAAAAAATACAAATCCGATGACATCAGGATATATTTACACACCGATGATGCCAGGTCTTGGCGAAATATCTGTATCACTTTAAACTAACAAAAAATGCTAGTTTTAATAAAAAAAAGAAAACGGTTTCTATTTAATGTTTTTCTTTTTTTATGGAAAAAAAAAATTGATATCGCATCTTAATGCTTATAAAGGTATTTGTTTTACCTGTTCCTTCTTATATATATATATATTTCAGTATAAGTTCTCAGAAATCAAAGGACCACTTCCAGGGCCTAACACTTGATCTCTATATGTGATACATAGATATCCGAGTGTTGCATTAAAGTTCTCCTTTACCTCTCAAACGTTGAGTTCGAAAAGAAAGGAAGAACATTAATTTTCCTCTCCCCAATTGACCAGTTAAATATGTTATAATATATCTTTCATTGTAGTCTCTTAGTCTTACCGGATGTCAGGACAAGAATTCATCTAGTCTGGTGGAGTATCCAGCTTAGTGTTGTTACTAGAGGCAACATCATTTGGAGAAGGTGGACCATTTCTCGTATAAGTCTGTGTGTAGTCATAACGAAGGGATCTTATTTGGGCTCTGAATACTATGTTATTTTGAATATTTGGTCAGGGTTTATTTGTAGGAAGAAGTATTCTCATGTCAGGTTATGCTGACAAATACCTGTACAGAGAAACCTTAGACATTCAAGGACAGTGTCTAGTAGCCATTCAAATTCTCTCTATATATAGATACCTAACTTTATATATAAAGAGATATGCACTAACGTAACTTTAATTTTTTTCAAATAAATAAATAAAGAAGAAATTATATAATAATGATAATAAAAAATAAATATATTGTTCTGTAATTTTGTAATTTTATTCCTTAAAATCTCTTTCAATTTCGATAATGACTTTTATTTTAGGATAATGTGGACCTCGTTCATATTGGATTTACTTTTGCTATGGAGACGTTTAAGGATTATTTAGTGTTATGAGGGTACTTATTACACTTTTCTGCAACTATGCTCCATACATAGTAGTTCAAAAAGTTGAGATCTGGGAATCTAGGAGGCCCAATGTTAGCTATCACGAAAAATTTCTGCTATGTATTTCTGCATTCTAATTAAGCTGTTTTCCTTGACCTTTTCTGATGTAAAATGACCTTTACTCATCACATAAGATTTGTATCCAATGTGTTTATGAACAACATTTCAGATTATTCCTTTTGACACACAGTGTTTTTTTGCAGTCGATCTCATGGATCTTCTAGGATTACTACCAACGGTGTGCTGTACTTATAAATTCAGGTGTTCTAATGCTATCATTGTGTCTAGAATGTCCTGTACGTTATGATAATGGTGATAAATTTCTATCTTAAGCCTTTCACTCTTTGTGGACTTTTCTAAACGAAAGATCAAGCGAGTTTTAAAAATGCTATTTCTAAATTACTATATTCAGTTTTCATAGTCATGTGAATTGTGTGTATCTTCATCTGTTGTGTAATTGTAAGAGGTCCAATGATACCTCCGAAATATACAAAATATAAAGTCAAATAATATTCCATGAAAAATGCCAGTATACTGAAATTATATGCCCTTAATAGGGTTAAGATGAAAATTCATATACACTAAATGTACACAAGCAAGGAAATTCCCAAATTTTTACACTTTTATTGTCATTAAGGGTATACGGTATAAATCTCTATGCATGAGTGGATGAAGTGTGTGAGGTGTGCTGAAGAAAAATTCCTACCAGTAAAATACATAGCCCTGTTGTGCTCGCATACCCTTAATGACAATAAAAGTGTAAAAATTTGGGAATTTCCTTGCTTTTGTACATTTAGTGTATATGAATTTTCATCTTAACCCTATTAAGGGCATATGATTTCAGTATACTGGCATTTCTCATGGAATGTCACTACTTTTGTAAAGGCTATGCCTGGTCATTTTAAAGTTTTTTTTGGAATTTTCTGAGAAAACTAAGGTATATGGTAAACTGAAATTAAAATGCCATCAACTAGACCCTAGAACCTCTATCTCTGCCAAAAATCAGCTGAATCCATCAAATAGTTGATGAGATACAGGGTGGCACATACGTATGTACGTACACACGGATAACACAAAATCATGCCTGCCCTTTCTGGATCTCTGGGTTGCCTTGACTAATGATGCTGAAATTCTACACACTTATAGAACCTATCAAATAAAAATTTTGTGCAAAGTTTTAACTAATTTGGTTTATTGGTTTTTGAGTTATGATTGATCAAAGAAATGAGATTTCTAGCATAGGCTGTTTTTGGAGTCTATTAACGGATAGAGCGCTATTGCGCCACCCTTGATTCTTGCTATAGTAAACATAACGTATGCCCTCAAATATCTTAAACATCCTGTATATATTTCGGAGGAAGGGGGGGGGCAAAGGTGCACAAGATATGTATGTCCTCAGCGCATGAGTCCACTAAAGACAATCTGTATATGTTAAATGTTCACTTTTCTTTCTCGTAGGCCAGTGTTAAAGCTGCTATCTGGATACTTTTCACTTAGACAAGTAGCCGGAACATATACACAGACATGAAAGAAGTAAATAGACACCCTAATTATCATTAATAATGAAGACTGCTGTCAGAGAGTCCTAATGGACCAAGGCGAGATAATAGTGATTATTTTCCCTCGCTGATGAATTCGATAATCACTCAGTTAACAGTGGAAAGTGGAATCCCGAGGTTTGCAGCGATTTGGTGCTGACTAAGTCCACCTCCAGATTAACATATAATATGGCTCCTCTGAAACTGCAATTGTTATTTCAGATTTAATCCTGACAGATGAAAGAAAATGCTATTTCACACATAAGCTTGACAGACCAAAGAAAATTATATTTCTGATTTGATCATGACAGACCAAATAAAAATGTTATTTAAAACTTCAGCTTGACAGACCAAAGAATATGATATTTCGAATTTAATCATGACAGACCAAAGAAAATGCTATTTCAAACTTAAGTTTGACAGACCAAAGAAAATGCTATTTCAAACTTAAGCTGGACAGACCAAAGAATATGATATTTCGAATTAAATCATGACAGATCAAAGAAAATAGTATTTCAAACTTAAGCTTGACAGACCAAAGAAAATGTTATTTCAAACTTAAATATGACAAACCAAAGAATACGATATTTCGAATTTAATCATGACAGACCAAAGAAAATAGTATTTCAAACTTAAGCTTGACAGACCAAAGAAAATGTTATTTCAAACTTAAATATTACAAACCAAAGAATATGATATTTCGAATTTAATCATGACAGACCAAAGAAAATAGTATTTCAAATTTAATCATGACAGACCAAAGAAAATGTTATTTCAAACTTAAGCTTGGCAGACCAAAGAATATGATATTTCGAATTTAATCATGACAGACCAAAGAAAATAGTATTTCAAACTTAATCATGACAGAGCAAAGAAAATGTTATTTCAAACTTAAGCTTGACAGACCAAAGAATATGATATTTCGAATTTAATCATGACAGACCAAAGAAAATAGTATTTCAAATTTAATCATGACAGACCAAAGAAAATAGTATTTCAAACTTAAGCTTGACAGACCAAAGAAAATTATATTTCTGATTTGATCATGACAGACCAAATAAAAATGTTATTTAAAACTTCAGCTTGACAGACCGAAGAAAATAGTATTTCAGAATTAATGATGACAGACCAAAGAAAATGGTATTTAAAACTTAAGCTTGACAGACCAATGAACAGAGATACTTGGACGAATCTAAAAAAGATATAAAAATGCCATTTTCTCTCATCTTAGCAGCTCTAGTCTGACCATCTTTGGAATTTTTTTGTAGACAATTGATTAGTTTTTTTCATCACCTTTCAAAAAAAAAAGTGCAAAATGTCAGTGAAATATTGAGTGATAGACAATTATTCCCACAATTCCCCTGTGCGCTTACCTGTGAGATTTATCACCTGAATATATTATGCTTGCATAACGAACATCTTTTTTTTTTCTCTATTGTTGTTGCTGCAGGCATTGCTCCAAAATGGAAATAAGTTCCCGAAAAGAACAATTTTTCATTCAACAAAAACAAACACTTTCTGGGGTTTTCTTCTCTTTCTTCTGAATGAATAAATGTGAATTTTTTTTTCCATTCCTCACACCTATATTACCATCAAAACGGCTCATTGTTAATTCAATCAATAATGAATATTTCTTCAGATTAGGACCCTATCTCTGACCCTAACTCTAACCCTAACGACGCCAAATCGATTTTAGTTTGGGTCCTAATCTGGAGAAGTACCCAATATTTATTTACTCCTCGCGGAGTTAGGCACAAGGCCAGTTTTATCTTACTCCCACAAGTAAGATGTGACCCAAGATCGGGTCGAGCAAGTGGGGTTAAAAGCCAGCGCTCGAGAGGTGAGCACTCTGGCTATTTAAAAATTGCCTGGGCAGCCCCGTCGGCATTCCCCGGTAGGGGCGCCTCAGACAGTAAGCAATAAACTTACTCCTCCCCAAAGAGGGGAGGCGAAGCCTGGGAGGGTGGACCTCCTAGAACTGAACAGGACAGGCGTGCAGTATCCATCGGAACAGATACTACACTTTGATCTTAGCCAAAAGTACCCAATAATGCAACATGGTCTTTTGAAATGCTGTATAGAGCAACGACCCTAACACAACTATTTGTATGCCTAATTTGCATAAATACTTTTAAAACAGTGTATAATAAATTGATGTCTGGTGTTATTAATTTATAATTTTATTGTCTTATTTTTCCTATATATATATATATGCAATAGATTTGTCGATATTTTCAGTAATTAATTAAAGTGATTTAATAAAAAAAAAGGATAAATGACTAAGATTTTTCTTTAAATGTTTGTTTATTAATTTTCAAGGAAGGTAATTAAATGAAAACTAACCTTCCCCTCCCCCCCTCCAACTGAGAGCCTGATTCTGTTGTCATTATCTACTTTTCGGCATTCGTCTTGCTGAAGTTTCGATAGTCGAACTTTTCTTTTGTGTTTATTTTTTGACAAGGAGGGGTCTCTCCCGAAATAACAAATAATTTCCAATCATCCGGACACTATACACAGTTAATTCCATACTTGCTGTTTATTATGTGAGATTGAAAAAAAAAAAAAATAGATAATTGAAAGATCTCATCTTCGATTGTGTATTTTTGTTCTTTCCAGCTTCTCATCGATCCGGCTCTCTGCATTGCCTTCAGCCTTCGTAATACCTTTATTATTATTCCCAACTACCATTCTCCTTTTTGAAAACTATTAGTTTTTAAACTTACAATAGATTTATATTAAAGAGATGTAATGCAAATTATACATTCAGAAATAATTCTTAGAGCTAGGGATTTTCAGGGTCTCAAATATATTGAAAGAAAAATTATTTTTATATTCCTTTTGAAGAAAAGTTTGACTAAAATCTAAAAAAAATGTAGAGATAAATGGAAAAAAGCGGATCGACCAAAACAATACAAATCAAATCATTTGCCACGATTTAATATTTCGTCTTTATTATCAAAAGACTTCATCAGAAGTCATCATAAATGGTACGCAGTGGTGATTACTTTTTTAGTGTGACTTCACACGTAAACATATTTTAATTTAGTTTTAATTTAGAAACATTTGTTTAAATTAACTTTAATGACCAAAAATCACCTGAATAAAATTATTTCAAATTTCACAAAAGTCTTTATTAGAAAAATAATAATTTGTTAATAAGAACGAAAGAAATTCGAAAATGTTGTCATTGTTTGGAGTGAAACAATTAGAAAAAGAAAAATTTGTTAAAAGAAAGAACGAAAGAAAACTTCAAAATTCTTGTCATTGTTTGAAGTGAAATAACATATTTTTCTGCGAATTTCCCATTTATTTCAATTCACGTTTTTTTTTTGTGTGTGTAACAAAAATCACAGTAAAATATTTTATCGGCAAAGCCGGGTATATGCGACAACGAAACGAATTGCATACTCTCTCTCTCTCTCTCTCTTCCTCTCTTCCTCTCTCTTTCTCTCTCTCTCTCTTTCTCTCTCTCACTCTCTCTCCCTTTCACTCTCTCTCTCTTTCACTCTCTTTCTCTCTCTCTCCCTCTCTATCTCACTCTCTCTCTCTTTCACTCTCTCTCCCTCTCACTCTCTCTCTCTTTCACTCTCTCTCCCTCTCTCTCTCTCACTCTCTCTCTCTCCCTCTCACTCTCTATCTCACTCTCTCTCTCTTTCACTCTCTCTCCCTCTCTCTCTCTCTCTCTCACTCTCTCTCACTCTCTCTCACTCACTCTCTCTCTCACTCTCTCTCTCTCTCACTCTCTCTCTCACTCTCTCTCTCTCTCTCTCTCTCTCTCTCTCTCTCTATCTCTCTCTCTCTCTCTCTCCCTCTGGAGAGCTTCGACACATGCTTTAGAACAGAATTTTCGTCCAGGGCAGGTTGTTCTGTTATGTTAACACATGTATGGATTAGCAGGTTATGCTGTTTTTTGCTTTTTTTTTTTCAGATAGGTTAGCTTTCCTCCCACATATAACGCATGGTATTCCCAAATGGTCACTCATTTGGTACTGGCCAAGCTCATCATAGCTTTACTTCGGTGGTCTAACAAAAAATTATGCCGGGTAGATACAGCTAGTACTAAATATAAATAAGGCTTTCACTTCCCCATGACTAAAGTTTTGGTCCAATATAGCTCATCAGGTTAGAAAGCGAGGGAGGTGAAACCAAATATATATCTTTATTATTAATAGCCAATCATATGACTGCAATATACATGCCTGGATGTACTTGATATGATGTGTAGTAAATCAAATGCCATATTTGAAATGAATATTTATTGAGCTTAACAATTGTGTCAAAGACAAATGCAATCAGTTGGTTCAATGTGAGATATTTTATTTCAAGGGACGCAAGTTTTATTGTAAAAATATATCATCATCATCATCATCTCGTTTGACCGTATTGCAATGACAGATCGATGATCAGATAGGTCTGCAATGTAAAATCGGATTTAACCCAACATTCAACGGAGAATTTGCTGAAAGAACTACATTTGTCCAGCATAAAAGGTTGTCCTAAGGACGAATCGGTTAAACTGGTATGGTCATGTGGAGCATTCATCCTTCTGGGTAACTGTTACAGAAGCATGGATGTTTTGAATCGCAGGAAGATTAACTGGCAAAAGAAGGATTTAGAAGCAAGTGATTAGATAAGACTGTACAGAGTGGAATTTGGAGACAGTTGACCCGCTGAACCATGGGGACTGGACAGTGGACTTGTGAAATATCAAGAAACGTCTGACCCCTGAATAAAGGAAAAGTGAAGTAGAAGATCAAATGCCATCTGCGAGACTAAGGTTGGTCACCATGGGCTTTGGTTGAACCATGATGTCTACTAAGAGGCTGATAATTATATCAGGGCTGACAGAAGCCAAAACCAGGATTACTGACCTGTTTTATGCATGGGGTATTGTTGCCACATCTGGGCTGGGGCATCATCCACTAGTCTCTTCTTCTTGGACAAGGTCCAAAAAAGAGTCGGCAACTTAATAGGTCCCTCACTATCCACCAAGCTCCAGCCCCTGTCCCATCGCCGCAATGTTTTACAAGTACTTCAATAGATTGTGCTATGATAGAACTTGCTGCTTTAGTGCCCCCACGATGCAAATTCACTAGACTAACCCGACAGTCTGCCAAATCCCATCCATTCAATGTGGAGGTCCCTAGATGCCGAACAGCTTTCTACTCCAAAAGCTTCTTTCCTCGTGCTGCTGAACTCTGGAACTCTCTCCCTGCTCCCTGTTTTCCTGACGGTACTGACATGCAGAAATTTAAAACTAATGTAAACAGACATCTCGTTGCACAGCTCCCAATTTAGGTTGACCCCCCACCCCCAAACTTTCAACCTTACGTCTACAGTGGCGGCCTGCCCTGTTTGGGGTGAACTATGATAAAAAAATAAAAAAAGTGCCGGCGTCAGGTGCAGCTGTTTGTGGCTCTTGACCTTTCGAGGCACTCAACAACCCTGGATATAAAAAAACAACTGTCATTTCGGAGTCAAGAGAAATTTGATTGACAAAGTGTTTCAATGGTGGTGTAGCGATGTCTCTTGTTATTTAGCTCCCCACGAGGGCAAAGTCAGGCACAAGGTCGGCCTTCAATGAGGGGTTTTCCAGCTCTGCAGAAAGGGTGCCTATCCTTGTGCCACAAGCTGACCAAAAGAATGGTTCAGCTTCAGTATTGAGTTTGCTGCTTCCCAAACGAGTCAGCAGGGCGCGACCCTACTGTGGACCTTACTTCCCCTGCCTTTCACAAATATTGTATTTCATTCTGAGGGGCATCCTCTTCAACACACAAACCCAATGGTGAAGTCAGTTTAATCAACTGCCATTCGATCCTGAAAGAATAATTAGGGTTAGTGTTAGGGTTAGCATTAGAGTTAGGGTTAGGGTCAGGGTTGGGGGTCGAAGTTAGCTCGGGTCCTAATCTGAAGAAGTACCAATAATTCTAATGCGACTTCATATAGTACTCAATCCTAAGCACCAGTACCTAGGCATGGGAATCGGGATATAATAAAAAAAATTCGAAGATAAACAAAGAAAACTGACTTATCAAGTAAAAAGATTAAAGAATCCCAATTATAAAAATAGGGTGAAATCCTTAAGTACAACTACTTTACTAGAAAGATGAATGAGAGAGGATCATAATTATTATTGGAATATGTCTCTTCACATTGGAAAATGTATTTGCAAGAAAGATTCTGTTGCAGGGCCTGGTCGCTGAGGATTGGTCTTACAACTATAGCAAAAAGCAAGCCCCACTCTCCCCCAATGGTTCTATTTCAACTTGTGCAGCTGCGCATGGGCAGCAAGCATTCCGCCAATTCAACCACCGCCATAAGTCAGCTACAAATAGACAAAAAATTATCGCATCAAGAAATCATTGTAAGAGTGTAATAGCCGCAGCTAAGAATAAGTATATTAAGATGACCAGAAAACGCATTGAGTCACAGAAATAAGGAACTCGCAATTTCTGGAAAATACATAATAGTGCGGTGAATAATGGGCAAGCCACAATACCCTGCTATCCAACCACAATGATGTCGCTAGCATGACAACTAATAAGGCAGAAGTGCTTACCCAGCGGTTCGCCTTAAACTATACCTTGGACTCCAAAAACCACTTCCTCCCAAATTTCCCACTGCAGACAGAAACCACACTCGATGATCTAATCATCCCTCCCCCCCCGCCCTACCCATGTCCGAGATATCATAAAAAAACTTTGACAATTGCCTCTATGGCACCAGTGTTCAAGAATTTTGGTTTGGTAGTTTTGTTTTACGGCATATCAACCCTTTTTGGGTTATTTAATGCCGAATCTGGTTATTATAGTAAAAGTTTTATGCTTCAAGTTCTAAAAATAAAATAAAAAAGGGGAGGGAGAAAGGGAGAGGGGCTGTTGTTTTTGGTTTTGGTTTTGTAGAATATAATTAAGTTTTACAAAAAAAAAAAAAAAAGAAAAAAAAAAAAAAACGTCAATGTAGGTGAATTTCGTCTCAGGGAGCCACAGGGCAGCCTGATCTGGTATCACCAGTCAAGAATTTTGGTGAAAGAACTGAATCGCAAAATTACTGCGCCATTAGTTTTCTCTCGCTCATTGCTAAAATTTTTGAATCATTAATCAATTTAGCGATAGTCCATCACCTCGTTAATGCTAAACTTCTTTCTGACCAACAATATGGATTTAGGCAAGCCCGTTCTACTTCGGATATCCTAACGTCATCTCCGAACACATATACCATACACTAGACAAGGCAGGTGAAGCTAGGGCGGTAGCACTTGATATATCCAACGCCTTTGACAAGGTCTGGCATTAAGGTCTTCTCATAAAAATCTATTTGTACGGTATTACTGGACGAATATTTAATATAATCAGATCCTTCTTAGACAAAAGATCCAGGTTGTCGTTGATGGCTGTATATCTAAACAACATGAAATTAATGCAGGTGTATCCTAGGGGTCGATCAGGGGACCCTTATTATTCTAGATGCGACCTCTCTGATGCAATTGTTTCTGAGATGGGTATATTTGCTGATGACGCCACACTCTATTCTAGTCATGTGGGCAAAACGAATGCACACATATCCAAATAGCTGAATGCTTAGAAAATGATCTCCAGTCTGTAGTAGAATGAGGACATAAATGGATGGTTATATTTAATACTACTAAAACAAATCTCCTTTTCTTTCATAATTATAAGAAACCTTTCCAACCACTGATTGGCATGACTAAGAGCTCCCTACCTGAGAATCCATCATTCAAACTGCTCAACCTAATATTCACAAGTAACATGAATTGGAACAAATACATAGAAGACACTGCCGATGCTGCTGCAAGGAAAGTGGGCTCCCTTTACCATGCTAGAAAATTTCTCACACATGCCAGTATTCTATATCTCTATAAAGCCACCATTCGCATGGAGTATTATTGTCACATCTGGGCTGGTGCACCAACCACTAGTCTCTCCCTCTTAGACAGGGTTAAAAAAAAGAGCGTCTAATCTAATATCTCCCACGCTGTCTATCAAGCTCCAGCCCCTATCCCATCGCCGTAATGTTTCATCCTTGTGCTTGTTTTACAAGTACTTCAATGGAATATGCTCTGATGAAGTTGCTGCACTGGTGCCCCCTCGACGTAAATACCCCCGACTAACCTGACAATCAGCAAAATCCCACCTCTTCATTGTAGAGGTTCCCACATGCCTGAAGGCTTTCTACTCTAATAGTTTTTTTTCTTCAAACCGCTTGCCTTTGGAATCCCCTCACTGCTCCCTGTTTCCCTGACTGTACTAACATGCATAAATTTAAATGTAATGTGATCTGGCCCCTAATTCACAGTAGCCCCTTACGTCTGTGTCAATGCCTTGTTTGGGGTTAATAAAAGTTGAAATAAAAAAAATCTGCCGAATAGAAATGGCAATAGAGTTTCGGAATAAAAGCCGTATCGCATTGTAGCGGTTTGATTCTGTTTCTAATTATGATTCCAGGTTATTGGCCATTAACATGTGATTATCTCATATTATCAAAAAATTAACCATGGGGAGGGGGTGCATTTCGTTACATTAATTGCAAAAATGGACACTTACTTTTTAGCCGGTGCAACTAAATCCCTAATTTATATGTAAAGGCAACGCAAACGATGTTCGACATACTAAAGAAAAAGGAGTGATTTCAATTACGGTGGGCTTTCCCGAGGCCACAACCCCCATGGACCAGGTTGTGACTAATGGACTGGTTGTGTGAGCTTATTGGCACCAAGCAAGTACCCACCTTGGCCAATCCACTCTATAATCAAATCAAACATGCCATTACAAAGAAATAAAATCAAACCTAAACCAGACACCCAAACAACACTTTCGCCTCCGCCCTTGAGGCTTGCATTCTCAAATATCCGGGGACTTAGAACCAACATCAACGACGTAGAAACCTTTCTCCTGACAAACTCCCCGGATATCCTAGCTCTTAGTGAAACTAACCTCCAATCCTCAATCTCTTCTCACCACTTTGACATGACTGACTACCTCCCACTCTACCGTAAAGACTCTGACAAACACATGCACGGGCTAGGAGTTTATGTTCGGAACACCCTCCCGCTGACTAGAGAACATAGGTTAGAATCAGATGACTACGACTACATGTGCTTTAGATTGACTTTACATCACAACGTTAGTTACTTATATTTCCTATATCGCTCCCCGTCGTCCCAGGACTGTACTCTGCTAAACTCTGTCTCTGAAAGCATAGATAGAGCACTCTTAATAGACTCGAATGCCCAGATACATGTATTTGGGGATTTTAATGCCCACCACCGCGACTGGTTGGGATTCTCCAGCCTTACTGATGCAGCCGGCAACTCTACGTATAATTTCTCCTTAGCTCACTCCCTCTCTCAGACTGTTGATTTTCCGACCCGCATCCCCGATCGTGTGGATCAACAAGCCTCACTTCTAGACCTCTTCTTGACCTCAATACCCGAGGCTTGTGTGACGAAAGCTCATAGCCCACTCGGGAATGCTGATCACATTGTGCTAATGATACATATCACACTAAAAAGTCGTCCAAATGCTGATGAACCGTTGCTCAAAACAACAAGATACTACGAGCAAGCTGATTTTGAGTCAATCAGAGACCACATCAGTGACGCCCCATGGCGGGAAACCTTCTTACTCCCTGCCAACCAGTGTGCAAACGAATTAACTGAATGGGTCAAAGCAGGCATTGAAGCCTATGTCCCCATGCGAAAATTCTTTAGCAAGCCCCACTCTCCTCAATGGTTCACTTCGGAATGTGCAGCTGCCATTTCTGAGAGGCAACAAGCATTCCGTAAATTCGGCCGCAATAAGTCAGCTACTAATAGGCATAAATTTATAGAGTCAAGAAACAATTGCAAGGCTGTGATAGGCGAAGCGAAGAGAAGGTATAATGAGTTAACAAAAAAACGCATCCAGTCACAGAAACTAGGTACTCGCGATTTCTGGAAAATCTACAATAGTGTAGTGAATAATGGTCAATCTACGATTCCCCCACTTTCAAACCACAATGATGTCGTTTGCACGGCCACTGATAAGGCTGAACTACTCGCACAGCGTTTCGCTTCTAACTCTACTTTAGACTCGGGTAACCACCCTCTCCCTGAATTACCATTGCGGACTGAAGCCACACTTGATAACCTGGTCATCACCCCATCCCAGGTCAGAGACATTATAAAAAGCCTTGACACCTCTAAAGCTTGTGGGCCTGATCTTATACCTGTAATAGCAATAAAGAAATGCTCTGCTGAACTGGCCCCTGTTCTCTCCAAACTCTACAACAAATGCCTAGCTGAATCTTGCTTCCCCGATAGCTGGAAAATTGCCTCTGTGGTACCAGTCTACAAGAATACTGGGAATAGAACCGACCCTCAGAACTACCGCCCAATCAGTCTACTGCCGATCTTTGCCAAAATCTTTGAGTCCTTAATCAATCTAGCGATAGTACGTCACTTAGTTAATGCTAAACTTCTATCCGACCGCCAGTATGGGTTTAGACAAGCACGATCTACTGCAGACATCCTAACGGTCATCTCTGAACGCATGTATCATACTCTCGACAAGGCAGGTGAAGCTAGGGCAGTAGCGCTTGATATATCCAAGGCCTTTGACAAGGTATGGCATAAAGGGCTTCTCCTGAAAATACGCTCATACGGTATTACTGGGCAACTACTTAATATAATTAGATCCTTCCTAAACAAAAGAAAAATCCAGGTTGTCCTCGATGGCCGTTCATCTAAACAACATGACATAAATGCTGGTGTGCCCCAGGGATCTATTCTTGGACCTTTGTTGTTCCTGATCTATATAAACGATCTCCCTGATGACATAGTGTCTGAGATCGGTTTATTTGCTGACGACACCACGCTTTACTCTCGCCATGTTGGCAAAACGGACGCGATCATATCTGAGGCAATGGCTGCATCCTTAGAAAATGACCTCCAGGCTGTAGTGGATTGGGGCCATAAATGGTTGGTGACTTTTAATGCCGCAAAGACAAAGCTCCTTTCCTTCAACAACTACAAGAAGCCTCTCCAACCACCGATTGCCATGGCAAATAACACCCTACCTGAGAGTTCATCATTCAAACTCCTTGGCCTAACCTTCACAGGTAACATGAATTGGAACACATACATTGAAGACATTGCCAAGGCTGCCGCAAAGAAGGTTGGCTCCCTCTACCGTGCTAGTGGACTCCTTACAC
The DNA here is from genome assembly GCA_963556195.1 of Sepiola atlantica. Classification (NCBI taxonomy): domain Eukaryota; kingdom Metazoa; phylum Mollusca; class Cephalopoda; order Sepiida; family Sepiolidae; genus Sepiola; species Sepiola atlantica. The sequence continues at coordinate 33,010,202 of OY744542.1, forward strand.
CTGACATTATCCTGTATCTCTACAAAGCCACCATTCGCCCATGCATGGAGTATTGTTGCCACATCTGGGCTGGTGCATCATCTACTAGTCTCTCCCTCCTTGACAAAGTCCAAAAAAGAGTAGTCAACCTAATAGGTCCCTCACTGTCAGCTAAGCTCCAGCCCCTGTCCCATCGCCGCAATGTAGCATCCTTGTGTTTGTTTTACAAATACTTCAATGGATTATGCTCCGATGAGTGTGCTGCTCTGGTACCCCCTCGACGTAAATTCACTAGACTAACTCGACATTCTACTAAATCTCACTCATTCACTGTGGAGGTCCCCAGATGCCGGAGAGCATTCTACTCAAATAGCTTCTTTCCTCGTGCTGCTGGCCTCTGGAACTCCCTCCCTGCCCCCTGTTTCCCCGACAGTACTGACATGCAGAAATTTAAAACTAATGTAAACAGACACCTCGCTGCTCAGATCCCAATTTAAGCTGAACCACCAATCCTTCCCCCCCTTTTTCCTTTTTTCTCAGTAGCCCCTTACGTTTACAGTGGCGTCCTGCCTTGTTTGGGGTGAACCATGTAAAAAAAAAAAAAAAAAAAAAAATTACACTGACTATAAAGTAAGTATTCATTTTACAATGGACATATAATAGCCAAGTGACCCCCCCCCCTCCGCCTCTCGATGCACGAAATTAAATAATTTTCTTTTAAATTGTTTGGTGTTTCTATGGAGCAGGACCCTTACTGACACTAATGTTTCCGATTGCGATTTACGGGGCATACAAGAAATGGCTGACGAAATTTGCGATTTGAAAGCCGCGAAAAAATGCATAAAAGCAGACGACACTAAACATGCGGTAAAACCAACGGTTAAATTCATTTTGGTTCGTATTAAGTTAGGATTAAAAAAAATTATTTCAGCCCCTCCTTCCCCCCGAAAATAAATAAAATAAAGTTGAAAAAAACTTCCTAAGAAAAAAAAAAAAAGAGTTGATTAAACCTATTCTTAACACAGAGGGGGTGGTATTTTGCGACTTGTCGGGTTGGTCAGAGTATTTACGTTGAGGAGGGGGTACAAGTACAGTCAGTTCGTCGGAGCCCATTCTGTAGGATGAAATCTAACTATGCCTTTTGGCTAAGATCAAAGTGTAGTATCTGTTCCGATGGATACTGCACCCCATAGACTAGTATTGTCTTGGCCTTCGGGCTTGATTTACGCCGGTCTATGGGTCTGTCCTGTGCAGTTCTAGGAGGTCTACTCTCCCAGGCTTCGCCTCCCCTCTTTGGGGAGGAGTAAGTTTATTGCTTACTGCCTGAGGCGCCCCTACCGGGGAATGCCGACGGGGCTGTACAGGCAATTTTTAAACCCCACTTTCCCGACCCGACCTTGGGTCACATCTTACTTGTGGGAGTAAGATAAAAACTGGCCTTGTGCCTAACTCCTGGAGAGGAGTAAATCAATACTACAGACTGTGGGTCATCTCTATGGGTTCAGCCATTACCTTGGATAAAGGCTACGAACTCCGCCTAATAAACCGGTATTGCCCGGGCCTTCGGGTTTTGATTTACGCCGGTCTATCGGTTGTCCGTCTTGTGCAGTTCTAGGTCCACCCTCCCAGGCTTTGCCTTCTCACCCTTTGAGAAGGGGTTAGTTTATTGCTAATCGCCTAAGGCGCCCCAACCGGGGAATGCCGACGGGGCTGCCTAGGCAATTTTTAATGGCCAGAGTGCTCAAATTCTCGAGCGCTGGTTTTTCAAATCCCACTTTCCCGACCTTGTGTCACATCTTACCTTGTGGGAGGAAGATAAATAACCATGGCTACGAAATAGCTTTCGAATTTCAAACGCTCCAGAAATAAACGAATACAGGCGTATTTATTTTTTTAACATTAAAATGGCCAACCTGTTTCCTATATCACGATCCTTCAAAAATGGAAAGTGATTTGAGGGCCTTTCTAGAATGTCGATTACTATTAGAAATTAATTTCTGGCTTGAATTAAAGTTCAAAGACAAACAAGCCAAGTATTATGGTTCAAACGTGGAAAATTTATTTACCTGTCTTCCCACAAAGACAAGATGTGACACAAGGTCGACTTAATGTGGGGGAGTCCACCCCCACCCCTACACGCCGGGTAATTTTGTAGCTTAGCGCTATCCGCTGACCCCACCCACAAGAGACTCCCCCTCTTTAGGCGATTACGTATAAACACCTGAAAACTTGAGGGAAAGAATATTCAAAATAATTTAAATATTCAAAATAATTAAAATATTCAAAATAATTAAAATATTCAAAATAATTTAAATATTTATAAAAATATTTGTTTAATTCTTGTTTTCACAACGAATAAGAAACTTTAATTACGACTTTAAAATGTTTCATTGTTTTTTGTTTAATTGTGTTGCGAAAACACAACAAGAATTATGAAACATATTTTTATAAATATTTTAATTGTTTTAAATAAATTATTTTTATATAAATCACTAAAAGACTACTTTTTTTCGTTTCATCTATTTTCAATTCCCACTTTTTATATCAACTACCGTCCCTGTAAGCATATTGGAAATAAGGCGATAATACTAGCATATTTACTAATTTTAAAAGTGTTTTTTCCCTTATTTCATACGTAAATTGATTTTAATTCCAATACATTCAGCATGTCATAATCTTTTTGAACTATATACAATTTTTAAGCGACTGCATATCGCCTTTCCGATGAAATTATCTGGCCAGGAATCTTCACGTTTACCAAAAACAAATTTGCCCGAATTGCACCCCCCCTCACTAAAAGCACTCTCCCTTAACTCTACCTAAGTCCGAGTGACAAGGCTCTCCCAAACAAAAACCCTCGTAAAACCACGCGTAATCGCCTAAAAAAGTAGAACCGAATCCGAGGGTCTGGGTATGTGCTCGCATCACACTGCAATAAGATTAGACACGAAATCAGTGTGACGGATCCATCTTCTCCGAAAGGGCACTCTGGACGAGTGCAAACAAAAAAAAAAACCGATAACGGACCCGCTTCAAGTGATCAGCAATAAACGAAGGGGGGGAGGGGGATAATGCCTGGGAGGATAACCTCCTAGGACTGAATCGGACCATACGTTATTCAGACAAAAAACGGGTCACGGTAAATTTGTAGATTAATACCTTCAGCTAAATTACCCCCCCCCCCCCACCACCACCACCTTCAAAAAAATAAGATTCTACTTTTTTTAAGCGATTACGTATGAACACCCTGGAAAACTTGGCGGAAAGAAAAAACAACCATTTTAAAATTTAGATGGGAGAACAGTTTCGTATATAAATTTAACGTAAAATAATCCACTATTTCCGAACAATTCTAACTTTTTAAAGCAGTTAACTTAATTTTTTACCACTAACCCTAAGTCCGACTGACAAGGGCGCAAAACGAACGACACTTAATCGCTTAAAAGATTAGAATCACACCTCCACAAACCTCACAGGATTTATCTTCCATGACGAAAAAAATTGATCAATGGCCTAAAACGCTAGAATAGCCCGGAAATGGGGAATTATTTTACATTAAATTTATATACGAACTTGATTCCCCACTCTAAATTGTAATATAATTGTTTCTTTTTTTTCTTTCATTTCTTTTTCTTTCCGCCAAGTTTTTCAGTGTTTTCACATGTAATCGTCTAAAAAAAGGTTAAATTTCTTCTTTGATGAAGGTTGTGGGGGGGGGGGGGTAGCTGAGAGTGTTAAATTTACAATAATACACAAGTTCGGCCATAGGATGTCAGACTGTGCTAACGATTACCTCTGGCTTGGTAAGTCCGAAGGCTTGTAGAAAAAAGATTACCAGTGTTTTAACCACTCCAACGAGATTTACCAACATCAGTAGCAGCAAAGAAGATGTTGTAGTAGTAGTAGTAGTAGTAGTAATAGTAGTTCCTCCAAACGCTGTAGTAGTGTTACGGCTAGCAGAATCCGAAGTATCAGCAGCAGCCGGCGGTAGTAGTAGTGTTAGTCATCACCGGAGTGGTAGTAGTGGTAGTAGTGGTTGGGGTAGTGGCAGCATCAAGCAGTCTTAAGCTCATATTGCCTCTCTATGCACAGCTCCGGCTCCACACCCTCTCCCCCCACCCCGCCGGAGCAACCTCCACAGTGAGTAGGTGATACCAGCTGAATGCATACCACATATTTAGAATGACAGGTGGTTGTTGGAATATTATAATAACGCTGTGACAATTCAATGGATTATTCGTAGAAAAAAAAACAAAAAAAACTGAATCGATTATTATTAGGTATAAAATCTAATTATTTTTTTTTAATTGGATTTTTGTTAATTTTATTTTATTTATTTATTTATTTGTTTGTTTTGATGGAGTTTCACAGCTTATACATCGCTTATAAATGTTAGTATATATATATATATATATATATATATATATATATATATATATATATATATATATATATAATTACGCATAAGTACACACACACATATATATAATATATATTAAATATAAACACATACACACATGTACACACATGCACACACACACACACACACACACACACATACACACACACATATATATATATATATATATATATATATATATATATATATATATATATATATATATATATATGATTCGTTCTTTTAAGAGAATGTGAGTTTTTTCGGGGGAGGGGGTATCCTAAAATAAATAGGTATAAAAATAATTTTAAAGAAAAAAAAAAGAAAACCATGTTTCTTGATGAGTTTATTTATATGGTAACATGAACTGCGGGCACTTACCTACGGCTTTTTCTCTTTTTGTTTAAAGAACATCCTGGAATGTTTAATAAACGTTTCAAGTTGAACCGAAAAGTCGCGAAAGTCGTGAACTATATTGCACTCTCTACCCCCACCCGCCAAAAGAAATTACTAAAGAATAATACAGAATGGTTATATTTAAATTAAAATTGGTAAATAAATCAGACGAAAATTTAATAAAATTTCTTTTGTATATATGTTGTATATTTTTAAAAAATCATTATCGTTATTATTCATTGCGCTTTTAACTATATAACTTAACATTCCAACGCATTTATTTTTTTCGACTTCAGCATCATTCTGTGTTTTCATGTTGTTACTGAAAGCGTTTTTTTTTTTCTTTCCCTTTTCTTTCCTTCTCTCTTTCTTTCTTTCTTTTTCTTTTTTTCTTTTTGTCTTGCCACTTCCATAGAAGTTGAGAGAAGTCCATGCAACGTGTGTGAAGGACGGGGAAAACTAGTTTTCAACCGAGGTTGGCCATGGATGCGGATTCTAACGACGGTACGGCCACCGAATCTCTAAACGGGGAAACCAAACCTGATCCAGCCAAGCTCGCCCAGACAGCCATTATTAAGCAGGTAGGTCCCGTCGTCGTCGTTGTTATTGTTGTTGTTGTTGTTGGTGGTATTCACACACACACACACACACACACACACACACACACACACACACACACGAAAACAAACCTCTCAAAATCGGAACACAACAGAAGCAAGACAGCAAATCCCGAACAAAAAAGTGCTCGATATCCTATAGAATAGAAGGATATCAATAATAAATGATATCGAAATGTACTTAAGTTTAACACATTACTGCAGTTTCACTGTATCGCCGATCAGCAGAAGTGTCTTCGACTGGCATCAATCCATTGACATTGACGTTAGTCGGATACGCTTCGAATGATCAGTTATACAGTGAAACTGCAGTATAGTATTAGAGCTAAGTACACACACACACACGTATATATATATATATATATATATATATATATATATATATATATATATATATATATATATATATATATATATATATATATATATATATATATATATATATACACCAGAGAGTCAAAACATTTTTA
>OY744542.1:33018562-33031062 GCA_963556195.1 Sepiola atlantica
CAGTCGATCTTGGACAAACAAAAGGCCCTGTGTCCTATCCGATATAGCTATAGCAATAATAAATGAAAATAAAATTCAACACTTTACTGCACTTTCACGGCACTCCCGATTATAAAAAAGTGTCTCCGACTTGCATCAATTGATTGGCATTAATGCCAGTCGAAGACACTTCTGATTATCGGTGATACCATGAAACTGCAGTAAAGTGTTATAACTAAGTAAAGTATTTATTATTATTATTATTATTATTATTATTATTATTATTATTATTATTATTATTATTATTATTATTATTATTATTATTATTATTATTATTCCTTAACGAAGGAAGTTTTCAAATATTAACTCGTCGAAAGAAATTATTTTTTAAATCTTTTATTTTATAATTGTTTGCTGCTTGTCTCTCTTTCTTTATTTCGGTTCCTTCCAGTGGTTCCTTTATTGCAACCCTTGTTATTTTCTTAAAACGTCTAATGACACTGCGTATGTGTAAGAGTGTGCCCCTGTTGTTCCTACTGTTATTACTGTCATTAGTGCTACGGATATTATTACTACTATTGCCACTAGAAGAGTTCTTTTTCTTCTTCTTCTTCTCGGGAAGACATGTGCAAAATGAAGGATGGTTATAGCGAGCCGGGGAGAAAAAGTCTAAAATAAAAGAAGACGACTTGTCATTATTGATTTCATTGTTACAAGACCATGTTCCCGAGGGGGAGAAGCACCAATTATTATAGGGACGGGCGGCGGGGAGGGAAAGGGCTGGTAGGTCGACCGCGATATATTGCTCGGTTGCGCACACGCACCCAGGCTGGCAGGCCGGACTGACCTCCACCACAAGCACACTCGATGGAATAAAGTAAAATAAAGCAGCTAAATGAATTAAAGAAGAAAAAGAGAAAGAAAAAAAGGATATGTAAGGCAAGGGGAGGCTGGGACTCCCCGGTTGTCAAGGCAAGGAAGGAAGGGACAGTACTTTTTTTTTTAGTGGGGAGGGGGGTATTTAGAGAGAGTGAGTCGTAAATAATAGACGGGGTAAAGCGAGGAGGAAAAGCAGGAGAAAAAAGGGACAACGTAAATGGGAAGGTCTGGAAAAAATTGGGGTTGTCCTAAGAGGGTCCAGTATTTTTGTGTAATAAAAGAAGAGAGAGATGGTTGGGGGGGGGGATGCAAGCAGAAGGTAGCTGTGGGGGGGGGGGGGGTAGCGGACGTAGTAGACAAAATAAAGAAAGGCGTGAGGAGAGTAAGAAGAAAAAAAGCTATATATATATATATATATATATATATATATATATATATATATATATATACAATGAGACGACGGTCTGGAAAAGGTGGAGCTGTCCTTCTACCAGAGTCCAATATTCTTGTGTAAGAAAAGTAGAAGCTAGAGGAGAGTGAAGGCGAAAGGCGGAGGGGATGGGTGGGGGGCAGGCGGGTAGGTAGGTATGACCTGGTGAGTAGTCACGGGATCAACATCATTATCATCATCATCATCATCATCGTCGTCGTCGACATCACTATGGCCATCATTGTGTTTGACTACAGCAGCAGGAGGAGCACCTTGATGGATAGAGAAGCCACAAAAAAGAGGAGAAAGTCTGTGCTTTTATCTGTCCGGAAAGAGAGGGGGGGCGTCTGCAGGGATGGGTCCGGTCAGGGGCAAGAAGGGCACAGAGGGGGACGTTGTGTGGACGGAGGAATAATGTCATAAGCTTTCACTACCTGTCTGCCATGCCTTGCTTCTTCTTTACATTATTATTATTATTATTATTATTATTATTATTATTATTATTATTATTATTATTATTATTATTATTATTATTATTATTATTTATTTATTTATTTATTTATTTATTATTTTTGTAACAGCATTTGCCTGTTTTCGTCTCTATAGTTGCTCAAAGTTAAGGGAGTAATAACAGAGCGAACCCTGAAATGCATGTATATACCGTTCTGTGAATGTGTGTATATATGTCTGTCTGTCTATATATATATATATGTATATATATATATATATATATATATATATATATATATATATATATATATATATATATATAAATACACATATATATATATAAATACACATATATATATATAAATACACATATATATATATATATATATATAAATACACATATATATATATATATATATAAATGCATATATATATATATAAATACATATATATATATAAATACATATATATATATAAATACATATATATATATATATAAATACATACATATATATATATATATATATATATATATATAGATAGATATATATAGGATGTATAAACAAATACATTTTATCTCTTTATGTATTATTTTTACACATATATTATAAATACATGTATATGTGCAAATATATATGCATAGACTTCTACATATATACAAATATACGCATGGACTTAAATATGCATACACGTATACACACACATACTTATATATATATATATATATATATATATATATATATATATATATATATATATATATATATATATATATATATATATATATATATGTATGTGTGTGTATGTGTGTGTGTTTTGTATACATATATATATATACAGGTAGTATATAGAATGATTCCCGTCTTCAATCTGGTGTGTTTTGATGGGTGGAAAGCCCCCTGAATCCTTACTTTTTAGGCGATAATGTGTGAACACCCTTAAACACTTTGCGAAAAAAAAGCAAACCCCCTTCCTTTAACCCTACCACTAACCCTGAATGTCGGTAAACTGTTTGGAGCCCGGTTTGTAGATGGAAGTCATTCAATTAAAATACATATATACACATGTTTATATGTGTATATGTGTGTGTATATATATATATATATATATAGTAATCCAGGTAAAGTTTACATCCACAGGTAAAAATCCAAAGAATCCTTATATAATAGTGCTCAATAATAAATAAGGATGTTTAATGGTTATCAAGATTTGTATTTATTCTTAATTATTTGTTATGTTTGTATAAACAAAAATCTTTATAACCATTATATATATATATATATATATATATATATTATAATATAAAATGAAGTAATAAAATAAGGTGTCAATCAAATTTTATTAGAATTCAAAGTTCATGCAAAGCATCCTTAAGTCCTTAACTCATGAGTTTTCAAAGATAATTCTTCTCTTCAGAGGACCATTACCGCAGTTATACTACTACAGGCAATAAAATTACGCTTTGAAAATATATAAAAATTATATACACAAATATATAAAAATACATAACATCAAACATATCAATCCAAAAACATACTTTTGTTGAATCCATACAGTCCATCCAGGTCATACAAGTTTCAAAGCGTAATTTTATTGCCTGTAGTAGTATAACTGCGGTAATGGTCCTCTGAAGAGAAGAATTATCTTTGAAAACTCATGAGCTAAGGACTTAAGGATGCTTTGCATGAACTTTGAATTCTAATTAAATTTGATTGACACCTTATTTTATTACTTCATTTTATATTATAATATTAATGCTCTATCCAGTATATTGAGCTTCAGTTTTTTTATCCGGATGTTTCACTAATTATAAGATATTAGTTGACGCTTGTATCTTTTGTTGGATTGCTTCATATATATATATATATATATATATATATATATATATATATATATATATATATATATTGATCACTTATTAATTTAAAAAAATGAATTCTTGTATATTAAATACATATAAATATATGTGTTTATACACACACACACACATATATATATGTGTGTGTGTGTGTATCTATGCATGTATATACACCCATATATATATTTATATGTATTTAATATACAAGTGTTCAAATTTGTTAAGTTAATAAGTGATGGATGCCTTTTTCAGAAATTATCGTTCCTATTTTTACAATTCTTGCTCATTTTCTTCAGATTTTGTCATTTATGACATTTTGTGAAGAAGACAATATTTTGAAAATGTGACTTCATCATCCCAAATTGGCAGGCGATTTTCTGTTTTCCGTTTTTTTTTAGCTATTGGTGATGAAATAACAATCTTTTGGCCCTTTGGCTAGTAGCCAAATTGAAACGTAAGTTAGTCAATTCGTATGAATCAACATGGTACAACTTTGTTGGCCTTTTGATTAGGAGCAAAGTATAGTATCTGTTCAGATGCTACACTTAGTCTATACTGTCTTCGGTCAGTGAAGGTGAAATCCTTCTGAATTGAGGAAATTTTTATTTTTGTTCCAATTCAGAGTGCCCCTTTTTGGGGAGCTAGATTTCCCCACATTAAAAACTGACATTGTACAACTTTGTTGACCGGCTTGGAATTCTTGTAGGAGGGACCACGTGAAGGTTGCCAACATCCCTAAGTGAAAGTGGTGCTGTGAAACCGACTGGATTCGAACTTGGCACACCCAGGTCGTCAGTTCATGTTGTTGTCCATTTAACCACCTGGTGATACCAGATCAGGCTGCCCTGTGGCTCCCTGAGACGAAATTCACCTACATTGACGTTTTTTGTTTTTTTTTTTGTTTTTTTTGTTTGTAAAACTTAATTATGTTCTACAAAACCAAAAACAAAAACAACAGCCCTTCTCCCTTTCTCCCTCCCCTTTTTTATTTTTATTTTTCCTACCCTACTCCCGGTCCTGGATATGACCTTAAACTACATCCGATGGTGAGATCCGGCTTACGGACTTTGGGGAATGTGGAGCCTCCTCTTAATTACCATTGCTCCCAGGTCCACCCTGACCCGGAGTGGTAGTACCTGTTAGGGTCCCAACTATAGGTTAAATAGAAACAGATATTAAAAGGGGAAAGAAACAAAAAAGAGAAGAAAACAAGACCAGATTCGGCATTAAATAACCCAAAAAGGGTTGATATGCCGTAAAACAAAACTACCAAACCATTTAACCACCGTCACCTCTCTGCTCTGTTACTAAATTTCATCTTTTCTGTCCTTAGTCAGTAAAGGACAAATCCTTCTAGACCGGGGAAATTTTGATTTTTTGTCTCAATCCAGAGTTCCTCTTTTTCCCACATTAAAAACCGACCTTGTGTCTAACTTTGCCAAGTAAATAGGGACTACATTTCATCTTTTCTGTCCTCGGTCAGTGAAGAAGAGATCCTTCTAGACTGAGGCGATTTAAATTTTATTTACCAATCCAGATTGCCCCTTTTTGGGGAACTGGATTTTTCTCACATTAAAAACGATCTGGTGTCTAACTCTGCCCTCGTGGGGAGGCAAGTAACTCAGTACAATTTCATCTAATTGTGCTCATCAAAATGTTTGGAAGAAATCTGCCTGAATTTCAATTTCTAACTAAAATCGTCCTGACATATTTCTTTGAAAGGTTTGCCAAGTAGAAATAGATATTTATGAATTTATTTAAAATATTTTCATCTATTAAAAAACTAACTGTATTTACCCGGGTGCCTTTTTAATTTCATTGTTTTGCTCATAATTCTTTATTTTTCTTTTATCTTACTTAATTTTTTAGAGAAAATATTTCCCTTTTTTTTTTTTTTACTTCAGGCGATATTTTTTAACAAATTTCATTTTTTTTTAAATAAGATTTTGAAAGTGCAATTTAATAATTACAGTATCTTTTGGCCATTAAATTATTAATTAAATAAAATTTAGTCATTAAATTATCAATAAAATCAAATTGTATAAAAGTGCAACTTATATCGAGATGATATGTGTGTGATTGTCTAGAAAGATCGATCGAGCAAACTGAAAAAAAATGGGGAAAAACGCTTGCAGCTCGATATATCAATCGATTTGAACCGGATAAAACCTCGGATTCTTTTGGCAGTTCTTTCTGACTCTAAATTAATTTACCTTGTTCATAAAGACCACATCGTTCAGAAATGGCAGCCAATGTATTTGGAAAAAACGAAAAATTCAAAGTGAACAACAGCTCAAATTGGCATACATTGTAGCAATAGTAATAGTTTTAGCTGTTCGCAAGTTGAAAGTTGTGATTTGTTTCTCTGCAGCTGTTGATGATGGTAATGATTGCATAGTATGATGACGCATTTGCCGTTGTTGTTGGACCTTGTGTACGTATTAGTAGTAATAATAATTTTAGGTATTTGCTACTTGATAATTTTGGTTTGTTTATCCTCATTTGATGATGATGATGATGATGATGACGATCATGCTGATGATGATGATGATGATGATGATGATTGGATCTTGCCAAGCATGGCGAGATCCAGAGATTGGCTTGGTTTCTAGAACTACACAAACCCATCTGGCAACAGCATGTGTAGTTTCTCGATTGCACATTCCCTTTCACAAACTTTTCCGATCTGCCTCTCAGCTCGTGAGGATCAGCAAGCCTCACTTATCGACCTATTCTTGACAACATTGTCTGGGGCTCGTGTGACAGATGCCCTTAGCCCACTCGGGAATGCTGATCAATTTGTAATAACGGTTGATATCACATTAAATCTCCAACCTCAAGCTGAAGCGGCGTGACTCAAAACAATGAGATACTACCAACGTGCTGATTGGGAATCCCTCAGAGAGCGCATCAGAGATGCACCGTGAAGTAAAACCTTTTCTCTCCCTGCTGAACAGTGCACAAAAGAAGGTAATTGAATGGGTCAAAGCAGAATCATTTGTCCCGACGAGTAAATACCATGGTAAGCCTAACTCTTAAACTTAAACAATGGTTCATCTCAGCCTGTGCAGCTGATATTGCATATAGGCAACAATTATTCCACCGTTTCCACCCCTATAAGTCAGCTAGAAATAGACAACAAATTATAGCACCAGGAAACTACTGTAAGAGTGTAATAGCCGCAGCTAAGAGTCGATATACTTAGATAACAAGGAAACGCATCAAATCGCAGAGATTAGGTACTCATGATTTCTGGAAAATTCCTTTTTTAACTGTGTTTGCATTCAACTGATAAAAATCGATAAAAGTATACTTCAAAAATAAACATATAAGTAATAAATATTTTTTAAAAAGCACAATCAGTTGAATTTAAAACCTTTTTTACACACACATCTCTCTCTCTCTCTCATATATATATATATATATATATATATATATATATATATATATATATATATATATATATATATATATATATATAAGTATATATATATATATATATATATATATATATATATATATGTATATATATATAAAGAAGTCATTTGGATTATCGAAGTCAGCCAACTATTGCATTGCATCTGCCAAATCGATATTTGAATCTGCCTAGCCAGTCAATTACAGAAATTTTCAGTCTGTGTGGTTTATATAAGATAAAAAAAATTCAATCAGTTTCATCGATTACACATTCTATCCCACCCGATATTTCCTTTAGTAGAAGAAAATCGGATACTTCAATATTTAATTTCTTCGAATCTTAGTTCATTCGGTTGCCTGACAATATATGACTTAATAAAAATGAAAATAATAATGGGTAATCAACAATTCCCCCACTATCCAACCACCATGATGTCACTTTCACAGCAATGGATAATGCTAAACTGCTTGCCCAACGGTTCACCTTAAACTCTACCTTGGACTCCACAAACCACTCCCTCCTAATATCCCATTACCGACGAAAAGCACACTAGATGATCTAATCAACACCCCTACCCATGTTCTGGATATCATAAAAAAAATTTAACACCTCCAAATCATGAAGACCAAATCTTATTTCTTTCTATAGTTATAAAGAAATGCTCTGCTGAGTTGGCCCCTGTCCTCTCCAAATTCTATAACAAATGCCTTGCTGAATTTTGCTTCCTTGATAACTGGAAAATTGCCACTTTAGTACCAGTTTTTAAGAACTTTGGTGAAAGAACTGACCTGCAAAATGATCGTCCCCATAAGTTTCCACCAGCTTTTCACTAAAATCTTTGAATCATTAATCAATCAAGCGATAGTCCACCACATCGTAAATGTTAAGCTGATTTTTTATAAACAGTATGGATTCAGACAATCCTGTTCTACCGCAGATATCTTAACATCATCTCTGAACGCATATACCATATATTGGATAAGACAGGTGAAGCTAGAGAGGTAGTGCTTGATATATCCAAGGCCTTTGACAAGGTCTGGTATGAAGGTCTTCTCGTACAGTATTGCTGGACGAATATTTAATATAATCAGATCCTTCTTAGCTAAAAGAAAGATCCAGGTCGTTCTCGATGGCCGTACATCTTATCCACATTAATGCGGGTGTGCCTTAGGGGTTGATACTTGGACCTTTATTATTCCTGATCATCATAAACGACTTCCCTGAAGCAATCGCGTGGGAGATGAATATATTTACTGATGACCCAAAGCTCCATTCTCAACATACGGGCAAATCGAACATGCACATATCGAAGGCAAGAAATGACCTTCAGTCTGCAGTGGAACGAGACCATCAATGGCTATTTACATTTGATACTACCAAAAACAAAGCTCTTTGTTTTTAACAATTATAAGAAACATTCCAACCACTGATTGCCATAGCTGATAGCACATTTCCCAAGAGTCCAACGTTCAAACTCCTTGGCCTTATATTCACAAGTCACAGGAATAATCACGTTGACACAGTGGTTCTCGCTAGATCACAGAAGTTCAGCAATGTTGAGTACTCAATGTGGGATTATTTGGGAATACCAGGCGCTGTATGTATATACCTAGTTATGGGCAAATAGCGCCACCGACCCGCAGTACCTAACGTGGCGACTATGGCAAAACCCCTGAATGACTGTCACCAATAAGGTGGATGGAAACCAGAAAGGGGTTCCTCCTGTAGGAGTGAGCAAAAAGCTCTGATGGTGAACATGAATTGGAATAAATACATAGATGATAGTCAAGTCTACTGTAAAGAAGGTGGCCTCCCTTTACCAGTCTAGTAAAATTCTTACACCTGCCTGTATACTATAACTGTATAAAGTCAACATTCGCCCATGCATGGCGTATTGTTTCCATATCTGGGCTGGTCCAGCAACCACTAGTCTTTCCCTTTTGGACAGGATACAAAGAAGAGTCTTGAACCTAAAATGTTCCGCACTGTCTACCAAGCTCCAGCTCCTATCCCATCACCGCAATGTTGCTTCCCTGTGCTTGTTTTACAAGTACTTCCACAGAATATGCTTCAATGAACTTACTGCACTTATACACCCCCAGCAATCACGATTTGCAGCAAAATTCCACCCCTTCACTGTACCGTCTCAGTTACAATATGCTTTGTTTGGGGTGAATAAAAGTAAAAAATAAAGACACGTCAGAAGAAATGTCTTTTATTTTGTTATCTTAATAGATATATGTTAATTTAACAATTATTTTAATTAATTAAACAAAATAAAGCAGTAATTTATGAGTTGTAACCATAGAATTAAGTATTATTTTAAATAAATCGAAATATGTGATTTAAAATGTCTTTGTGTATGATCTTTATTTGGAACATGATTTGAAGAATGTTTTAAATCGTCAAAAAAAAAAAAAAAAATATATATATATATATATATTTAACTTAGTTCACCCCAAACAAGGTAAGTTGCCACTGTAGACGTAAGGGGCTACTTACTAAGAATTAGGGTGAAAATAAAGGGGGTTATCCTACGTTGGGAGCTGTGCAGTGAGATGCTTGTTCACATTAGGTTTAAAATTCTTGCATGTCGGTACAGTCGAGGAAACAGGGAGCAGGGGGGGGGGAGTTCCAAAGGCCGGCAGCACGAGGAAAAAAGCATCTGGGGACCTCCACAGTGAATGGATGGGATTTAACTGATTGTCAGATTGATTGAGTGCATTTACGTCGAGGGAGCACCAGAGCAGCAAGTTCACCGGAGCACATTCCATTGAAGTACTTGTAAAACAACCACAAGGATGCAACATTGTGGCGATGGGACAGGGGCTGGAGCTTGGTGGATAGTGAGTGATCTATTAGATTAGATACTCTTTTTTGGACCTTGTCTAAGAGGAAGAGACTGGTGGATTGTGCATCAGCCCAGATATGACAACAATACTCCATGCATGGGTGGATGGTGACTTTCTAGAGATACAGGATACTGTCAGATGTAAGTTTACTAGCATGGTAGAGGGAGCCTACCTTCTTTGCAGCAGCCTTGGCAATGTCTTCTATGTATTTGTTTCAATTCATGTTACCTATCAATGTTAGGCCAAGGAGTTTGAATGTTGGACTCTCAGGTAGGGTGTTATTTGCCATGACAATCGGTGGTTGAAGAGGTTTCTTGTAGTTGTTGAAGGAAAGGAGCTTTGTCTTAGCAGCATTAAATGTTACCATACATTTATCACCCCATTCCACTACAGACTGGAGGTCACTTTCTAAGAATTCAGCCATTGCCTTGGATATGTGTGCATCCATTTTACCCACAGGATGAGAGTATATATATATATATATATATATATATATATATATATATATATATATATATATATATATATATATACATTTGACTTTATATAAAAATATATATTTTAAAGGTCTATATCACTTATAATAGCATAGAAATTGTTTAAAAAAACAAGTTGAATGAAGTTTTCAGCTTCAGAGCATATATACTGGTTGGTTGTATTCCAATGACCAAAATAAATAAATAAATAAATCAGTCCACAATCATATTTTTTTATGTTTATTTTTATTTTATTTATTATTTTATATAACTTCATTTCGGCGAATGTCTATATTTTTTTTCTTTCTATCTTACGCGTGTTTCACAACGATTTTGGAGATGATTAATCAAAACGAGAAGAAAGGTGGTCAAGAAAGGTGGGGAGAACGGCAAGTCAAAAACACGAAAAAAAACTCCCTTTAAAAGAAATCATAGAAAAATCGCCCCCTAACATCTGACACAGTGTAATCCGATTTTCAGGTGGCCATCTTGGAACCAAGAAAGCTGAGCTGAGATCGTCACGCTAAACGTGCATGAGAGAGAAAGAAAAAGATATAGTCATTCGCCTAAATGAAGTGATAAAATAAAATAAAATAAAATAATAAAAAAAGAAGAATTATGATTGTGGATTGATTTATTTATTTGTTTTGGTGATTGGAATGAAATCAACCAGAATATATATATATATATATATATATATATATATATATATATATATATATATATATATATATATATATATATATATATATATATATATATTTAATATAAAACTAAATATAATAAAAGAATAATAATAAAAGAATAAAAATACATAAAACTATAAATCGCCTAAAAAGTAGTGTAATGGATTCGTCCGAACACTTTAAAAGACAGCAAAATCTTTGTAAGTAACGGATACAGTTTATTAGAGACAGACGAACAACACAGGTAAGGAGGACATTTTTTAATAACACAATAAGTTAGCAAAACATTTATCTGGAACAAAACTTAGATCTAATATACGGAACGTTTTTGTTCTTGTCTTTTAAGGGAAGTGGGGTCTAATCAACTCTGCTGGGAAGCCATGAGATAAAATACTGTCTTGTTTTTAAATTCCTGAGACAGTTTTTCATGGTAAACAACTAATGATCCCTTAAATAATGTTTAGATTAACGTAAATTCTTGGAAGCAAACTAATATAGTGACTGTAAAAAGTAAATTGACTTACAAAAAAGTGATTTGCCACTGAACGACTTGGGACTAAAATGTTGTTTTTTTTTTGTTTTTTTTTCATATAGTTTTAATAGTTGAAAAACTTCCGAGACTATATATATACTTATGAATTCGGTTTACTTCTTATAGGGTCACTTTTTCTGTTTTGGTAAAGAGGGGAGTCATATTTTTAATTTCTAATTATAGTTACATTGTATTTGTTTTATTTTGATAAAATAAGATGTCAACATTTTCTTTTTTAAATAATGGAATTGTTTAAATTTCTAACCAAATTCGCGGTCAAATGTTGCAATATTGACGGAATTTTCTGTTTATTAGTTTAACTTGTTCAAGTATGATTTAATTTTCTAGAAACACACGTTAGCTTTCCCTTTGCTTCGAAACAGAAAATAAATCGCAGTACGTCATTACTTACATCTGTCAACAGTAGTGAATAGTCATATCTCCATGCTGATGAGTCCCAATTATTAAAAAGGACGAAACGTATACGTACATAGATAATAAACAATAACAAATATTTATTATTATTTGCCGCTCCTCGAAAAAGTAGAGCACTGTAAGTGTAGTATTAACACAGCATGACGTCACTAGCTTTAAATGTATCGTTCCTTCCATTAAGAAAGTAGAACGCTCTCAGACGTTAAGCCGCCGATAAAGTGTTAAAATTATCACCGTTTATTCACTATTTAAAATTGGCCGTGTGGTTAAGGCGTCGGATTTGAGTTGAAAGATACTTGTAATCCGGGGTTTCGAATCGCATGACCGGTAGTGAATAGTCATATCTCTATGCTGATGAGTCCCGATTTAAAAAGGACGAAACGTATACGTACATAGATAATAAACAATAACAAATATATATATATATATATATATATATATATATATATATATATATATATATATATATATGTGTATATTATGTCATTTGTTTGTTTATTTTGTT
>OY744542.1:33036062-33068562 GCA_963556195.1 Sepiola atlantica
AATAAAGTATTTATTTACTTTAAAAACTTGAGTACTTTCGGTGATATATATATATATATATATATATAATATTTTTTAAGTAAATATTAATTATTATTACCTACAGACATCGATGTTTCATGCTCACGCAATCTTCAGTGTAGGGATGTTAATTCACGTCGGTCGGAGGGCTCGAACCCGGTTTCCAAGTCGCTACTGAGTCATAGTCGGATGTCTTTCTCCACGGCCGTCAACTAGCATGGAAATTAGGAGGGATCTAACTCTATAAAACGCCAAATCAGCAATATATATTTAGATGAATTAAATGTCGATACATCAACTAAAGGAATATATATGTATATAGGTTTATTCGCAGGAATAACAGATCAGAACATCCTTAGCACATGGGGTTGAATATATATTGACAAGGCGACATAACCTTTTCCCGGAGTTTGTATATTCTCTGCCATCGGCTTGGCAGAGAACGCAAGATCACATCTTTACTTGTTGACTGTAACTCACAAACTGGTTAACCACGCTGATCACGTGATTTGGGTTTTTGCCAAATCACGATCTCTCACGTGAAATTCATGCATTGAGGAGTGCACTTTCGGTCAATCATGTGACTGCTACAATACCCCCTGCTTAGGCTTTTATCCGATAAAACAGAGAAACTTTATTAATAGCAGCAGCACATGAGAATAAAATTGAAAGAACATAAAAATGAAAAAATAGATTATGTGATTGAAAAAATTGAACAGGAATGTCTTTGTGATGCTGCCAAAAGCAAAATGTCGTTTTTGCTGAAAAAGAAGCAAAATGTCTCTTTTGCTGAAAAAGAAGCAAACATGTAATAATCTGAAGTGCAAAGAGAAAAATGTTCATTTGTTCAAAGGTGAAAAATGTTCATTTGTTCAAAGGTGAAAAATGTTCATTCGTTCAAAGGTGAAAAATGTTCATTCGTTCAAAGGTGAACAATTTTCTGCTATTGCATAAAAATGCAATTGTGAATTTTTTGAAAACGAAAAGAATTATAAATGTTTTCATAAATGGAACAGTGTTCATTTAAAAGGAGAATTTTACACGTGCAGGTGCAAAATTGTAGAAAGGGTAGTCAATTGTTTCAGGAAATGTAAATGTTCAAATATAGTCAAAGAAAATGCCGTAATTGACGTAGTGAAGTTGGACGAAGTAGATCGATGAGAGTTTTGATTTTTTGAGGAAGGAGTGAAATACCTTCAGAGTTTATTACATGTCCAAAGAAAACAAGACTTGTGGCACAAAAAGTACATTCAACAGGGTTCATCCCAACATGATAACGCTGCAATCACTCAAAAAGAATGCGGAGATGTTTTAAAATGTTCCTCAAGTGAGGTGTTAGCTATAAGAATGTCGTCTATGGAGTTATGAAATGAATGGTAGAATAAGCAGGTTTGTTTAATCTCAAAATTAAAGGTTAGCCGCAGAAACAATAACAAATACACGGCTAATAATAATAATAAGTTGTTCAGAGACTTTTCTAGCAGATAATGACAGACAAGTGCTAGAATCAGTAAATCTTCGTCTACACAAGTTCACCATCAAGTAAAAGTGGTGCAAGAAACAGCACCGAAGATGGGGGTGGTAGGAACATAAGCAATGATAAAGATCCACATGAAATCTTTGCGTAGTTGTAAGCCCAAGGATTATGCAACTTGACTACACGTGGGAACTGAAGAACGGTTACAAACTGATGGTGAAATCAGTAGTCCGTGTGATTATACATTGTAACGAGCATGGAACACAAATCCGTGTGCTGCTACATGCGTGGAGGAGTAGATGTTGATATCTACTATCGTGCATGGGAAATGCATGTGTATATGCACTGTTGCGAGTAAGTGTGTGTGATTACTGCATTGTGGCACGTAAGAAGTGTATGTAAGCGATGTGCACTGTGGAGGAAACTTCCCTATTTTAATGATTTCGCTATGCCATGGACGGCAAAATGTGCCTATATCTGGAAAATAGGTAAAAATATAGTGCCCTAACTTCAAATAGGCGGCAAAAGTTAACATGAATTTTAGATGAATTAAATGTCAACTAAAGGGCTATATATATATATATATATATATATATATATATAGTTTTAAAATAAATAATTTGTATTTTAGCTCTCACATTTTTGCGATCTTAAACTTTCAATTTCATTTATTTTCCTTTCTTTTCTTTTCTTCCAACTTCATTCTTTCCAAATATGATCTATGGGAAGGATCAGATTATTATTCTGCCTGATGAGATCTCGGCTTTCAACAGCTGTTAATCGATAACAGTGTCGTAGATTATGTGCATGTATGTATAAATAAAAATAATCATATATATATATATATATATATATATATATATATATATATATATAATTACTATTTCATGTATCCACATAAAATTTTATAAGGAGATATCATTTTTTATGGATCAATTTTCAGTATTTACTTCAACAGTGCTCGATGCGTAATTAGATGTAGGTAAGTTATGAAAATATATTTATGGCAATTAAGCTACACACAGGCTCCCGCGTTTCATCCCCGGGGGGATATCTTCAGGCCTGAAGATTCACCCCGGGGATGAAATGCAGGAGCCTCTGTGTAGCTTAATTGCCATAAGTATATTTTCATAACTTACTATATATATATACATTGTAGGTGCAGTGCATAGCTGACTAGGACTCCTTGAGTTTCGATTTAGAAAAGTGATTTTACATAAAAAGCCAGTTCAGACCTTAAAGCTTAAGTGGAGTTAAACAATGTTATATCGATTATTTTTAGATTATCCACATAGTGTAATTGACGTCAGATTAGCATTGACTTGGATTACAAATCATTAGGTGTCCGTTTTAAGGAAGACATTGAGCGAAAATCAGAATCCAAAGATGAAGATATAAAATGAAAAAAATAAATTGGATAAAGTTGATAAAACATACAACAAAAAAAAAAAAAACATTAAAAAATGTGAATTTAAAAATTCTTTCATTTTTATTCTATTTTTAGATAATCTGGATTTTATTAATCTATATTAAAATAAAATCCAAAAAGTGTTATTAACTCGTTTATACTGGTGGGAGGGAGGGTCTCAAATGTCGCCGTCATATTTATTTCTGGATAACATTTGAAATGCTAAAGATTTTACTATTAAATTCCGTAATTCCATCATCATCATCGTCATCATCATTATCATCATCATTATCATCATCACCATCATCACCACCACCACCACCATCACCACCACCACCACCAGCTACATCTTCCGAATATTAATTCACTAGGAAAGTATGCTGACAGGCACAAAAAAAAATAATAATACAGAACATTATGATATGGCCTCAATTCATTTTTTTTTTACCTTTATAATTGTATTTTATTCAACAAAACAAATAATAGTTAATTATTAAAATGTTCTTTTGCAAACCAATATGCAGATATCAGGAAGTTTTATCGGATGTCCTGCTGGTTTGGCAGGCCGAGAGTAGGCCGAAGGCGTTTCCATGAATAGTGGTGATAGACCGGTGCTCGTAAAGCCAAGTGAAAGTCGGTCAACGGGTTGCTGCGTCATGAATAGACCAAGGCTATTGATGAAAGAGGCAGCACAGCCAATCAAAATATGCTGGTCTTCTTGACAGATTTGTGTTTCAACCAATCACAGTGGTTCTAATCATAATCAAGTTGATGCTGATCATCATCATTTGTTAGAAGGCTTTTAGATAGAAATTGCCTTCAAAACTAACCTATCTCTGGCCAGGTCTTTATTAATCCCTCTTTCTCTCAAGTCCATTCTTATCACTTTCTCCCATGTTTCTCTTGGTTTATTCCTGTGAACTGAACTTACTACCTCAGCAGTTCTACATCTACTAAACCAAGAACTCACATCCATTCTTCCAACATGGCAATACCATAAAAGTCTCCCTATACAGTCCAGATTTAATCTTTTTCTGAGGTCATCAGATCTAAGCCTGTCTTTAAAACCCACATTACACATTCATCATATTATTCTCAAATAATTTCTCTCAATGCAACGCATGTCCTCAACCCTCACTGGTCAGGTTTCACGTCCATACATTTCGAAAAGCCTATATATCTAGCTATAAAAAAAGGCATAAGTTGAACTGAAATGAAACAATTTTTTTTTTTTGATTACATGATTGATGACGTCATCATTGAAAATTCTGACGTCAGCCGATACTTTTTAATGTATTATTTATTGTTTAATTTAACACCTATATACTTGCAAACTTTTATGATCATAACTTAAGTAGTTTGGAGAAAAATTTAAACATAATCTATATCTATTTATATTTATAATATCTCTCTCTATATATGTATATTTATTAATTTTATACGTACATAAAAGTAATTCATGGGCATATGCTTCTGGCCCACGGCCGTCAGTAGCATAGCTAACTTGGACATGGATCGAACCTTCGATATTGATGTTTGGCGTTTTACCTCCGGACTATGACGACTTGCCTGGAAATATGTATCATTTATCTATATTATATCTATATCTATTTATATCTATCTATAATATCTATATTATATCTATATTTATTTATTTCTATCTATAATATCTATATTATATCTATATCTATGTATATCTATCTATAACATCTATATTATATCTATATCTATTTATATATATATATATCTATAATATCTATATTATATCTATATTTATCTATAATATCTATATTATATCTATATCTATGTATATCTGTCTATAACATCTATATTATATCTATATCTATTTATATCTATCTATAATATCTATATTATATCTATATTTATTTATTTCTATCTATAATATCTATATTATATCTATATCTATGTATATCTATCTATAACATCTATATTATATCTATATCTATTTATATATATATCTCTATAATATCTATATTATATCTGTATCTATCTATAATATCTATATTATATCTATATCTATATTATATCTATATCTATCTATATCTATCTATAATATCTATTTTTTATCTATATCTATCTATATCTATCTATAATATCTATATTATGTCTATATCTATTTATATCTATCTATAATATCTATTTTTTATCCATATCTATTTATATCTATCTATTATATCTATATTATATCTATATCTATCTATATTTATCTATATCTATCTATATTATATCTATATCTATCTATAATATCTATATTATATATCTATAATATCTATATTATGATATCTATATCCATCTATAATACTAAGATTTGCTTGTTTGTTTACACAGTTAATCTTTTAGATGGTCCGAGGAAGGGCGAATGAGACGAGAAGTGGCAGGAGGAAGAGAATAGAGGGAGTTATAGTAGTGACAACAGCAGCAGAGAGTAAGAGGATGACATAAATAAATAAATAACGTAAATAATTGGTCAACCGATAAACTGTTGCCCGTTTTGTCAGTCATCATGGCAACAAGTGTTTTGATTGGATGACGTAGTATAGTTTAATTTTACAGTAGCAAAAACGGTAAAGCGATGTGTTTATTTTTTTTTCTGTAACTGATATCTCTGCAGCTTATTTGTGAAAGATAACCACCTGCTATCTGAAATAAATCCAAAAAGAAATTCTTCACTCAAAATAAAAAGTCAGCGGTTGATGATTTTTTTTTTTTTAAGTTACTGTTGTGAAGTAGTCCAACAGTAAAAAGAAGTCAAGTCGAGGTTGGGTTAAGATAACAAGTGTATTAACATAAAAGGTACAAAGGTAAGGAAACTGACTGGCACTCGGCTAGACAGTTACAATACTGTCCTTTTTCTTCCTGATGATTGTCTACTCGCACTATTTATAGTGAGAACCGGTGTAGTTTCTCTTCTGTTAGAACGGCCGGTGTAACAGTTACCAAAAATGATAATAATAATTTATATATGAAAAATTAGGTAACTGACCTAATTCTATGATTTTTTTAATGAATATTAGTGTAAACACTGGCGAAGCATAATTTTTTGTTTCCATCATTTTTGATAGAAGGTGTAGTATTAGTATAATTATATGGTACTAGTTGTCTTCCCTAAGTTTGCTACTTGAAATACTTGAAACATTAATAAAAAAAATAATAAACATTTTATTCATAACATTATTGTAAAACCAAAACAAAATCTTAGACATTTATTCATATAGATAGATAAACATTAACATTTTGGTTATTTCAACACAAATTTATTTAACTTTTGAATGTGACCATAAAGAAAGGAAAAGAAAGAAGAAATCAATTTGCCTTTTCGCTTATAACTTAGAAATAGATCGCAACTTGTTGGAAATCAAGTCGGTCCTTCTAAAGAAAGGAGCATTTGGACACAAATGCTAAATATTTGTCGAGGAAGTAAAACAATATTGTGAAACAGAATTATACGTTACATTAAAATCAAAACAATCATTGAATTAAAAAACAATAGCAAATAATAGTTAATTAATAAAATGTCCTTTTTCAAAAGCAATATGCAAATTAGCTACCCTTTAGACTTGATATCGCATATACATAATAAGATACGTTTTAACTTTACTGTTAATGCGAGAAATGGATTCAACTTTTTTATTTAATTATTCAGATAAGACAACATATTTCCATGAGAGAGAAGTAATCAATACGTTTCTTATTTGATTTTCGGATAATTCAACTTGTATTGCTTGGGATTCTGTTTTTAGCATTCAATTTTTATGAGTAGCGAATAGGTTATACCTCTGTGCACAGATCATGAAGAAAGGTCATTTTTATTTCTGTTATTTCTAAAAAGAGCCAGTTCACATCTCAAGCATTTCACCGATCTTATTTCTTTGTAAAAGGTCGACCAAGCATTACATATGCCATTACATTTTATTACTGACCATACTCAACTTGTATTACTGAGAGAAAAGACAGCTGGAAATATTATTAACTATGGCTGATAATAAAATCAACGAAAAAAAATCCTGAAAAAAAGCCTCAATTTTAGCTAGGGAAAAGAAAAAAATAGTCACAATAAATTTAGAGTTACAGGAAATATACACTTACGTCAATTTTTAATACCTGTGACTGATACAGCTCTTTTGGTATTTTTGAAAATGGAGAAACTACATACAAGTTTCCTTTCACCAATTGACCAGTTAACTTTCTTGTGGTCTCTTTGTCTTACCGGATTCCATGAAAAGAATTCATCTAGTCTGGTGGAGTATCCAGCTAAGTGCTGTTACTTGAGGTAACATCACTAGGAGAAGGTGTGCACCATTCCTTGTATGAGCCAGTTTATAGCCGTGTTGAGGGCATCTTATTTGGGCTTCGAAAACTATGTTATTTTGAATATTTGGTCAGATTTTTCTTGTAGGATGAAGTATCCTCATGTCAGGTTGTCCTGACAAACCACTGTACAGAGAAACCTTAGACACTCTGGGATAATGTATAATAGGCATTCAAATTCTCTCTAGTAGGCATTCAAATTCTCTCTAGTAGGCATTCTAATTCTCTCAAGTAGGCATTCAAATTCTCTCCAGTAGGCATTCAAATTCTCTCAAGTAGGCATTAAAATTCTCTCAAGTAGGCATTAAAATTCTCTCTAGTAGGCATTAAAATTCTCTCTAGTAGGCATTAAAATTCTCTCTAGTAGGCATTCAAATTCTCTCTAGTAGGCATTCAAATTCTCTCAAGTAGGCATTAAAATTCTCTCAAGTAGGCATTAAAATTCTCTCTAGTAGGCATTCAAATTCTTTCCAGTAGACATTAAAATTCTCTCTAGTAGGCATTAAAATTCTTTCCAGTAGGCATTAAAATTTTCTCTAGTAGGCATTAAAATTCTCTCTAGTAGGCATTCAAATTCTCTCTAGTAGGCATTCAAATTCTTTCCAGTAGGCATTCAAATTCTCTCTAGTAGGCATTAAAATTCTTTCCGATAGGCATTCAAATTCTCTCTAGTAGGCATTCAAATTCTTTCCAGTAGGCATTCAAATTCTCTCTAGTAGGCATTCAAATTCTCTCAAGTAGGCATTAAAATTCTCTCTAGTAGGCATTCAAATTCTCTCAAGTAGGCATTCAAATTCTCTCTAGTAGGCATTCAAATTCTCTCAAGTAGGCATTCAAATTCTCTCTAGTAGGCATTCAAATTCTCTCAAGTAGGCATTCAAATTCTCTCTAGTAGGCATTCAAATTCTCTCAAGTAGGCATTCAAATTCTCTCTAGTAGGCATTTAAATTCTCTCAAGTAGGCATTAAAATTCTCTCTAATTGGCATTCAAATTCTTTCCAGTTTTCAAATAGTTTTCTGCATGCATGCTTGTTGATTAATTTTATAATAATATAAAAATGATGAAAAAACATGGACGGTGACTTTGATAGTAAAACAAATGGCTAAAAATTGTTTTTTTATCATTTTTATTTATTTAAATGTTTATAATGTCTTTATTTTGAGACAGATTCTTATGAAACTTGCTACTATGACTGGAAAGACATTTTATTTTAATATGATGTTGGAATTTGCTCTAATAATAATCTTCTGCATACATGGTTATTGATTGATAATACAAACACTTACCAACCACATGGAATCTGCAACAGAAGTAAAACAAAAAGATGGAAGAAACACCACATGAAACCAAGAGAACTGAAACTGCAAGAAATATTATAAACTGTGCCCCCCTCCCCCCCAAAAAAGGCATCAGCTTCGGCTGATACCACACAACATAGTCGTGAAGGATCAAGGAGGATGGAAGGACCGAGAAGGGAAAGCACTAACCAGACCTCCACTGAATGAGTGCGGAGAGTACTGGGACCTTGGGGAGGCTTATTGCCACCCAAATTCCAGTGAAGACCAATGGCCGTTGCTAGTGAGAAATGCATGGTAAGCGACTGTTGCGATAACGCAAAGTGATTTGCAAAGATTATCGAGAGAAGTGGAGAGCACTGGAAATCCGGGGAGACTTGTTGTCACTCAGACTCCAGGGAACACCACCGGTTATTATCAGTGAGTAATTTCTGATGATGACCAGTGTGAAAACTCCGAGTGAGTAGAAATAATAATAATAATAATAATAATAATAATAATAATAATAATACTCAGAAAGTGTGATGCCGGATACAGGTTTACGGATACAGAACAAAGAATAAACCACCTGATGTACATGGATGACCTTAAACTGTTTGCAAAAAACAAAAAAGAACTGGAAAAGCTGATAAACACAACAAGGATATTCAGCCAGGATATCCAAATGGAGTTTGGAATAGAAAAATGTGCACTGCTAGAGATCAAAAGAGGAAAACTGGAAACGACAGAAGGTATAGAACTCCCCAACCAAGAGGAGATGAGGGCGCTAGGAGAACAAGATAGTTACAAATACCTGGGAGTTCTGGAAACAGACACAATCAAATATACAGAAATGAAAGAGAAGATTGGAAAAGAATATCTACGAAGAACAAGGAAACTCTTAGAAACTAAACTATATAGCAGAAACCTAGTAAAAGGGATAAACACATGGGCTGTATCACTAGAAGATACTCTGGACCATTCATAGGCTGGACCAAAAAAGAACTCAGGCACCTTGACCAAAGAACTAGAAAACTAATGACTATGCACAATGCACTGCACCCAAAAGACGACATGGACAGACTCTACGTGAAAAGAAATGAAGGAGGTAGAGGACTGGTAAGTATAGAAGACTGTGTGGAAGACACCAAAAAAGAGCTGGAGAAATATGTAACCCAGAACACGGAAAGACTGATCACCACAGCAAGAGACACCAGCCCAACAAACAACCCCGGAAGCACTGAACCCAGAAACAAAAAGACAAGAAAGGAAAAGTGGGAAGAAAAACAACTACATGGACGCTTTATAAGACTCACAAGCGATGAAGCCAATGAAAACAGCTGGGCATGACTAAGAAAAGGAAACCTGAACAGAGAAACGGAATCTCTGCTGACGGCCGCACAGAACAATGCGATTAGGACAAACTTTATTAAAGCGAAGATAGATAAAACCCAGGAAAACAGCAAATGCAGATTGTGTGGACAAAGAGACGAAACGATAAATCATATAATAAGTGAATGCAGCAAGCTAGCACAAAGGGAATACAAGAACAGACATGACAGCATGGGGAAAGAAGTACACCGGGAAATGTGCAAACAACTGAATTTCGAATATGCAAGAAAACGGTACAAACACAAACCAGAAACTGTACTAGAAAACGAAAAACACAAAATCCTATGCGATATGAATGTACAAACAGACAAACCCATAACAGCAAGGAGACCGGATATGATAATAATCAACAAGAAAGAAAAATCCTGCAAAATCGTGGACTTTGCCGTTCCAGCAGACCACAGAGTGAAGATCAAAGAGACGGAAAAGAGAAGCAAATATACTGAACTTGCCAGAGAATTGAAAGGAATATGGAACATGAAGAAAGTCAGTATAACACCAATAATCATAGGAGCACTAGGAACAGTCCCCAAAAACATGGAGAAAAGACTAGGAGAAATAGGAATCAAAGGGATAACTGAGACCATACAAAGGACAGTAATGATCAAAACAGCTACAATCCTGAAAAATGTCCTCGAATGCGGAAACCAACCCACATAAGCAACGAATGGAGAACAAACACATGGAAGCACAAAACAACAGAACCGGGGAAAATACAACCGCACGAGAGAGGCGCAAGCATAGGCTGACGCCACGAAAATTATGGACAGAGGGTCGAGGAGGGAAAGCGCAAAACCAGACCTCCACTGGAAGAGCGCGGACAGCTCTGGGACCTTGGGAAGGCTTGTTGCCACTCGGGCCCCAGAGGGGACCAATGGCCCTTATCAGCGGGAAATCGTTGGTAGGTGGCTGTTGCGATTACCGCAAGGTCATCAGCGGTGATGAACGAAAAGAGGTGGAGCATACTGGAGGCCTGAGGAGACTTGTTGTCACTCGGACTCCAGGGAATACCACAGGTTGTCGGCAGTGGGTGACCACTGACGATGACCAGTGTGATAACTCCTAGTGAGTAATAATAATAATAATAATAATAATAATAATAATAATAATAATAATAATAATAATAATAATAAAACCTGTATACTCAATAAAGTTATGAAAAAGCATGGATGATGAGTTTGATAGTAATACAACTAATGCATTTAGTTACAGACATGGTTATAAAAAAAGATAATTATTATGACCCGGATGTAAATGTTGAAATGTTTATAATGACTTTACTTTTCCAGAGATTCTTATGAAACTTGATAATATCACTGAAAAGATACTTTTCTTCAATATGACGTTAGAATTTGTGCTAATAATAATCTTCTGCATGCCTGTCATCATCATATTCGGTTTAACGTCCGTTTTACATGCTGACATGTGTTGGACGGCTTTTAGAAATTGATTTCCAAACTGAACTATCTCTGACCAGGTCTTTATCCATCCTTTTTTTTTTCTCTTAAGCCCATCCTATTGCTTTCTCACATGTTTTCCTTGGCCTGCGAAAATCCCTGCTACCTCAACCGTTCTACATTTGCTAAACGAAGAACTCTCATCCATTCTTTCAATGTGACCATACCATCGAACTCTACTGTTCTGCACACATCTCCCTATACTGTTCAGATTTAATCTTCCTCTGAAGTTATCAGATCTAAGCCTGTCTTTACCACTCATATTACACATCAATCGTATCATTCTCATATTATTTCTCTCCATGCAACGCATGTCCTCAACCCTCACTGACCAGATTTCACTTCCAGACATCATCTGCGTACACATGTCTGATAGACTTTTTTCTTGATCGACAGTGGTAACGCTCTGGTGGTTTGTAATGGCAGAAAGTCCCTGAACTTAATCTACCACTTCCAACCTTTACACTTCTTTCACCACTATTTTCGCCAGTATCTCCACTGCTTCTTTCATTATTGTGTTAGCCACTACTTCCACCACTATTTACTCCCACCACTACTCATGCCACTTTTTTCTACCACTACTTCCACCACTATTTACTCCCACCACTACTCATGCCACTTTTTCTACCACTACTTCCACCACTATTTACTCCCACCACTACTCATGCCACTTTTTCTATCACTACTTCCACCACTATTTACTCCCACCACTACTCATGCAACTTTTTCTACCACTACTTCCACCATTATTTACTCCCACCACTACTCGTGCCACTTTTTCTACCACTACTTCCACCACTATTTACTCCCACCACTACTCATGCCACTTTTTCTACCACTACTTCCACCACTATTTACTCCCACCACTACTCATGCCACTTTTTCTATCACTACTTCCACCACTATTTACTCCCACCACTACTCGTGCAACTTTTTCTACCACTACTTCCACCACTATTTACTCCCACCACTACTCGTGCCACTTTTTCTACCACTACTTCCACCACTATTTACTCCCACCACTACTCATGCCACTTTTTCTACCACTACTTCCACCACTATTTACTCCCATCACTACTCATGCCACTTTTTCTACCACTACTTCCATCACTATTTACTCCCATCACTACTCATGCCACTTTTTCTACCACTACTTCCACCACTATTTACTCACATCACTACACATGCCACTTTTTCTACCACTACTTCCACCACTATTTACTCACATCACTACACATGCCACTTTTTCTACCACTACTTCTACCACTATTTACTCCCACCACTACTCATGCCACTTTTTCTACCACTACTCCCACCACTATTTACTCCCACCACTACTCATGCCACCTTTTCTACCACTACTTCCACCACTATTTACTCCCACCACTACTCATGCAACTTTTTCTACCACTACTCCCACAACTATTTACTCCCACCACTACTCATGCCACTTTTTCTACCACTACTTCCACCACGATTTACTCCCACCACTACTCATGCCACTTTTTCTACCACTACTTTCACCACTATTTACACCCACCACTACTCATGCCACTTTTTCTACCACTACTTCCAACACTACATTCACTTCTATTTCCAGTATTTGAAATATAGAAACCATTTTATCATTTTGGTTCAAACAAAAAAGTCTTTGAAAGATGCGGAAAATATCAGTATTTCTTCCCTGAGCAATCGTTAAATGGTCTTTTTTTTTGAAGAAGAAGAAGATTTAAGGGAAAATCCATTAAAAAAGAAGAAGCCACTTCTCAGGAAAAGTGAAGCCAGAAATGTGTTATTTATAGAATTTATAATTGGAGCTAAAACCACGTAAACATGTTTTCGATTTTGCAAGGTGAAATCGACCAAGTTGTATACGTATTTTGATCAATCGAGAGAAACCACGAGTGACAACATTCTCACTTGCGAACAAGGGGGTGTGCAGGGTGCACCTAATGGATACGGTCACAGCCTATGGAATCAGATATACTGAATTCAAATCCTATCAAATCTATAGTGGTCATTTATCCACTGGGAAAGGTATGGACCCAAAATTTACCGAAAG
This sequence comes from Sepiola atlantica, assembly GCA_963556195.1. Lineage (NCBI taxonomy): Eukaryota > Metazoa > Mollusca > Cephalopoda > Sepiida > Sepiolidae > Sepiola > Sepiola atlantica. Next base: position 33,049,484 of record OY744542.1, read on the forward strand.
CTATCGGTAAAATATCAGCAGTTGTTCAGTTAATCTTCTACAATGAATCCTTTTCAATGTTTTGTTTTCAGCATTAAATAATCCATAAAGTGTTTGTCTATATAAAGTTAGGTATGTGTATATGTTTATATATTTGTATGTATAGGATTCACTCCTAAACTAATTAACCGATCATTATCAATTTTGACATACGGCATAATCACATAGAGACAGCGGTTTTTGTAAGATCATCGAAGTTAAGCAACATGGAGCCTGGCCAGTACTAGATGGATGACCATTTGGGAATGCTAGGCGATGTATGTCATCTTCCCATGACCGGGATATCCATGCGTCTGGGACCGTTTATGAATTTGATATTCCCTATAAACTTCCTCCTTCAGAGGAAGCCGACATAGCACGACCAGGGCTAATATCACACCAGGTATTACTGGTTCGTTTTATAAATTCTAGAACAGCTGCTAGGCGTAAGAGGCCCTAATGTAGGCTATATTTGGTTTAATTTAGTTTTATGCAAAGAGGGTGTAGAAGACCTTTGTGAAAATTCAGATACGTCCGGTTTTTGTGAAATTTTAACAATAACTATCAGACATCAGTAATAAATATTCCCTAAATTTAAATTTCTTTGGAGTATTTTAAAAGGATTTTAAGGGGCATAATATGAACACAACCTCCCATTTGAAAATTCAAATATTTCAGATTTACATTGAATAGTATCTATAGCAAGGCGATCCATAATACAGGCCTGGCAAACATACAACTGGGGTCCACAACTGGGGGCAGACATGTCCAGTTATTACCAACTATACATATTAGGAAGCAGCTTACAATAATTGATTTATTTCCATCTAATCAAATATAAAAAGTACAAAAATATAATTTTCCAAGCAGTTATCATATATGTTTTACATTTCCCCTTTTTTTACATATATTTTATTGGTTTTATGTGTTTGTTAATGTAAGTTGATTTTATTATTAAGACTGTGTATCATGAAGAAATAAGCATTTTCTTCATTTTCTGTAAAAACAAATTGTATATATAAAAAAACATAAAGAATTTTGTAAAACTTATCAAAATTGTTTCTCCGAACATTATTTTGTTCATAAAGTATTTGATTTTGTAAAATGTTGCATTTGCTTTCTGATTGTATTATGTCATTCTTTCTGTAATCAATTCGTCAATATAAACAAATTGACTCGTGATTTTAGAAATATCAAAAATGTGTCTAAATAATGGTGAATAAAGTGATGTTTTGTGAAATTAGTTCTTTTATATTTTTGTGCATTTTACATTTGATTTGATGGAAATAAATCAATTATTGTAAGCTGCTTTCTAATAATATATATAGTTGGTAATTACTGGACATTACTAAGAGATTTCTTTTTAAAACTTTTCTCTGTAATTATTATTTAGTAATAATTTTGGTCTTCACATGTTCATACCCAGTCGTGGACTCCAGTTGCATGTTTGTCGTGCCTGTGTTATAGATCGCCTTGATCCATAGTCATTTAGACACCAAGTAAGCCAGATTTCCTGAATTCAAAGTTCTTCTTTAGACCCTTTAAGCTTAAGTTTTAAGTTTTAGACATTTTCTAGAGTCAAAATCATGTAACAAAGTTTGATCAAAATTGGAATAAGGATTCTAGACATAAGGTTTAGTAGCATTACATCTTCATTTTAATCTTCATAAAGGGAGATAAAAGTGAAAAAATTGTTCTGTTCGGGGAATTAATTTTACCCATCTTGGTATTATTCTAGTTATCATATAAATGCATTTAACTTTTTTTCTAAATTAATATTAATTGTCTGCCATATTTAAACTATTATTTTTTTTTTACTTTTGTTCCATCCAAACAAGCTATATTGCCGCTAAGGTTTAAAGGGGCTATTGTTATTAGAGACCAGATATATAAGAAGCATCCTAAATGGGGAGTTATGCGGCAAGATATTTGTTCACATTACATTTAAATTTCTGCATGTTGGTGCAGTCTAGGAAACAGGGAGCAGGGAGGGAATTCCAAATGCAAGCTGACTAATGAAAGAAGCTATTAGAGTAGAAATTTTTTCCAGCATCTGGGGACTTTTACAGTGATTGGGGTGGGATTTTGCTGCTAGCCTGGTTGAGCGGGGGTATTTATGTTGGGGGGGGGGGTAAAAGTGGTGTAAGTTTATCGGAGCACATTCCGTGGAAGTACTTGTAAAACATGCACAGGAATGCCACATTGCGGTGATGGTGGTTATCCATGAAGTCCAAACGGTTGGCTCCCGCTGTTCTAGAGAATTCATCGTATGTAAATCATAAGGGTCTAACATTGTGCATAGGCTCCAGATCATTAATCTTCCATGTTAGTATTCTGCGGAGAAAATGGCCTCCGTTGTGCGTTCGAGAGAATCCACGCCATAAGTCACACGCTATTATAAAATGCTTTTTATTCAGAACACATCCCATTAAGCTGACACGGCACTACTACATCTTTGCACGGTTTTTCCAGCGGGCATGGCAAAACAACAAACAAAAGCGAATTTCTAATCATAATGAAGAGGTCCGTTATCTCTCTGGTTCAGGCCTTCTTCTCGAGCTGAGTTAATTAACCTAACATGAAGCTCTAGGTATCAACATATCTTCCTCTTGAATTAATATTCAACGCATGTAGAACAAAAACAAAAAAAACAACACAAACATCTGAATAACATTCTGCTAATATGTTTAACCGTGAAAGGAGTGCATTATTTAAAGATTGTTATATTTACTGTTTATATATCAATTTATCAGTTTTGGACAGCATAATATATCCACGGTAAAAGTACAGAATAGTTAACGCTTGATAACTCGTAAACCAAAAAACAAAAAAACATAATTGATATCAAATGCATTAAAATGAAATTCTCTGTATAGTTTTAACGTGTGGAAACGATTTGTAAGACTTTTTACCGTTTAAAAAAATATTAAAATCATTTCAACACGTTAAAATAAGATGAGTTTTTTTTTTTAATGGAAATCGCTCCAGACAATGCATGAAGCCATTTGATGAAAGAAGCTAACAAGAACGAAAGATGGTTATCACAAAGACAGGAGATGCCTATTGGTCTTGGCCTTGAAAAGACTAAGGCTATAGGTAGGAGTAAACAGTCGGCAGGAAGAGAGTTCCGCAAACCTGTAGTTCTTGGGAAGAAGTTATTGGAATAGGAAGCTGTATTACAATGAGGTATCAAAACAGCGAATTGGTGGTAGTGAATTTCATTCTAATGCGTTTGATAAAAATTATATGTCATTTTTTTCGTTTTGTTTATGAGTGTTAACTATTCTGTACTTTTACCTATATGCACTATGTAAGCCGTATCTAATTCAGAAAGAATGGCATAAAAATAAATTCACAAGGACATTTTTCGGTGCCCGTCTAATGAAATATTCAAGAGAATTTGATCTATATATTCATCTTATATATTCTGTGAGATTTTGGTTTTTTAGTTGAAACGAAATTGTTGATAAGAGGTATCTATATAATAATGCGCTAAGGCGATTTCATGTTCGTACGCACGTTATCACCTTCCACCCCTTTTTTTAAAAGATGGGATCGCCCGATCACCGAAAATGCAATGCAAAAAAGGTAATTCTGTAAATTTTATCTGATGTTACTGTTGTGTCGAACTCGAAGTAAAATACAGTTTCTTGCCCTTCAGACTTGGATCAAAGTGTAGTAAATGTTCTGTCAAAAGATGGAACAATAATTTAATGGGATCTGCGTTCACAGTGGATGTCCAGAGAATGGAAATATGTCACAAACTCCTACAAGGGTTTTGGAGATAATCTCCCATAATCAGATATATTCTAAAACTAGATTGACCAGAGTACTGAGATAAGTGTGTTTTAGTATGAGTAAAGGGGTGACGGAATTAATTACAAACCGGAATTAATTACAAATCTGAATATAAATATACTTTACAAATTTCTTTACAAAATATGATAAATATACTTTACGAATTTTCTTAGATGATAAAATATACTACAAATTTCTTTAAAAAATATGATTAATATACGACTTTACACATTTTTAAAAAAATATGATTAATATATGACTTTACACATTTATTTAAAAAATATGATTAATATACGACTTTACACATTTCTTTAAAAAATATGATTAATATACAACTTTACAAATTTCTTTAAAAAATATGATTAATATACGCCTATAAATTCTTGATGATAAAATGAAATAAACCTTTTTTTTTAATTCGTACAATATAATTTTGCAAATGAAAGAAATAAAATGAGATTTATTAGTTGAATAACAAATAAAATTGATAAATTAAGTCCAAGTTGTAATTAATTTCGAGTTGTAATTACTTCCGGGTTGTAATTAATTCCGAACCCCGAGTAAAGGCGTTACAATAATATCGTGGGGTCTCCGTTCATGCCAGACGTTCATAGAATGGAAACATTTTTCAAGCACGGCTACACTATACAAAATTTCCACGGGTTCGGTTGGTAAAAAATAAATGTACAAATTAAAGCTTTAAAATAATGGTTCCACAAAATGTGTCCCTATTTACCTGCCTCCCCACGAAGGCAAAGTTCGATACAAGGTAGGTTTTTAATGTGAAGAAAATCCAGCTCTGTAAAAAGGGGCACTCTGGATTGAAACAAAAATTAAAATTGCCTCAGTCTAGAAGAACTTCTCCTTCACTGACTGAGGGCAGAATAGACTAACTGTAGCATTATAACAGATACTACACTTTGTTCCTAGTCAAAAGGCGCAAATGTGTTATTATAATCTATATTACAATATAATAATAATCATAATCACTACCTTCTCTATATATATCTTACTATCTCACTAGCAGGACTTGTGTCCCGGCGTTGCCCGGGAAAATGAAGAAACTGAAGAACCTCCCCCCCCCCATCTCTGAACCACATATTGTTATTTTAGTTGTTATTTTTTATTTTATGTAAATTTATATTGTCAAGTTTAAAATAAAAAGACCTGTAGTGCAACGGATAAAAGTGCTAAGTACTAATTCGTTCTAAGTGACAGTCTTCTGGAAGTTGAAGGTTCAATCCTCAGTGCGGCCGATACTAAGAATACAATTACGAATTACTTTTACCAGGTCATGGCTGATGGAACAAGAGCAAATTACTCATGTAGATTAAATAAAGGGTACCGTTCGCAATTCTGTACAGATTCTCAAGGTGTAGTATAAGACACAGCTGAAGAAAGTCGGAGATTACATTGGGCGAAATGTTATGAGAATAACATCCAGGATGAAAACAGTAGTCCAGATAATCCAAATAATACAAACTATCAATCCTCATCTCAACAACTAATGTTGTTTATGGCTGGCCTGCCCAAAAGAAGATTCCAATAATTTTCAGCGCCGTAAAATCGTATTTTATTATACCAGCAAATATATGCTCTCTCTGTGTACAAATACATTGAAAACATTGCAAGCCTGCTGCAAAGAAGGTTGGCTCCCTCTACCGTGCTAGTAAACTCCTCACACCTGACATTATCCTATATCTCTACAAAGCCACCATCCGCCCATGCATGGAGTATTGTTGCCACATCTGGGCTGGTGCATCATCTACTAGTCTCTCCCTCCTTGACAAGGTCCAAAAAAGAGTCGCCAACCTAATAGGACCCTCACTGTCAACCAAGCTTCAGTCCCTGTCCCAATGTAGCATCCTTGTGCTTGTTTTACAAATACTTCAATGGATTATGCTCCGATGAACTGGCTACTCTGGTGCCTCCTCGACGTAAATTCACTAGACTAACTCGACAATCAACTAAATCTCATTCATTCACTGTGGAGGTCCCCAGATGCCGGAGAGCCTTCTACTCAAATAGCTTCTTTCCTCGTGCTGCTGGCCTCTGGAACTCCCTCTCTGCCTCTTGTTTCCCCGACAGTACTGACATGCAGAAATTTAAAACTAATGTAAACAGACATCTCGCTATGTAGATCCCAATTTAGGTTGACCCCCCCCCCCCCACCAACCTTCTCCCCTTTTCTTTTTTCTCAGTAGCCCCTTACGTCTACAGTGGTGGCCTGCCTTGTTTGGGGTGAACTATATTAAAAAAAAAAAAAAATAATAATTTGGATTATTCGGACTACTGTTCTCATCTTGAGTGTTATCCTCACAACGTTTCGCCCACTGTAACCTCCGGCCTTCTTCAGGTGTATCTTGTCGAACTCGAGAATATTTTGTCGAACTTGGAGGTTACAGCGTCCGAAACGTTGTGATGATAACACTTAAGATAAGAACAGTAGTCCTAATAATCCAAATTATGCAAATTATCACAATCCTCATCTAAAATATACAGAAACATAATGCTCTGGTCGCATATTTTTGCTAGGCTAGGAGGATTATAGAATTGTGAAAGAACTACATACAATACGTAGTTAAAGCAAAATAAATTATTTCGAGAAGTCGCACATCGAAGCGCTGATGAAATCAGAATAATAAAGAGAAAAAAAATATTTTGAAGCCTGAAACAACGCAGAAATTTGTTTTTTTAAAATAAATTATTTATTTATCTCAAAAAACTTCTTTTTTTTTTTGTTTAAACTTGAATACTTTCGGTATAAGATACCTTCATCGGAAGCATAGTCATTTTCTTTTTTTTTTCTTCTTTTTATTTCTTCCTGACTGCGACATTGTTTGGGACTATTAAAATAATTTCCAATGCTATTGATAATGTTTACACAGTTATTTTTTTTTTTAATTATCGCTTATGTTTAAATTCATGTTTTGAAACATGACTTAAATCATAAATCTATGACGTCACATCAAAGCTATAATTAGTTTGTTAAAGTAATGTTTTAAGATCTATTCATATTTATAAGAAAGCCTGAATAGGTCAATTTGTAGAACCTCAGACTGAAGATCTCAAGGTTTGGGTTCGATCTCTGGTCATGGCATCTGCTTTATTTGTTGGGAATTTATTATTTCCCTTTAATGCTATATTTCCTATTTCTAAAAGTTGTTAAGATCTCTGATATTTCGAAATGAGACAAATTCCGCAATTTATTTATTCTGTTTAAAGCAAAATAAATTGTTTTGGACTATTAAAATAATTCCCAATGCTATTGATAATGTTTACCCATTCATTTATTTTTTAAAATTTTTATCGTTTATGTTTTAATTCATGTTTTGAAAAATGACATAAATCATAAATCTATGACGTCACGCCAAAGCTATGATTACTTTGTTAAGGTAATGTTTTAAGCTCCATTTATAAGAAAGCCAAATAGGTCAGTTGATATAACCTCAGACTGAAGATCTCAAGGTTTCGGTTTCGATTTTCGGTCATGGCATCCGCTTTATTTGTTGGGAATTTATTATTTACTATTAATGCAATATTCTCCATTTCTAAAAATAGTTAAGATCTCTGATATTTCGAAATGAGACAAATTCCGCAGTGTATTTATTCTGTTTAAAAAAAAGTGTTACTGCCGGACAGACTGACGAAATCTCTTTTTATGTAAGAAGTTGCGAAAAAGATTGATTTACCTTTTTTTTTGTAGACTCTTCATAGTGTGCCGACAAAGTCACTTCGTAACATCGCAAATACATTTGCTTCTTATGTCACAACGATGTAACAAAAATATGCGTAAATTTCATAAAGTTATCACATATAAATAAAATAACAACTTCCATCTAATAAGCGTGACCCCTTAACTAAAATCTTATGATGATACAATATTAGGAGGAAGGTTGAAAAGACATTGCCGTAAAGTTTATGACGCAGCACACAAGGAATCATCATGAATTGACTTGGCTTTACGAGCGCCTCTCCATCGCCACTATTCGTGAAAATGCGTTGAGCTTGCTTTCGGCCTGTTAAGCCAGGAGGACATCCGATGAAACTTCCTGATATTTGCACATTTGTTTCAAAAAGGGATATTTTATTAATTAACTATTATTTGTTGTTGTTGAATAAAGTTTAATTATTAAGGTAAAAAAAATATATAAATTGAATTGAGGCTATATCATAATGTTATATCATAAAGTTATATCATAATGTTATATCATAATGTTATATCCTCCCCTCTATTATAAAGACCAATCTGTATCTATTAGAATCGAAAAATGTTGTTTGCAGTTTTTCTTTTTTGTTTTTGCGCCTATCAGCGTACCTTCCCAATCAATTTATATTTGGAACATGATGATGATGATGATGATGATGATGATGATGATGATGATGATGATGATGATGATGATGATATAGGTGGGAAAAGCAAACATCATCATCTGATAATATTCAATCATGACAGAACTGCATTATTTAATGATTGTTATAATTTCTATATTTGGAGAACGTTTTACAAGTTTTGACAGCATAATTATATTCACGAGTCAAGCCATATCCAATTCACAAGGTTCAGCAGGTAATGAATGACTCCACTCAATTTCTTATTATTTATATGTATAAAACATGAAAATTGTCTGTCTGTCTGTCTGTTCACAAAATTTAGATTATTAGACCTAGTAGGCCTCCATTCAGTCTCGAGAGACAATGGATACCCCCTGTAAGGGTGCCTGCGTGTGGAGTCAATTGTGAAGCAAGAGTTGTGCAATCTCCAACCACACCAATCCTGAACCGGCAATGCTTGAGTCTAGCGGCAAGGGGAAGTCTAAGATGACTAGAAACAATACCAAGGTCAGCAGAGAGCCCTCCCATGTACAGCAGCTGGTTTTCCAAAATGGTTACCCATTTAGTACTGACCCGGCTCAACGTTACTTAACTTGAGTGATCTAATGAGAACTTGTAATCCGGTAGTAATGATTCCCTACCAATGTATCTACATGTGCTAAGGGGTTCATATTTATAGTTGTTCTTTGAGGGAGCCTTGATGAAGCATGTACACCCATCTCTCCATGCACACAAACATACACACACAAACTTTATTAACTCTATTTTTGGTACTTCTGCAGTACACGGACCGTGCTATTTCTTGGATTTTAAAGTTAAATTCAATTTTGACGGTATCTTTTGTTTATTAAATTGTTAGGTGAAAGTACAGAATAGTTAACAAAGCCCTCCCCATGTTAAGAATGGGTTTCTAAGTAACAACGTTATTATTTCAGCATTGTCTCTAAACTGTAGAAGTACCTTATTTTTAATGAGATTTAAGCCATAGTTACATTACATAAAATTAAATATTTTTAAAATTGGATTCTGATGGGGAGAAGAGGGGAGGGAGGGTTTAATTTCTACAAGATTAAAACCTCCTGTCTTTGTTTTGCTCTAGTTGAGATGAATGGCTTTTTCATTGAGAAAGCCCTTTGTTTTTTATAAGCTCCTAGAACTGACTTTCACTCCAGATCAGAAATGGAAAACTTATATCCAATCTGTTGCTAAGGTTGCTGGAAAAATGGGTAAATAATTCTACCGCCCCCAAAAATACCTGACTCCTGATGCGATTAAATTTATACAGAAAAAGAAACAATATTTTAGTTGTAAGGGAGACAACTGCTTTCATATTTTACAATAAAAAATGAGTTATTTCTTCTTGAGATTTTTCAATGATTACTGATAATAAAATTCATAATATAGATTGTCTGGTTCAGATTAATTAAATTCTGAAATAAATTTTAACGAAGTACGTTATTATATTACAAGTACTACAACATGGTCGTTTTCAAGTCCAATGTAAACAAATTCTTGTTGAGCCGTCCTCTTAAATAATCAAATTCTGTGCAATTTCAACCATCGTTACTAATCATCACAGTGTTATCTCACTGTCCAACCGACACTCATTAACCCTTATCCTTGAGTGGCTTTTGGGCCTTGATAAGTGGGGACTCTTTAGTAAAATAAAACATGAATCTAAAATAGTTAGATCATTCTACTGATCCAGAAAATATCTCACTCCTGACGCAATCCTTTACCCGCATAAGAATCAAATACATACTTAACTGGGGTCCTGCTGCCCCATCTGGGGAGGTGCCGCTTAGAGCACCCTTTCCTGCCTTGAAAGAGTACAAAACCGACTTCGAATCTAGTGGGCGATGTCCTTTTCTCCTTCCTACTACCTCTTTCTTATAGAAAAAATATTGCTAGTCTTTCTCTACTCTATCGTTATTTTCATGGCAGATGCTCGACTGAGCTTCATTGATGTTCCCCCTCCTGTAAAACATTCACGACAAAAACTCATCTAGCTACAACCACTTTCAATAATTTCCCTTTCTTTCTCTCTGTGCCTAAAACTAAATGAAACTTCCATGAGCCAAGCTTCTTTTTAGAGCTACCCATTTGTGGAACCCAATACTGCGGGACTGCTTCCCAGCTGACTACAACATGGTCGTTTTCAAGTCCAATGCAAACAAATTCTTGTTGAGCTGTCCTCTTAAATGATAAAATTCTGCCCAATTTCAACCATCATTACAAATCATCACAGTGTTGTCTCACCATCCACCTGACGCTCATTAGCCCTTTTCCTCGAGTGACCTTTGCGCCTTTATAAGTGGTGACTCTTTTGTATAACCCCCCCCCCAAAAAAAAAACAAACATTGTACAACAATAACAATTGAAAATTAGCTATTCAGAAATAAAGTGAGTACACCAGCTTGCCAAATAACATTGCTACAACATTACGTAAACGTTGCAAAAAGATTGTCTTATCGTTTTTATTTTTGTGGACTTCCAACAGAGTGACTGCAAAGTTACAGTGTAACAAAATAATATTGTAACTGCACTGCTTTCTTCTGTTACAATTATGTAATAAAACAATACATGACTTTCACCAAATTACTACCACGCTTTTGTGATTAAGACCATGAATATAGGCGTTACTAGGGCTAATATACATATATATATATATACATATATACATACATATATATATACATATATATACATATATATACATATTTACGAGCAGGAAGACCCAACATTGCTCGGAACTGAATTAGGATCATTACTACGTACCTTTTCAATATGCTCATAACAATATATTATTTTCTTTGTTTTACTTCACCCTCCTCTCGTTTGTCACCTAATATAGTTGACATGTTTGAAAATTGTCTCAATTAGATTTAAAAAAACAAAAATAAAAGAACAAATATTGTTTAAGTTTTCTTTTTAATTTAAATATATTAGCACAACAATCGTTCGAAAATGTGTCTATACATCTTTTGATATATATATATATATATATATATATATATATATATATATATATATATATATATATATATATATATATATATATATATATATATATGTGTGTGTGTGTGTGTGTGCTCACTAATAATCAGTTCTAAGTGATACTTTTCTGGGGGTTGAAAGTAAAATCCTCAGTCAGGGCGATACTAAGAATACAATGACGAATTAATTAAAACTTCTACCCGGCTATGTCGAACAGAACGAGAGCAAACTACCCTTGTGAATTAATTAAATAGTTCCTTTCAAAATTCCGCACAGATTCCCGAGTTTGGCTAGACACAACTAAAGAAGTTCGGATGTTACAGCAACCGAAATGTTGTGAGAATAATATCCAAGGTTAGAACAGTAGTTGAAATAATCGAAGTTATACAGATTAAACATCTATATAATGAAGTAAAGTTAATTTCTCCCACCGCCCCCCCCCCACATTCAGACATGATAGGATAATAACCAAAAGCTTCATATGCTAATCTGTTCTGCAATCCAATTAGCCTAAGCCCTCATGCGTGTTCCCGGAAATTATGCATTCATTTTTTCTTCTTTCAATATTTATTATATTTTCTCTGGATTACCGGACTCTCCCAAATAAACCTTCCACATAGAAGGTGGACTCCATTTTTATTAACTACTATTGATTTAGTCTCACCACCACCAGATTCACTGCATGCTAATTTTTTATGGCATAACAATTAAACGAACACTGGTTATTTCAGTCTATTCAGAGTACTTAACGAACGCTTCAAATCACCATTCCTGAAAAACAACAAATATTTGCTTAGAGTTTAGACGTCTGCATCGGTAAGCTTTTCCGAATATTTTTTTAATTACAGTTACTTTATATTCTTCCCATATTCTTCATGTTAAACGAAGAACAGTCACTATTTATTCAGATTTAAACACTACATTCTGTCAGCATATTCTGTAAATGCTTTTTCATATTCCAGAATAGAGTGGAATCATGGCCATCCCTACTACAGGCCAGGTAATCGTGCAACTGGGGTCTTTTACTGGGGGCCATGTGAATTTTCTTAAATATTCGATATAGAAGTTGCAAACAAAGGTAAAATTCCTCTGTGAGATTAGTTTGATGTTTTTATGTGTTTTACATACCAAATAATAAGAACCACAATGAGCTAATTGATAAATTTTACAATTGACAAATTCCTATAAATTAAGAGACAGGTAATTTTGAATAAACAAAGGCAAATGCATATTTCAATGAAGAATTTTTATTTCAATGTTGGATTTTTTTTAGAGATTTTGTACTAATGTCAAAAGATAATTACTTGTATATTGTGGTTAAAAAGAAAAAAAGGATCCACACCAGTTGATGATATAGTTTGCAACTTCTATATCGAATATTTAAGAAAATTCACATGGCCCCCAGTAAAAGACCCCAGTTGCACGATTGTCTGGCCTGTAGTAGGGATGGCCATGAGTGGAATACATAAATTAACAAACACCTTCTCAACATGGCGGCTTCTGCTGTCGGCATTCGTTTACATAAATTATTATGAATGTATACTTATTTCAGAAGACAAATTACACTTCTTTAAGAATCAGTTATATCGTAAGAAAAACATATCCATACAAGTGCTTGTTGGGTGTTTCTTGAACTTTGATTTGCCGAGTTTACTTCCGGTGATTAAAATAGGATTTATTCATGTTAACACCTACTTAAAACTATAGAGAGGGGGCAGTCACCCAAAACGTAGAGAAATCTATTCTGCTTGATTTAAAACAATAAATACTTATTTGACAAATCCTATTTTAATCACCTAAATTACTTACAGTGAAATGGGTTCTTTTCTGATTTGTATTTTTTCATAATTAGTACTCTCAGCGAAAACAAGTTGGTTTCTAAGAATTATTTTGTTATATAAATTGTTTTCTTAACGCAAATAGGTCACAGATTAGTAGATATAAGATTGTGACGAGGCGAAAACAAGTTGATTTCTAAAGAATTGGTTTGTTGTTTACAAATATATAAATTGTTTTCATTCAGATAAATAGGTCACAAATTAGTAGGTATTAGCTACGACGAAGCGAAAACAAGTTGATTTCTAAAAGTACTTTTTTGTTTACAAATATATAAATTGTTTTTACTAACACAAATAGGCAACAATTTAGTAGTACAAGGTTATGACGAAGCGAAAACAAGTTGGTTTGTAAGAATTATTTTGTTGTTTACAAATATATAAGAATTTTTTACAAACTTTTTTTTACAAGTTTGACATCAGATGTTACTTACTTTGCTCGATTACATAAATACAGCCTTAAAAATATTCGCAAAGGAGGAATTAAAAAAAAAATTTAAACATTTTTTATTATAGAGTGGGGATCACTTTCCTATATACATTTAACGTAAAATGAGCACCCACTTCTCGACCAGTTAGCCGTAAACTCATTTCTTAATTTTGTTTGATTTAAAACAATAAATACATATTTAACAAATCTTATTTTAATCACCTAAATTACTTCCAGTGAAATGGCTTCTTTTCTGATTTATTTGTTTCAGAATTAATACTCTAACACTTACATATTTTAAATTAAATTATTATTTTACATTTCTCCTGGGCAACGCCGGAATACGGGTCCCGCTAGTTTACAATATAGTTGAAGATAAAAGTGTTGTTTAAAGTTTTCCTCTTTTTTTTGTGCAGCTGTCAACGTAGCTTTTCAGTGAATTGATATTCAAAGCATGTAGAGAGGGGATAACGAAAAAAGCAAACATCCAAATAACATTATGTGGATATGCCGAACCATGACAGGACTGCATTATTTAATGATTGTTGTATTTACTGTGTATATTTGGATAACTGTTTATCATTTTTGACAACTAGTCAAACCATCGCCAATTTACAAGCTTCAACTGACAAAAAATGTTTCTACAAAATTTGCTATTATAACCTAAATATTGATATTCTTGGCGTTTTGGCTAAGATCAGAGTGTAGTATCTGTTCCAATGGATGCTCACTCTGGGGACCGGTATTGTCTTGGTCTTGATTCCGCCGGTCTGAGGTACTGTCCTGTGCATTTCTAGGAGGTCCACCCTCCCAGGCTTTGCCTTCTCATCCTTTGAGAAGGTGTTAGTTTATTGCTAATCGTTTGAAGCGCCCCTACCGCGGAATGCCGATAGAGCTTCCCAGGCAATTTTTGTTTGGCCAGAGCGCTCTTCTTTCTCTAGGGTGCTGGCTTTTCAAATCCCACTTTCCCGACCTTGTGTCACTTCTTACCGCTGTGGGAGGTAGATAAATACCAAGTGTAGCATCTCTTCTGATTAGTGATAGGACGATTCCAATAGTTTTCCCGATTCCGATACAATTACCGATTCCGATTCTAAAATCGCCTAAATAGAATTTCGGGGGGCGGGGGGGGGGGAACGATTTAGTGGAGAGTCCTCATCTATTTTGGAAATGTAGATATAATTTTCTTTTAATTTGACAAACTTCTTAATGTTTCCCCTTTATGTATCCAATCCAAGATTTTCATCTATATTTTTCACTTGTGCCATTTTTACCTGTGCCATTCTTACCGAAACATGTTTTCCTGTGTCATTTTACATACATTTGTTATTATGATCTATAAATTTTAGTTTTACTGGTAGTTTAAAATCAATAACTATTTATAATTTTATCATCGGTACCGGCAGTGGAAAAAAAAAATTTTTTTTAAAGAATCGGAAATTAGGCTCAAATTTTTCTGATTCCGATATTCCAAAAAGTTCCGATTTTTTCGATTTCCGATTCCGATTTATTGTCACAACCCTAGTTCTGATACTCCACTTCATCTGTTCTGTCTGTTTTCTCTCAATCTAGAGTGCCCCCGTTTGAGAGCTGGATTTTCCCTACATTAAAAACCCACGTTGTTTCTAAAATTCCCCTCGTGGGGAGGTAAGTAAATATTGACAGTCATAACTGCTATAAAAAAACCAATTGCATACTATTTCCGGATCTCCACATGATTGAGAACAGAATTTCCACCCAGAGAGTCGGTTGTTCTGTTGTACCAGCACATGGGTGGATAAGCAGGTTATAATGAAATACTTGCTAAAGGCATCTTCAGCACTGTATTTTTTCTTTCGCAGGGAGGTTTCGACGTCCTCCCACATACAGCGCCTGGTATTCTCAAATGGTCACCCACTTGGTACTGGCCAGGCTCAACGTCGCTTAACTTCAGTGATCATACTAGAATCGGTGTGTCAACGTTATTATGCCATACTTTCATTTTATGCAACCAATTCAATTACACTCGGCTTCATGACAGACGAATGAAAACCAAACAGAATTAATTCATGATTCAAATAAATAACAACAGTGATTTTACTTTTGTTTTTTTACAAAATAAAACACGAGTTCATAAATTATAAAAGAATGAGGGTTGCGCCATGTGTCGTTCATTGGGGATTGAACCCAAGGCATTCTGCTTACAAGATAGAGTTTTGTTATTTCTGTGTGAGGACAAGAGTCCACTTATGCAAATGACCATTGTTTTGCATGGGCAAATTCTTGTTGAAATAAAAAGCGTATATATATATATATATATATATATATATATATATATATATATATATATATATATATATATATATATATATATATATATGTATATATGTAGTTTTATTAGCTGATGAGATCATAGTTTTGATAGCTTATGATCGAAACATATCCATGGAAGTATCGCTGTTGTACACGTTTGTATACATAAAAATATTAAGATAAATATATATATATATATATATATATATATATATATATATATATATATATATAGTAATCCAGGTAGGGTAAAAATCCACAGGGTAGAAATCCAAAGGGAATCAAACCGGGTTTATAAAAGACTGCTCAATAAAAAATATAGAGCTGTATTGTGAATGCTTTTATTCAAACATGTACACGGTCTGCTACACTGGCATGTCGATGTTATCGATCTACAGCTCTCAAGAGCTGAGGTCTCATCAGGCAGAAAATTATCCCTGGAATTCAGCAACCAGGTTGAATCAAAAAATAATTTTCTGCCTGATGAGACCTCAGCTCTTGAGAGCTGTAGATCGATAACATCGACATGCCAGTGTAGCAGACCTTGTACATGTTTGAATAAAAGCATTCACTATATATATATATATATATATATAAGCTCCTCTGCTTCAACAACTGCAAGAAACCTCTTCAACCACCGATTGTCATGGCAAATAACACCCTACCTAAGAGTCCAACGTTCAAGCTCCTCGGCTTAACATTCACAGGTAGCATGAATTAGAACAAATACATAGAAGACATTGCCAATGTTGCTGCAAAGAAAGTGGGCTCCCTCTACCGTGCTAAAAAACTTCTGACACCTAACAGTATCCTCTATCTCTACAAAGCCACCATTCGCCCATGCATGGAGTATTGTTGTCACATCTTGGCTGGTGCACCATCCATTAGTTTCTCCCTCTTAGACAAGGTCCGAAAAAGAGTATCTAATCTAATAGGTCCCTCACTATCCACCAAGCTCCAATGAACTTACTGCTCTGGTTCCCCCTCGACGTAAATACACTCGACCAACCCGACAATCAGTTAAATCCCATCCATTCACTGTGGAGGTCCCCAGATGCCGGAGAGCCTTCTACTCCAATAGCTTATTTCCTCGTGCTGCTGGCCATTCGAACTCCCTCCCTGCTCCCTATTTCTCCGACTGTACCGACATGCAGAAATTTAAACCTGATGTGAATAGGCATCTTGCTGCACAGCTCCCAATTTAAGATGACACCCCAAAACTTTCACCCTCTTACGTCTACAGTGGCAGCTTGCCTTGTTTGGGTGAACTATGTTATATATATATATATATATATATATATATATATATATATATATATATATATATATATATATATGAAGATAAATGTAGGGGAGCAAGAATGTATAGAAGATAGAAAGGAAAACATTTAAATATAGGAAGAAATCGTTTGACTTTTATTTCTTCCTGTGTTTAATTGTTTTTCCTTTCTGTCTTTAATATATATATATATATATATATATATATATATATATATATATATATATATATATATATATATATATATATATATATATATATATTAAAATAAACATAGTTTGAGTATCCGACAATCGTTTCAGAACCTTCTAGATTCTTCTTCAGGTAGTACATTCCTGAAGAAGAATCTAAAAGGTTCTGAAACGATTGTCGGATACTCAAACTATGTTTATTTTAATATAAAAGCTCTAATATATATTGAGCACTTTTGAAAAGTAATGGTTTTGTTCATTTAGTTAATATTTGAACTTAATTAATTAATATATATATATATATATATATATATATATATATGTGTGTGTGTTTATATAACAATAATAAGTCATAAATTTGGTTTATCTTAACACTTTACTGCACATTCACTGGACGTCCGATCGTAATAGGTGTATTTATAAGAGTCTTACAGGCTTCATACATTTGAATACAAATTCAAACTGTCCAGAAAAAAAAAAAAAAACAGATTCGTTTTACAAAAACAAAATAAAATGGTAAAAACCGGTTAGCTGGTTTAGAATTTGTAATTTGGTAAGGGAACTGAATCTAAAGTGGATCTGTTTTCGGTTAAGTGAATGCTTGTGGCGGTGGCGGTGTGGGGGGTGAGCTGAGGGAGGGGGAGGGGGTTCCTGCTTATTGATTCTGTGGAAATGGAATTTTGTGATTGTTTTGAAAATGAACATCTGAGACAGCTTCCTACTTTTCCTGGTTTTGACAAGACACAACACAGGAAACGAAACGAAGTAATGTCTTTCTCTCGCCACCTTTCTCCACCCTCTCCCTGTTGTATTTTACTTGCCCCCCTCCTCCCTCTCTGTCCTTCCTCCGCTTCCCTCACACTTCTTCTTTTTCTTTTTTATCAATCAATGTCGTTGCCTCTATTTTTCTTTCTTCGTCACACCTTCTCCCTGCCCCCCCTCCTTCTCTCTCTATTTTATTTCCTCTTTCGCTTCCTGATTCTTTTAACTCTTTTTTACGGACTTTTTTCTCGTCTTTTTTTTTTTCGTTTTCTTCACACCTCTCTTTCTCATACACACGCATTCTCGTTTCCCCATCTCTCTCTCTCTCTCTCTCTCTCTAACTCTCTTTCTCTCTCTATCTATCTATCTATCTATCCCCCCTCTGTTAATCATGTTAACACAGGTTGTTTCATTTACTTTCTTTCTCCTTCTGTTGTTTTTACTCTTACGCATATTCTTTCTCTCTCTCTCTCTCTCTCTCTCGCTCTCTCTCGCTCTCTCTCGCTCTCTCTCTCTCCTTCGTGCACTTTATATTTCTCTCTTTTTCTTTCTCTCTCTCTCTCTCTCTTTCTCTCTCTGTTTATTTGTCTCTCTCTGTTTTCTCACTCTCCCTCTCTCTCACACACACACACTTCTCCCTTTCTCTCTGCTCTTCTCATTTTCTTTTTTACGCTTTTTCTCCCTTTTTCTTTCTCTCTCCCTCTCGCTCTCTTTCTGACACACACATGCTTTCTCTCTTTAACTCTCTCTGTTTTCTCTTCCTCACTTTGCTCACACTCACTCTCCTTGTCTTTTTCTCACCCCCTCTCTCTCTCCCTCTTTCACCCACAAGATTACTCTCTCCCCTCCCGCTTTCTAAACCACTTTAAAAATAAAAAAACACAATATTAAACATTCAGATTGAACATTATTAAACCTTAGTATGAAAAGAGCAGACATTTCAAGGCAATAAACCCTTCTATAAATTCAATTATCGCTGCATAAAAAAATACTATAGATAAGTATATATGAAGAGGCATTTTTTTCTTTTGAGAAATGCATGGGTTGCTGGGGAAGTGGGTCTAATGATATAAAAACTCGTAACCTGTAGTGAAACCAGTTCATCACTTATGACCAACCTTGGGCCATCTTCAAGATGTATT
>OY744542.1:33076062-33101062 GCA_963556195.1 Sepiola atlantica
ACGGAATATGCTCCAATCAACTTATTGCACTTGAAAAGTTCGACTGCAAAACGCGATAAACGCCATTTTCAAAATCACGAAACTGTCCCTACAAAAGTGTTGCATTTGAACACTTACGGACACCTCAGAACTATGTGTTACATAATATGATACCGAAATAATTTCTTTTTGATTTCAATTAAAATCAGCTTTCATTAGAAGTCTACATTTGATATATTCGTGTTTTCACTGTACCCTCTTAACGTAACTACCCCTGACCAATCCTACTAGCAGCAAAATCACACCCCTTCACTGTAGAGATCCCGAGATACCGGAAAATTTTCTACTCTACTAGCTTTTTTTCTTCAGACCGCTTGCCTTTAGAATTTCCCCTCTACTCCCTGCTCCTTGACTGTACCAACATGCAGAAATTTAAATGTAATGTGAACAAACATCTCGCTGCACAACTCCCCACTTAGAATGCCCCTCTATAAATTTTGTTTCTAATCATAGTAGCCCCTTTACGTCTCAGTGGCAATATGCCTTGTTTGAGGTTAATAAAAGTTAAAATTAATAAAGGTTAATAAGTCACCACCTTCAAGGCCAAAAAAACACGCGAGGCTCAAGGTCAATAAGATTGTCGGTTGGATGATGAGCTATATCATGAGAGGATTTGAAACGACAGGTGGGAAGGGCAGAATTGGATTACTTAAGACGACGGTTCGACAAGTATTTGTTAATATTGGACTTGAAGACGACAAGTTGTAGTCAGCATGGAAGCAGTCCCGAGTGATGGTGTTCACAGATGGGAAGGTTTCTTCCACCCATCGTTACGTCTGTCACACTTAAGTTTGACATTGAACACATAGATTGAATGGATGCATCTTAATTTAGATGTCCGTTAAGTTAAGTTTAAAATAGCATTTTCGTTAGTCTGTCACGCTTAAGCTTGAAATAGCATTTTCGTTGGTCTGTCATACTCAAGTTTGAAATAGCATATTCGTTGGTCTGTTACGCTTAAGTTTGAAAAAGCGTTTCTTTTGGTCTGTCATGCTCAAGTTTGAAATAGCATTTTCGTTAGTCTGTCACGCTTAAGCTTGAAATAGCATTTTCGTTGGTCTGTCATACTCAAGTTTGAAATAGCATATTCGTTGGTCTGTTACGCTTAAGTTTGAAAAAGCGTTTCTTTTGGTCTGTCATGCTCAAGTTTGAAATAGTATTTTTTTTGGTCTGTCATGCTCAAGTTTGAAATAGCATTTCCTTTGGTATGTCATGCTTAAGTTTGAAATAGCACATTCATTGCTCTGCCATGCTCAAGTTTTAAATAGTGTTTCCTTTGGTCTGTCATGCTCAACTTTGAAATAGCGTTTTCTTTGGTCTGTCAGTCTTAAGTTTGAACTAGCATATTTTTTGGTCTGTCATGCTCAAGTTTGAAATAGCGTTTCCTTTGGTCTGTCATGCTTAAGTTTGAAATAGCATATTCGTTGCTCTGTCATACTTAAGTTAAAAATAGCGTCTCCTTTGGTCTGTAATGCTTAAGTTTGAAATAGCATTTTCTTTGGTCTGTCATGCTCAAGTTTGAAATAGCATTTTCTTTGGTCTGTCACGCTCACGTTTACAATAGCATTTTGATCGCTAAACTCGTAGATTGAATGGACGCATCTTAAGAATTGATCTGCCGTTGCTTTTATAGACGCATCTTCTTCCCATTTTAGAATCAGCCGAAAAGATTCAGTGGCCATCATCAAATGACAGGAAAAAGACATTTGGAAAGAATACAAATACCAAAAGTTCAAACAAAAAGTTCGAACACTTGAAGGTGTTATTCTGTGGCGTGCAGAGAGGGTGAAGGAAACGGGGGCGGTAGTCCCCGGACATTCATTGGAGAAGGGCATCCGAATATAGAAGGAAATCAGGTGGTAATTGTCAAATTTCAGCTTTGATAAATCAAGTTTTAGAGGCTAAACGCACATTTAGAAACGGTATTCCTTTACAGAAGATCAGAACGACATCGGTACCGTCGGTTTCAAATCATAACAAAGAAGACCTATAATAGGTTCTTTTATTAGAGTTTGAAACCAGCAGTACCGATGTTGTTCTGATCTTCTGTAATTACATATATATATAAATATTATGCTCTTATTTTTTAATTTTCTTAATAATCGAGCTCTCTGCTGGGGTTCTCTCACTAACCTTACATATATATATACATATATATATATATATATATATATATATATATATATATATATATATATATATATATATATATATATTCATCTGAAGCCCCAGTGCAATACTCCGACTCTGTCGTTCAGTTCTATCGTATGTCTTGATATTTATACTCGCCGCTTTCAGTGTAAATATCACTTAATTTCACCGTAATCATGTGACAATCTCTCGCAACCTCAAGGACTAAGTGAACACTTACAGATTCAAATTGTCTCTGTGAACCGGGTTTGCGCCCCGTGGCCGTCTGAGATTGTTATTTCCCTTCACTGATGAGAGCCGTAAGCTTGAAACGACGTTGTATGGAGGTAAAATATAAAAAAATATCATTTAATATTATATATATATATATATATATATATATATATATATATATATTAGTATTTCATGTATCCACATAAAATTTTATAAGGAGATATCATTTTTTTATGTATCAATTTTCAGTATTTACTTCAACAGTGCTCGATACGTAAGTAGAGCTAGGTGGTAAGCTATGAAAATATATTTATGGCAATTAAGCTACACAGAGACTCCCGCGTTTCATCCCCGGCATTTTAGCCTGAAGATTCTCCCTGGGGATGAAACGCGGGAGCCTCTGTGTAGCTTAATTGCCATAAATATATTTTCATAGCTTACTATATATATATATATATATATATATATATATATATATATATATGACAGAGAGAGATACACACACGCACAAACAGACAGACAGACAGACATACAGACAATAACATGGAAAAAAAACACAAACTCCCAAATGTAAAAGACCAAAAGTCACATAAAAAAACGGTAGACTAATAATATTCGCTTCTTTCTTTGATTAGAAGCTTCATCTATGATCCATTCTATATTTCAGCTATCCAATCCTCTTTTCTTCGCTCCTGTCATCCTCATCTTTTTTTCCCTACTTCCTTATATATCTTTGTATGAATAGGTATCAAATACAACTTTTACATTACTCATGACGAAGTTTCTAAACAAATAAAAGAAACGAAATATTAGTCTAATACATGGTTTTTATGTGATTCACTGTTGTATATTCCGTGCTTTATTTTGTCTATACATTCTGTCCGATTTTATCCTTATATTTTCTCTCTATTATATATATATATATATATACACACTCTGTCTATACTGGTTTACTTAATCCATACCCCTACTCCCGTCACTCTATCTAATTTTCTGTATAACTGGAAGTGTTCAACTCTATGATCTTGATGTTGGTTGATGGCTTCTAAGTTAGTGTCTATTCCCTGTGCTGATAAAGAAACTCGATATTAATAAAAAAAAAAAAAAAAACAAACATATCGTCTCAGAAACGATTGTACACAAAATGTTGTTTATGTTGAATTCTTGGAGCTTAAATAAATGATCATGTCATAATTAAGTTTACCAAAGATCGAGATTATATATATATATATATATATATATATATATATATATATATATATATATATATATACATATATATATATATATTACTAATAGTACTTAAGGGAGATGGTATTTTGGGCTATTTTTCGTTAAAATATGCTAATTTTCTAGCCTGGTACTGCCACTTTTGCCAAAAATATAAATCGTTTAATTCGTTTGATGTATATGTTCATATATAATTCAAAATATTTTTATTTATATTTTAAGCCTTATGAGTAGGTCTTACGGTGATACAGTAAAGATTTACCCTCCGGTCATCATCAAACTCCCTCCCCTGCACACCACTGTTTTTAAACCACATTTTGTACTCATGGTCCAGCAAATATACCCGTTCTCTTGGGCCTGTAGATAAAGAACGGCTAACAGGTAGAATTAGATAAATAAAATACAATTAAAAACAAAGAATATCTGAATCCTACAGAGTAAATTGTGTGATATGTTTTGGTTTTTTTTTATTGTGTATCTTGTATGCGTCGAGTCTGTACATTTTTTATTTTTTTATTTTTTGTAATTCTTTTTGATCAACAAACAAAGTGATTTCAGATCTTATCGTTGAGTCTTAGGGTGGCATAAAATCCAAATTGGCTCCGGGTATCAGCAGACCTCTGATCGTCACTGGTGTTACTTTATTTCACAATAAATAAATTTAACCTAAAACATATATTTCTTATCACCATTGTCAAAATCACCAGACACCCTCCGGGGTAGGTTTTTCATACCAGAATCAGACCGATAGAGACTTGGGCATTCTGTGCTGGTGTGACCCTGTTCTCTGTCGGTCTGAGGTATGGTCCTGTTCAGTTCTAGGAGGTCCACCCTCCCAGACGTTACCTTCTCACCTTTCGAGAAGGGGTTGGTTTATTGCTAATCGCCTGAGGCGTCCCTACCGAGGAATGCCAACGGAGCTGCTCAGGCAATTTTTGTTCGGCCAGAGTGCTCTTCCTCTAGGGTGCTGGCTTTTCAGATCCCACTTTCCTGGCCTTGTGTCTAATCTTCCCGGTGTGGGAGGGAAAGAAATAAAACCATTGTCAGAATTCTAGTGGCTCATGTCGCTCTTAATCTATGACACGTGACACTCAATAAACTCACTTTCTTTTAGATATGTCCCCGTATCTTTGAGAGGCAATCGGTTAATTGGTCAGTCATGTTTATTTATTTGTTTTCTTTAAAGAAATCTTAATATTTTTACAACTACACAAAGAGGATTTATGAATATTGTTGTGTTCATTTTGATCATACGAGCCGAACATTAAAGTCCGATTCACTCAAATGTTTTGAAGTATTTTAAGAAATGCGAGTTCCTTTGTATTGTCAGGTTGAAGTTTGAAAAAATATTTTTCGTTGCTCAAACAATCATAAGTTTGAAATAGCATTTTTGTTCGTCTGTCAAGCTTGTTTGAAATATAATTTTCAGGTCTGTCAAGCTTGTTTAAAATAGAATTTTCTGTAGTCTGTCAAGCTTATGTTTAAGATATCATTTTCTTTGGTCTGTCAAGCTTATGTTTAAGATATCATTTTTTTTAGTCTGTCAAGCTTAAGTTTAAAATAGCATTTTCTTTAGTCTGTCAAGCTTAAGTTTAAAATAGCATTTTCTTTAGTCTGTCAAACTTAAGTTCGAAATAGCATTTTCTTTAGTCTCTCAAGCTTAAGTTTTAAACATCATTTTTATTTGTCCGTAAAGCCTAAATTCAAAATAGTATTTTCTTTAGCCCGTCATAGTTAAGTTTTAAATCTCATTTTCATTCGTCTGTCAAGCTTAAGTTTAAAATAGCATTTTCTTTAGTCTGACAAGCTTAAGTTTAAAGTAGCATTTTCGTTTGTCTATAAAGCTTAAGTTTTGAATTTCTTTTTTAAATTTTTCTTGCTGTATTAATGAATTGTTAAACCGTGTCTCTTTGTTTTTTCCCTTCTAAAACCCATTTTTCGTTCTAGAAAGTGCAGTAAACTGTATGTGTGGTGCGATTACTTTAGCCGTGGTTTTTGCTCTATTCGAACTGCCAGTGCTGATGGCGGCGTGCATCTTCTGCTACACACTCTCTGGTGATTCCCAAATTTTCTATTGTTCAGTCCACTCGTTCACCATGGATCAATATTTTCTTTTTCTTTTTCTCCTTTCACTATGACTGCTAGCCACAGTTCATTCTGACAAAGCTCTCCTCTATCACAATTAAGACGGAATCTCTCTCTCTCTTAATTATAGTCTTGTTTCTTGACTCGTTCTGTCTTCTTTATTACATCCTTTCTTCTATGTTTGCTTTCTTCTTTCGTCTTTCTTTTATCCCCTCCTCCTCTTCTTCTACTTCTTCTTCCTCCTCCTCCTCTTCTTTTTCTACTTCTTCTTCCGTCTTGTTCTTGTACTTGCTCTTGTTCTTTTTCTTCTTCATTTTTCTTGTTCTGTTCCCTTTTTTAAGCCTTCTTCTTCTTTTCTCCTTCTTTTTCTTCTTCTCCATTTCTTTCTTCTTTTTCTTCTTCTCCATTTCCTTCTTCTTTTTCTTCCTCTTCTTCTTCTCTCAGCATTTCCTTTTCTTTCTTCTTCTACTTTTCCACTTTTTGTATTCATTTTACTTCTCTTTTTCTTTTTCATCTTCCTCCCTTAGTATTTCTTTTTTTCTTCTTCTTCCTTTTATTTCTTTCTACTTTTTGTTCTCATTTGTCCCTCTCTCCCGCCTTTATTTCTTCTTCTCTTTCTCTGAACGTGTGTGTGTGTGTTTGACTTGACCAAATCATTGCTCAACTGGCAGAATTCTCAAGTCGAGATTTGACAGCCAAAATGTTTGAAACTTCCACAAAAAGTTTTGATAACAAAATAAAATGGTTACTTTTCAAATTTCAATTCTTTAAGAAATGAAGAATCGCTTCTTTTTTTAAAATTTAAATTAATTTTAATATATTCTCCTATATAAATAAAAGCGAACATATTATCTATAGGTTCAGAAAAGAAGAAATAAAATAATGGTAAATATGACATTTCTTTTCTATGGTTATATGTGGTTGTGGCGTGGGCGGCGAATTTAAGGGCAACCCCGGGTGGCACACACTCTATCTATACCACAGCAGAGGGTGTTCTGTCGTCTTTGCATCAATAGGCTTATCCGCAATGTTTATTTTTTTATAATATTTAATGGTGAAACGCAATATCTATTGTCTTATCCTCGAGTGGCTTTTGGCCTTGGTAAGTGATGACTCATTGGTAAAAAAAAGCAGAAAACAATTCATTCTATGCAATTCATTGAACATGGATTATTATCTTACAATGTTCAAAGGTAAGTAGTGGTCTACCTATCTGAACTTGGAGACGGCATGAGATAAGCCTTCTAAGAGGCCCCAGGAGAGGTGGTTTCATCAGCACTCTGGAGGCCTCATTAGTTTCTTTTTTCTTGCATGAATTAAAAACATAATATATGGTCACTCAATATCCAGGTTTATCGTCTCTGTTCTCTTCGACAAGAGGTTCAACGTTGTCTGGCTGTCCTTATGCTAAGTCTCCAGTGATCACAATTGTGGGGATTGACTGTGTCCATTTGCCACTGTTTATGGTCTTGCCTGATGGTTTTTATTTCCATATCTTATTAGGGTGCCCAGCTTTCTATTTGATGTCCAGTCTTAGGTCTCTGCAAGTGCTAATATACCCCTTGCTAGCACTTGCAGAGACCTAACGTTGGACAGCAAAAAGAGTACCCGTGTCTAGCTGTCTTTATGCTAAGTCTCCAGTGATTACGATTGTGGGGATTGACTGTGTATATCTATCAGTCAATCCCCACAATCGTGATCACTGAAGACTTAGCGTAAAGACAGCTAGACATTAGTACTTTGGTAATATTGCGGTACTAAATTGCTGGTAAAAAAAATACTAGGTCATCTGATATTTTTTTGTGGTGTTTGATAAAAAAGCATACCATCGCATGAAATTAATAGTGCACAACAAAAAACACCAAAAAAAAACATAAAGCAGACAGACAGACAGAGTTTTATTTTAAATGTGTATTGTGCCCCAGACTTAGAGTTAGTGGTAGGGTTAAAGAAGAGAATGTACTTTTTATGACTTTTAACACTGACATCTTGACATGAATGTCAATGTGGGACAATGTACCACTCAGAAACGTACGACAATATTGATGCAAACAAGAATAAAATTTTAATTTAATTTTAACGTAAAAGTCATAAAAACACATACCCTTCCTTAAATCTACCACTAACCCAAAGTCCGAGTGGTCCGGGTGGCAATGGGAAAAAAATCTCTCACTGTCTATCTGCCGTATGTTTTTCTTTTAGCGTACAGATAATATCACGTGACTTAGCATGTTTTTTGGCCAGCAATTTGGTACTACGATATTACTAGAGTACCAAATATATGTGGTCACTGTGAACAGTAACTGTTGTGAAGTTGTCCAACAGTAAATAATAAATAAAGGAAGTCAAGTCGAGGGTTGGTTTAACAAGTGTATTAACAAAGTAAGAAATTGACTAGCACTTGGCTAGACAGTTACAAGACTGTGCTTTGTCTTCTCTGTGTCTCTGGTGACTCGCACTATTTATAGTGACAACCGGTGTTGTTTCTCCTGTGTAAGAACGGCCGGTGTAACAGTAACCGCATATTAAAAAGAAACTGTGTATGTGTGTTGATCTGACTTATTCATTCATTTTGTATAAATCAGGTGATTCTATTGTTGGCATTCGTTTCCCCGATATCTTATCAGAATCCTTTCTAGAAAGACATCAAGTACTTACAAGAGGGACCACATGAAGGTCACCAAATCTTAAGTGAAAGTGTTTCTGTGGAACGAACTGGATTTGAACTTGGCACACCCAGTTCGTCAGTCCACGCCGTTAACCACTTAGCCACCGTCACCTCGCAATCTGACTCAAACTTAGATGTCATTAATCTTCCTCCCACTTGAAAATCGCAATGTCAAACTTGTAAACTTGTATTGCTTATAAAATATATAATTTATTGGATAATGTTGAAAGATTCATTAAAATTGCATCGAATTCACTGATTTTTACTGATTAAAAAGTTAATCTATTGGAGTAAGTTCAGGGAACTTCTGCCATTACTAACCAGCATAACGTTACTATTGTCGACGAAGAGAAGAATCTATCAAGCATGTGTACACAGTGGGATGATGTATAGAAGTGAAACCTGGTCGGTGAGGATTGAAGACATGCGTTGCATGGAGAGAAATGTTATGAGAATGATACGATAGATGTGTAACGCATTTAATTATGTTTTTTTAAATAAATTATTTATTTACTTTAAAAATTTGAGCACTTTCGGTGATATACACTTTTGTCAAAAGTATAAGCATATTTTTTTCCTATTCTTTCTTCGTTTAATCCTTCCTGATTGAGACATATTTATCGCAGTCAAGTTGAAATTCGTCTTGATGTTATCGACGATTAATGTTGATATGCCGCTGTGTGTAGCACGCGGTTACGTGAAAATATTCTCCTTATTATTGCCATTTCAGCAACGCTTCCATGTGTGACGTTTCATACTACCTTATTCACGTAACCGTGTGCTACACACAGCGGCATATCCAATTGATGAAATCATATGTGATTAAACCGGATATTACGAAAGTAGCTGAAGCATATCTCACAAAAAATATCCGGAAACAAAGAGGAAAACATATCACTTCCGGTTTCCAATTAATCGTCATATACCATGAGTGGAATATAATGTATTGTTGTGCATTCGATAAGAATAAAGACAAATTCACATCAAAGTGTGTATATATATATATATATATATATATATATATATATATATATATATATATATATATATATATATATATTAGAATATTATAATAATAATAAAGATGAAAAATAGAATGAAAATACAAGTTAAAATATAATTTAGTTAAAATAAAGAGGTTTTTACTTGGATATGTACTATATTAGTATTACCCACCAAATATATATGGTTAATATAAACAGTGGGTGTAATAGAAATTAAAAGTTACATTAAGGATACTCTTACAATTACATAAACACACAAAAAATCGATGTATGTACAAACACAAGAACACAATTATAAGAAGCAAAAACAAAATACAATTACAGACAGCCATACTTAAGATATATCTGAGAGTAGTTCGTTACGATGAAGGTCTTGTCTAAACGTATTATTTAACATGGTAATAAAAGAAAACATTCAAATAATTTGTAATCAGACGAAGAGAACTTCTTCGTTTTTATTAAGTAAATGACCTATGCGTTTAATAAGGGATAAGGCTTCCTCTCTACACAGAATGCTTATAGGACCTAATCTGTTTAATTATCTGTCATTTAAGGTCGTAAGGGATGTTCTTATTCTTAAGATCTCAGATAACAAGAGATGTGAATTTTGAGAGGAGTTTTGTTATAAAGTATGTCTAGACATTTTATTTTTAATAGGGTCCGCCGTAGAACCTATATATATATATATATATACTTTTATCAAAATTATCTGATTCGGCATTAAATAACCCGAAAAGGGTTGATATGCCGTAAAACAAAACAACCAAACTAAAAACTATGAATAAATATTTGAAGACATAAAGAACTTGAAGCATAACAACTTTTATCAAAATTACCTGATTCGGCATTAAATAACCCGAAAAGGGTTGATATGCCGTAAAACAAAACAACCAAACTAAAAACTATGAATAAATATTTGAAGACATAAAGAACTTGAAGCACAACAACTTTTATCAAAATTACCTGATTCGGCATTAAATAACCCGAAAAGGGTTGATATGCCGTAAAACAAAACAACCAAACCTAACAAAACTTAGGAGAGAGAGAGAGATTTATGGATATGCGACTTTCTCGATCTTATTTACAAACAAAGAATTCTCTGCGCAAAAATCTTTTAATTCACTAGTTGACCTTCCTTATAGGATTTAGATTTATAAGAAAGAAAAAGATAATTGTTCAAAAGGCTTTTACAGTTTGAATGTATTTGTGAATGTTTCCAGTTGACCCGAAAAGAAACCAATCCGATTCTTTGGAGATGTTTGAGCCAGGTTTAGTCTTAACTTTCTTTTTAACATAAAATGCTGAAACTAATTCCATTTGAACTTGAGCTTTTAAATTGTTCTTTTTTTCAACTCCTTTGATATTTATTTAAAAGGTTAAGAAATCAACGTAGGAAGATTTTCTTGCGACAATATTAAACTTCTAAGGAGTTATCTCCCTTAAATGTAGTGATTGGACATCGGTAATTCTAAGACAACTTGGATTACTGATCATTTGCATATATATATATATATATATATATATATATATATATATATATATATGTGTGATTTTATGAAGGCTTACCAAAGCATTCCTTTCAGGACACCAATGATCACCATTTATTTTTTTTCCTCTTCTCTTCTTAAGTGACCTCAACTATTGCAACGCCACACTGTGTATTGTCGGCAGTTGAAACCAGTATTCCAGACATTTAATTTCCCTGATGATCTGCCAAACAAGTAACTGCTTGGTAGTGAAACACGTGTAGGAAAAAACATTTAATTTGAATAAATAATATTTGTAAGAAAAAATATCTTTAATGGTGATCATTGGTGTCCTGAAAGGAATGCTTTGGTAAGCCTTCATAAAATCACATATAAATGCTCTGTACTCTGTAATCGAGTATCATCGAGCTTGTTTTTATTGGAACAACCCCGGTCTTCACTGAATGATCTATTTTATAAGTGAAAAATCTAAATCTCTCTCTCTCTCTCTCTCTCTCTCTATATATATATATATATATATATATATATATATATATAGTAAGTTATGAAAACATATTATGGCAATTAAGCTACACAGAGGCGTCCGCGTTTCATCTCGTAGCGAATCGTCAGGCTACGTGCACGGAATTCGTGTTACCATAAATATATTTTCATAACTTACTACCTAGCTTTACTCACGTATTGAGCACTGTTGAAATAAATACTGAAAATATATACATAATATATTATATCTCCTTATAATATTATACGTGTATACATGAAATAATATATATATATATATATATATATATATATATATATATATATTTCTATGAAATTATTTTTATAGGTGATTTTCAGCTCGTTGTTATTGAGCTTACTATTATTTCAATTGTTTCACTTCCTAAGTGATTAAGATGCAGAAAACTGCATTATTAGTCGCCCTAAACTTCAAAGGACGTATTTTTCGTTAATATATATATATTAATTTTATACGTACATAAAAATAATCGTATAAAATTAATATATATATATATATATATATATATAAACGAAAAATACGTCCTTTGAAGTTTAGGGCGACTAATAATGCAGTTTTCTGCATCTTTAATCACTTAGGAAGTGAAACAATTGAAATAATAGTAAGCTCAATAACAACGAGCTGAAAATCACCAATAAAAATAATTACGTAGAAATACATTAAATACTTGAGTGATAAAAATCGTACATATTTCTACACAGAGCGTCTTGGCCCAGTGGTAAAACGCTGGACTATAGATATCAACATCGAGGGTTTGATCTCTGTGTAAGTTAGCCATGCTGATGACGGCTGTGAGCCAGAAACACGTATCCATGGATTACTTTTATGTACGTATAAAATTAATATATGCATGTATACATATAATAAACAATAACAAATATATATATATATATATTAATTTTATACGTACATAAAAGTAATCCATATATATATATACTCATCCACAGACAGACTTTTTTGCTGTATAACAGGTGCGTCAAGCCAAGATCAAAACCCAACCGTCAAGTAGACAATCGGTGCTTTTAACCATTCGCCCATCAGTAACAGGTCGTGAGTAAGTGAAATGTTTATATAAACACTGTCAACTGCTGAAGAGTGCTCTATTTGATTACACAAAGAACTTTGCATTTTCTCTAATGGCACTTGGCAATTTTACTTACCACTCAACCCAAAAGGGGGGGGGCATATATAGTCATCCACGGATGGAAGTGATGTGATGAATAATAGTTACAGGTACGGACTATGGACTCAGTGTGCCGCATTCAAGTTCTGTTGCGGCTGCTGCATTACTTTCACTAAAACCCTTACGTAAAAGTATGAATCCATATATTATCCCTCCAGTTATGGATTATATAGTAGGATTGACTAGACTTTCAAGCCTTGCTTGTGCTACTAGTTTAGGAGAAAGAAAACGCCGAAATAATACCAGTCTTTCTCTGCTTATTGCAGCATTGTTTCCGGTCCTCCTGGTCTTATAGTTGCCACTGGACTCTACCGATGTCGGTTAAGGAGAGGTGCAGGTGATAATTGCGCAACCTTTGCTTCGCTATATATTCTTTGCTTACTGGGGGTATCTATTGTTTCTCTATACTTACCATAAACATATATTTATACTACTACTAAGCTCTACGTTTGTGATGAACACTATTGAAGTAAATGATGGAAAAATATACACATAATATATTATTTTATAATTTTATATATGAAATAATATATATATATATATATATATATATATATATATATATATATATATATATATATATATATATATATATATGAGAAAGGAAGGATGAGGGTAATCCGACGTAATGGGAAATGAAAAAGGAAAATCCAAAAGATGTTTTTTTATGTATTCATCAACGTTTCGTCTTTCATTTGTAAGACTTCCTCAGGATGATAACTTTAAGAAAAACGTCATGCAAGTACATGAAAATATTGGGTTGACATGATGGGTTAATGAGAAGAAGTAGTAGCCACTACTGCCATCGACTTCTCTCAGCCCGGACCTCGGTCCTGCGCTCCCAGTAGTGGCTACTACTTCTTCTCATTAACCCATCAGGTCAACCCAATATTTTCATGTACTTGATTAAGATTCCTACACTGAAGATTGCGTAAGCATGAAACATCAATGTCTGTAGGTAATGATAATTAATATTTACTTAAAAAATATTATTATAGCCCCCTTTACAAGAATTGGTGCACTCTGAGAGAACTTAATAATGAGCAGTAATACTACGGCTTAAAAGCGAGATTCCAACTCATTTGTTGTTGTTGTTGTTGTTGAATCCTTTCCCTCTGTTCATTGTATCGCCCGCTGATTTGGCGTTATAAAGTTTAATTTCTCCTAATTTCCAAGCTAATTGATGGCGGCGGAGGGGACAGATACCTGACTACGAGTCAGTGGCGACTTGGAAACCGAGTTCGAGCCCTTCGACCAACATGAATTAACATCCATCCCTACAGTGAAGATTGCATAAGCATGAAACATCGATGTCTGTAGGTAATAATAATTAATATATATATATATATATATATATATATATATATATATATATATATATATATAAGAAAATATTAAAAATATTACAAAAAAGTCAATAAATACGATGGGGGAGGAAGAGAAAAAAAGAAAAAGAAACTCAAGTATAAAATATAACGAATTTTCTCTGATGATGGCAATGTGACATGTTTGATATTTGTTGGAACCCTTTCCTAACTACTGCCTGATCCCCACCCCACAATCTCAAGCCTCTTATTGCTAACAGTAAAATTTCAGACTGTTTTAACAAGTACTGGTTAAATAACCTTATGCAGTTAAAGATTTGGAGACGTGACTTTGAAACCACTGTGTTGTTGTTTTGATTTTTGGTTAGTTTTTCTTATCTACCTATTGTCCGAATTTATTTTCATAATTAACTTTGGCTCCGAAGAGTTGGTCTCACCAAAACACAGCTGCAGATGTATAGGCCACACAAATGTTTACACACACAAATGTTTACACACACACACACACACACACACACACACACACACATATATATATATATATATATATATATATATATATATATATATATATATATATATATACGTATGTGGATAATAATTCAATATTTATTATTAAAATAATTATTTATAGCCCCCTTTAGGCTGAGTCCTTTAATGAGAAATAATATAAGCTATCTAATCTAAGCTATAATGCAAGTTCATTTCTGCATGATTTGTTGAACACTGTTAAGATGACTGACTATGTTTGTCCGCCTGATTTGACATAAATAGGGTTTATTTCTCTATTTGTCGTGTAATGATTAGAAATAGCCTCATTGATTAGAGCACTCAAAATTGAGTTAAAGGTGACTGGTGTTCTGTGGTTCGAATCCTGCGATCGGTTTGAACAGTTACTTCCACATTGACGATTCCGCAAAGATGAAACATATATGGATATTTAAATATTTATGATGAGGGGCAATGAAAAAAAATTATCTAAAGTTTATAAACAGTTTAAAAAATGTTGCCATTTGTGTAAAATTCTGTATCTAGAACCACTTATAAATAAAGTGAATGCAGCAAACCTAAATCGGTTTTATTTGGCATTTAAGCAAATATATAAAAGGACAAATTATGTAATCACACCCGGTATATAATTAGAGAAATTAAATGTGGAACACTTTATTTTCTTAACTACTTCTTCTTTTTCTTCTTCTTTTTTTACTAGTTGGTTACCTCTGATCAAGGCCAAAAGCCACTCGAGGATAAGGGTTAGTGAGATTGCCAATAAACAATACCTTGATATGATTGAAAACGATGGCTGTAATAGATTATTTAAGTAGACGGCTCGACAAGAATTTGTTAACATTGGACTTGAAAACGATAATAAGGCATATTTAAAACAGGGAACAGTCACGGAGACAGGTTATTTTCGTTTGCGTGAGAGACAGAGAGATAGATAGAGAGAGAGAGACAGGGATATATATATATATATATATATATATATATATATATATATATATATTTATATATATATATATAGAGAGAGAGAGATAGAGAGAGAGAGAGGGAGAGACAGAGAGATAGATAGAGAGAGAGAGAGAGGGAGAGAGATATATATATAGAGAGGGAGAGACAGAGAGATAGATAGAGAGAGAGAGGGAGAGATATATATATATATAGAGAGAGAGGGAGAGATAGAGAGAGAGAGAGAGAGAGAGAGAGAGTAAGAGACGAATAATATACAAAAAAACAAATCCAATTATGTAATCACACCCTGGATATAATAAGATAAATTAATTCCACCAAACTATAGTAAAAATAAATAAACTGCATTGCTCATCATTTTTCTGTAAAATACAACCTTTTCCAGGTGTTTCTTACATGTTTCGAAATTATTATTTTTCTGTAAAATACAACCTTTTCCAGGTGTTTCTTACATGTTTCGAAATTATTATTTTTTTCGAATCTTTGTTGGAATATCAAAACGGAAGTCAGATTAGACACAACACAACAATATGGAGTACTGTTGTCATATTTGGGCTGGTGGATTTCTTTCCCATCTTAGGGTTCTTGATAAGGTGCAGAAACGTATCTGTAATTTGATTTGTCCACCTCTGTCTTCTACTCTGTACCCTCTCTCTCACAGACGTGATGTTGCTTACATCAAGTGGCTTCATGCTTTGTCTGGAGCGATTTCCATTAAAAAAAATCATAAAATCAAATAAATCATGTGTATACAACCAAAGAGAACAATAGAAATGGGGCTAATTTTGCCTGAATTTGGTTTATAAAATCGCCTAAAACATAAAAAAAATGAGTGAATTCTATTCTTTTCGCTTTATTATATCTTAATCATGTCGCAAACAATAAACTTTCAACCCATTGCAGAATAATCTATGCCAAATTTGGTTCGGTTAATCTGAAGTTGGACGTTTTATAGCTATTTCAGCAGATTTTCAGGCATATATCTTCTGGCCAGTAAAATACACACTTATAAGTAATTCTAACAAGTCCAACATTTTTTTTATGAAACTTCATATATGTATACATGTTCAAGTATGGGTAACAAATTGCTCCCCCTCCCGCCGATGTATTGTTTGCCCACCCCCTGGAGCTTGGACTATATTTAGTACAAATAAACTTCAACCAATGCTTGACTTGTCCACAAATTTTCAGTTGCTGTTCAATAATATGCAGGGATAATTTGGTGATCATCTCATCAGTAGGAGGTGTGACTGCAAAGAGCTTCACACTCACCGGACTTTAACCCCCCCCACCCCCACCTGATTTTTATCTGTGAGTTATCTCAAAGATAATGTCTATCATAACAATCCCCAGACTGTTCTTGAACTGAAAAGTGCTATCACACCCCAAATCAAGACAGTGGCAAGATTAGAGTGTGTCAGAGTCATTAACAAGTTTGCACGTCATATCCAGGTGTGCTTACCATTGAACGGCGATAAAACAAAGACTGTTGGACATTCATGACTGAAACTTGGTGGACAAGTCAGACATAGATTGAAGTTTATTTGTATTAAATATAGTCCAAGCTCCAGGGGGTGGGCAACCCATACATCGGGGGGGGGGGGAGCAATTTGTTACCCATACTTGAACATGTATACATATATGAAGTTTCATAAAAAAAATGCTGGACTTGTCAGAATTACTTATAGGTGTTTATTTTACTGGCCAGAAGATATATGCCTGAAAATCTGCTGAAATAGCTATAAAACGTCCAACTTCAGATTAACCGAACCAAATTTGGCATAAATTATTCTTCAATGGTTGAAAGTTCATTGTTTGCGACATGATTAAGATAGAATAAAGCGAAAAGAATAGAATTTACTCATATTTTATAAACCAAATTCAGGCAAAATTAGCCCCATTTCTTTTGTTCTCTTTGGTTGTATACGCATGATTTATCTGATTTTATGATTTTTTTTTATGAAAATCGCTCCAGACAAAGCATGAAGCCACTTGATGTAAGCAAAATCACGTTTGTGAGAGAGAGGGTACAGAGTAAAAGACAGAGGTGGGCAAATCAAGCATAGAGTGAAGTACATTTGTACCAAATATCGTTGGGTTCCAGTAAGGATTGTGAGTTTTTATGATGATATTAAGATTTAGGATTTTTTTAAATATGACTTCTTAAAGATTGCTTGTTTTATGTATCCAGTCTCTTACATTCAAGTCTGCACATTATGTTTCCGTAAAATATAACCGCTGCATGTTTAGGTATGGGTAACAAATTACACCTCGAGATGTATGAATTGACCCTTCTTCCCCCCCCCCCCCCTTGAGGCTGGACTACTCTGTGTTGCACTTTCACTTATAGAGCATGTATAAAACCTTTATACACCCGTGTGAACTCAGGGTCATCATCATGGCCGTCACTTGAATCGAGTATACGGGTCACCAAGGGCTTCATTTGTGGGTTCTCATATGAGAAAACAGTCGAATTCGAGATCCACACCTCCTATCACAGATCAGGCAGGCATTATCGTTTGGTAATTGATTTTTGTGGCGCACTATTCTTTCTGCTTTCAGTTCTTCAACGTGATGACGCTGTTCACTTTCAAATCTTTCCACACCATTCCTTATTCTATTCCTTCACTCCACTCTCCAGAGTGCACTCGCTTCCCATGTTGTGTGATCAATTCCACACTTCTCCATATCCTCCCTTAAACAATCCTTGAATCACTTCTTCTGTCCTCCAACCCTAACCCTAGCTCCCACATTCAGTCTGGAATAAAATATTTTCTTAGGATAGGACTGGTCGCTCATCCTTACAACATGATCAGCCCATCTCAAACGATTTTTTAACAATTAAAGCCTCTATACTAGAGCAACCAAACTCTTCCAGGACACTGATGTTGGTTCGACGATCTTGCCAGTTAATTTTTAAAATTTTTGTAAAAGTTTTTGATGTAGTTTTTCGAGTGCTATAAGATGTCGACGGTATGTCGTCTAGGTCTCCGATGCATACAAGAGTATTGGAAGGACAATGGCTCGATACACTAGTATCTTTATCATCAAAGACTCTAATACGATATTTGATTTCGTCATCAATGGTGGCATTGGAAGCGAGGTGGCTACCCAGGTACGTGAAGTGATCCACGTTTTCTAGCAATTCACCGCCTAATTGGATATTAAGAGAGTTTTTGTTGTTATCTTGAGGTGAAGGCTGAAATAACACCTCAGTTTTTCGAACGTTAATTTTTAGTCCTAGTTTAGAGTATGTATCCGCAAAGGCATTAATCGAGGCTTGTAAGTCCTGTTGAGTCAGAGCACAAACCGCGTTATCATCTGCATATTGAAATGCAATAAGAGAATCAACATTTGTTCTAGTTTTTCAAACGTCTCACGTTGTAAACTCCACCATCGATTCTGTAGTTTATAGATATACCAGGTGGAAGTTGACCATCCATTAGTTGCAATACAGCCGCAATAAAGATTGAAAACAAGGTTGGTGCGGCTATGCATCCCTGTTTGACCCCAGATTTTAAATGGATCTGTAGAGTTTACCATTGCAGTCATATCGTTGTGAAGCAGCTTCATTATTTTGATGAACTTCTCTGAACAACCAGTCTATGGGGTGCAGTATACATCGGAACAGATACTACACTTTCTTTCTAGCCAAAAGGCCAGATGTTGGATGTCGGATTGTTGGAAGACGTACTGTAAGTTAGGAGATGAAGGTGTATAAACACCTGACAGTCAACCACAGCAAAAATTTTGTAGACCCAATAACGAGGGCTACTTGGCCTTTTGGCTAAGATCAAAGTGTAGTATCTGTTCCAATGGATACTGCACCCCATACTGGTATTGTCTTGGCCTTCGGGGCTTGACTTACGCCGGTCAATGGGTCTGTCCTGTGCAGTTCTAGGAGGTCCACCCTCCCAGGCTTTGCCTCCCCTCTTTGGGGAGGAGTAAGTTTATTGTTTACTGCCTGAGGCGACCCTACCGGGGAATGCCGACGGGACTGCCCAGGCAATTTTTAAATGGCCAGAGTGCTCACCTCTCGGGTGCTGGCTTTTCAAACCCCACTTTCCCGACCCGACCTTGGGTCACATCTTACTTGTGGGAGTAGGATAAAAACTGGCCTTGTGCCTAACTCCTGGGGAGGAGTAAATCAATACTAATAATCACATCGAGAGAATGTGCAATAGCAGAATCGTACCCTGTAGACCATCTTCCTTCCACTTCCTCAACCCCCTCCTCAACCCCCTCCTCTTCTGCTTGTTTGTCGTCTGTGCTCATCACAACAGAAAACATTGCAAAGTAAAAAACAGAAAAAAGTTTTTTAAAAAAAACAGTTTTTTGACAAGTTGGCTAGTTTTATTGAAACTTTCAATGAAAAAAAACAAAAAAACTTTGACAAGTTGTTTCTTTTTATTTTCTTTGTGTAAAACAAATATTTATTTGTTTGAAACATTTCTTGACCAAAAACAAAAAACCAAGACGCAGCAGCGTTTTGAATTTATCGTCGGGTTTTTTTCCAGCCGCTTACATAACATGCTGGAAGATGCCGACTCAAAGTTGCCAGAGATTGGGTCGGATTTTGTATCAGTACCTTTTATAGGATTTACTCCTAAACTAATTAACCGATCATTATGAAATTTGGAACACAGCTGCTAGGTGTAAGGATGGGTAATATGAAATGTAGTGGCAGAAAATGTTTGACACAATTCGCTTTTTACTCAAGCACTCGTGAAATGAAAACCAAAAAATGAATCACCTATCACACCTAATGAATGGAAGAGTCCAAGGTCAAGTCAACTCACAGTATTTGTGCCACTTTTGTCAACATTGGCACCAAAATCCATTAGAAGTCTGTCTGCTAATATTAAATCATCAATTAGATCCCTGCTATAATTTAAACAAATCCATTCGATCCCTGCTATAATTACACAAATCCATTAGTTCCCCGTCGCGAGTTAGAAAATGTTGCAATACATTGGATTTCTCTGTTTAATGGATGACTGCATTCTTAAGTCGACTGAACAAATCCATTAAATCCCTGTGTTCAACACACAAATCCATTGGATCTCTGTGATAATCTAACTTAATCCCTTGGATTTATGTGATAAGTTTTTAGAATTCCAGTTTTAAAATGCTTCCCTCTTATCACTTGACAATCGATTTTTGTCGCATGACTTTATTTTGGTCTGACAAATCATCCAAAACCGAGGAAACTGTTCACCCGTAAAAACGATTCTTTCCATTTCTTTCCATACAAAGATTTGACTTTTTCAGCTGATCGAAGCTATTCATTGTTAATCAATAAATTATTGGAAATTGTTGAATATTTTTTTTTTTTTTTTTTGGTTCGAAAAGTAGCAAACAATCTTTTGGAGTCATTATCTCTATCTTATATAAATAGGGATTTTGTCTGTCTGTCTGTCTGTCTGTTCGTCAGTAATCATTTTTTTAAATGCAATAAATACATCATGGAATTTGTCTCATTTCGAAATATCAGAGATCTTAACTACTTTAATAGTCAATAATACATTCAGCCATACGTTGTACCTACTCAGCTATTTACTTTCTTATGAATAGATCTTAAAGCATTCCCTTAGGAAAATAATGATAGCTTTGGCATAATGTCATAGATTTATGACTTACGTCATGTTTCAAAACATGAATTCAAATATAAGCAATGATAAAAAATAAATAAATAAATGGGTAAACTTGACTTAAAATATTTTAATAGTCCCAAACAATTTATTTAGGTTTAAATATGTATTGTATGTAGTTTTTTCACAATTATATAATTCTAGACACGTAAATAGGAACACTCTATATATACTAGAAGAATAGCTGTCTCAGAACAGACTGTTTCGCTGTATCACAGCTCTTTAGTGAGGCTAAACTAACATCCATCCCAAACTAGGGATCGAACCGTAAACCATCTAGTTAATAGTCAGCAGCTCTTACCACTAAGCTACGGGATAGGCACTCGTAAATGATATCTACAATGTCTTTATATAAACATTGACTGCCACTTTACAATGCTCTATTTGTTTACAAATAGCTTTGCATTACGCTAAGTGTTACATAGCCGTCCCGGGAATAGGCCGTGGCAGTTCTCGTTTTGTATACTCGTCCCGGAACGGGCCGTGGCAGTTCTCGTTTAATCACTCGTCATTTTTAACACCATAAATCATATAATTTGCATACTTTTAAATTTCTCGCACCCTCAATCTTTCCTCGCCGCGTGGAGGGGTGCGTCGTTTAGTGGTTGAATTCTTTCTTCTTTCTTTCTGCCGTGAACCACGCCGCTGCAACACAAAAGCTCCATGACCGACTCAGAAGACAAACAATCTTTTAAACTTAAATTCTGTTTTATTTCAGGCGTTAGTTATCTATCGGCTTGGAGATATTCACCAACGTCGAGAGAGAGAGCAATTACTGCTTTCGTAATTACTTATCAATTAAGTCCTTAACCATTCATGGAGGGGGAAAAGAGATCTTTCGCCTGTATTTTCTTAGGAAATTAATTCCCCTAATTATGTTGCAAACTACATCATAAAAATCACGTCTGATAGGCTCGCCTCCAAAACCCAGACTGACAAAAACTCTGATTCCCACGCAAAAGCCTGTGACGTCACAGATCCTCTATGCGCAGGTGCAGATTGACCCTTGATCTGAGGTCTCGTCAACGCGGTGACTTTATTACGTCTGTGAGCTCTGACTGTGAGAACAGCCCTATTCTGCACTCGACTGCACGGGTCCACTCGCACTAAGTCACGCAAGTCAAACCAACGATTTCCAACAGATACGCCCACCTCAAGATGCGTCCGTTCCCACAGGGCCATTATCCAACATAAGTAGTACCCAGCAACATAATTTAACAATAGTGCTCAACCCGAGAAGGTATACAGGAATGTGCTGTAAATACATGATGATGGCTACAACTTGTTCTCGAGTATTGTTATTGTCTGAAATAACAAAGCCACCATCCGCCCATGCATGGAGTATTGTTGCCACATCTGGGCTGGTGCATCATCTATTAGTCTCTCCCTCCTAGACAAGGTCCAAAAAAGAGTCGCCAACTTAATAGGCCCCTCACTGTCAACCAAGCTCCAGCCCCTGTCCCATCGCCGCAATGTAGCATACTTGTGCTTGTTTTACAAATACTTCAATGGATTGTGCTCCGATGAACTGGCTACTCTGGTGCCCTTTCGACGTAAATCCACTAGACCAACTCGACAATCAGCTAAATCCCATCCATTCACTGTGGAGGTCCCCAGATGCTGGAGAGCATTCTACTCAAATAGCTTCTTTCCTCGTGCTGCTGGCCTCTGGAACTCCCTCCCCGCTTCCTGTTTCCCCGACAGTAGCGACATGCAGAGGTTTAAAACTAATGTAAATAGACATCTCGCTACACTGCTCCTGACTCGGGGTGACACCCAAAACCCACACCCAAATTCTCAGTAACCCTTTACGTCTACAGTGGCGGCCTGCCTTGTTTGGGGTGAAATATGTTTAAAAAAAAAACCAAACAACAAGTGTCTGTTTAGACCTGTCAATGACTTCCATTTTCTAGTACAAATATGACAAATATGGAGACCCCATCCAAAGGGCACTTTCTGGTTGTTCTGGTAGAGCGTCATGCGATTATTGAGGCCTTTAACTGAAGTACATTTTTTTCCACAGACTCTGCATACAGAAACACCCCTCTAATAATAGCAAATATCTTCCACGCATTTGTAACTTCTTTCGTGATTTCCAAAATCAGTAATACTGCGACAAACCCTTCCACATTAAATGCAGATCAGATTAATTTGAGATCTGACAGATTTGGATAGAATGATGTTAGACTTCTTGCATGCATCTTTCTTGAATTTCTCATGATGGATGCGATTGCTTTCAAATAATGTCTTACCATTCTGCACTGTCTCTCTCCACAACGAATGAGATAAAACTCAACCATTGATTATGAAATTTGCTTTCATCAAATTATTTTCTCTATGCAGCTTTTATTTGTTTCTTTGGGGGGGATTTTTTTAGATGGCATATTTTTTTCCACTTACGAATTTCTATCCTTCAAAATCATGCAGAACTTTCATGATGGGCCATCATCTTATCATAACCGGAAGTGTGTTGGTTTTGTTTGTTTAGCAGCAACTCAACCGTTTTG
Organism: Sepiola atlantica; assembly: GCA_963556195.1. Lineage (NCBI taxonomy): Eukaryota > Metazoa > Mollusca > Cephalopoda > Sepiida > Sepiolidae > Sepiola > Sepiola atlantica. The sequence continues at coordinate 33,099,596 of OY744542.1, forward strand.
GGGGTTATTTAATGTCGAAGCCAAATATCGGTACTACTCCAGATGAAGCGCCTAATTTTCGTACCTGCTCGGCGGCAACGATCAGACAGGTCACGGAAGCACCCGAGAGTTGCCAAGACTAAAACGAGGCTGAAACAAAACTGAAAGTCGTAAAAATGGAAGAGTGGCAGACGACAGTATAAAACGAAGAATACAAAAGAAAAAAATATATATATTTGAAAAAAAATGAAAAAAAAAAATGAACAAACCATAGCTGAAGAACTATAAATAAACTTTTTTTTTCTTTTTTTCCGTGGGGCAAATGAACCATTTTTATTTTTTTTTGTCTTTTTTTTTATATAAATCAAAGAAGTAAATGCTATTTCTTTTACGATATTTAGGCAACTTTTTTTTTTTTTTTTTTTACATAAAACAAAACAGTTTGCTATTTTTCTTAGGATATTTAGGTAATTTTTTTTTGTATATTTTTTTTTTTGGGGGGGGGGGGGAATTTCATATATTTTCTCGTCGAGGGTCAGGGTTTACGAATACGTTTGCGGCCGGTTCGAAAGGTCTTCCTACCGCTTGTTTTGTTGAACGCAGATGAATTGGCAGCAACCTGATCGGTCAGCTCTGCTTCAGCCTCGTTTTCGTCTCGGCAGCTCTCGGGCGCTTCCGCGACCTGCCCGATCGTTGCCGCCGAGCAGTCACGGAAATTAGGCGCTTCATCTGGAGTAGTACCCAAATATCTATTGTAAACAATTCACTGTATATGATTCATTGAACACAGATCTGTATTTTACCCATAATTTCCAAGTTATTTTTCACTGTATCTTTGAATCTGAGTCTGAGCCTTTCTAAAAAAAACCTCCATGCATTTGCGACTTCTTTGTTTTCTACGATCAGAGTTTGTTATGGCAAAAACCGCACTGAAACACTGCAATATATCTCGCTACTGCATAACAAACTTCGATCCCGGTTAAAGTAACTATTCATTTTTACTACATTTCATCCATGTTTCCATTTCTTTTTCTTTTTCTTCTTTTTTCTTCTTATTCTCCCCCCCCCCTTTCCCATTTTAACGTCTTTGTTGCACGCGTTGCATAATTCTTTCTTTTTTCCAAATAATAAAACACGTGCCATAAACATTCTGCTGTGCGTTCTTTTTTCCTATGTTTTGCCGTTATTCAACAAATTTTAAAATCTTCATTTTTTCTGAAGACGTTCGTTGATCCGAACGAAGCCGGTAAATCTCTTGCTTTTTGATGATTTATTCCTGTATTTAATTTGTTTTTCCTTTTGTCTGATTCACACATCCTGTCTTCACAGCATTTCATTTTATGATATATCGTGTATTTTATCCTTTTATATATATATATATATATAATATAGATTTGCCTCGTTGTGTGTTTATCTCGAAATGGAGCAAGTCAGCTCTGGAAAAAAAGGTTCGCACGACCACATGCATTCCAAACGGAACTTTATGTT
>OY744542.1:33113562-33173562 GCA_963556195.1 Sepiola atlantica
TTTTGTTCGGCTTTTTACGACTGTTTACGCAAACAGCCGGAAGATGCTGAAACGCTTATCCAATCAGAAGGCGAGAAAAGCAGACGACAATTTAACTAATTAATTGATAAAGTCGTAAATTGGCGAAAAAAGGGGGTGAAAAAAAACAAATAGTCAATAAATAACTGTTATCAAAGGCAATAAAAGTAAGTTAGTTTAAGGTTAGTTTAAGGTTTGTTTAAGGTTAGTTTACGGTTAGGGTACAGAAAAACGGTTCGGTTTTTGTCTAGTTCAAAAGCTGGACCGGTACAGAAAAAAATTAATTTAACTTTCTCGTGAAGCAAAGAAATATAACAGTTGTTTCATTAATTTTCTTCGTGAAAAAAATGAAATAAATTTCATAAAAATAAACATACGGTGAATGTTTTTCTTGCTTTAAATGTTGTTTCATTATTATTTTTTTCTGTTGGAACGCAGCCTCGTTTTGACTTTTACGCCGGTTCGTTTTCATTCGGCCTTTTCCGTCTGTTTACGTAATTCTGCGTCGGCAAAAGTCGGTTTTGACTGGTTCAAAATCTGTACCAGTACCTTCGAGTTATACTAACAAAACATGATTAGTACCGTTAGTACTGCACCACAAGACGTACATTTATCGATAATAAAAAAAAAACAGACAATGGAAGGTGCAGTTTTTGTTTACTTATTGTTGGGAAATTAATCTGTATGTTTTTTGGGTAAATTTATAGAAGTGCACCCCTCGTATTCCGCCCCCCCCCCCCAATTTTTTTTTTTACTTTTTGGGACAAATTACATGTAAACAGCCAGAACAAATATCCGCTATGAAAAAAAAAATTTAAACTTTTATTATTTTATATTTTAGGTATGTGGGGGATCACTTTCCTATATAAGTTATACGTAAAGTGAGCATCCATTTCTTGGCCACGGAATCTCACCCCTCACATTTTTCCCTCTAAATAAATAAAAATTCTACTTTTTTTGCAAATTACATGTAAACAGCCATCACAAATATCTGCTATGAAAAAAAATAATTAAAATTTTTATTATTTTAGATTTTAGGAGGGGTGGGGGATCACTAAAATCTAAAATAACGTTTTTTTAAATATTTCTTTCAACACGTGTTCGCTAGGGTGCGATTCTAAGTGGCCAAAAAATGGGTGCTCACTTTACGTATAACTTATATAGGAAAGTGATCCCCCACTCCTAAAATCTAAAATAATAAAAATTTAGGAGAATCATAATCAATAGTAGAAGTTAAATATTGTGTGTAACATCTTTATGTTAAAAATGGTAGAAAGTTAAAACTTAACTGATTGTTAAAGATTCACTCAAAGTAGGTAACTCTGGTTCAAAGTAGGCAACTTCACTTACTTGAATAGCAAAAGTATAAAAATGTTATTTTTGAGCCTCCTTCATTTTTTCCAATCATGGTCATATTTATTTGATTTTGAACTCAGCTAAAATTCTTCTATCAATTTATGCAGTTTAATTATCTTCCAATGGGAAAATAAGACCACTGTAGAGAAGAACCTGAAAAAGTAGAAAAAGATTCAAACAAGTTAAGTAACTCTGATTCAGAAACGTGACTTTACCTACCAGAAAAAAAAAACCCCTAAAATCTACAATAATATTTGAAGAGTTTGACTGCAAAACGCGATAAATTAAATATCTTTAAATTGAGATATTTAACAATAAAACGACAAACATTAAATCTAGACTTGGACTAAAAATTTATTTGAATTGAAAGCATAGGAAAATGATGCCGATATAACATTATGTAAAATATGATTTTTAGATGTAGTAAAAAGTGTTGACAATCAACACTTTTTGTAGTGATAGCTCTGCAACTTTGAAGATGGCGTTTATCGCATTTTGCATTCAAACTCTTCATTTATTTATAATTATTACTTATACAGGGTGGGCCAAAATAAGGGTCCTATCTTTAAATTTGAATAACTTGAATTTGAATAACTTCCACAAAATAAAAGTTAAACTCACCAAACTTTATGTGTGTGTAGACTGACCCTTCCGAGATTTTTTGAAATAAACAAAACAAATTTTAGCCGAAAAACACTTCTTAAAACTTACAAAAACTAAAGTATTGTTTTTTACACTGTTTTGAGTTTTTTAAGCAAAAATAATGTTTTCTAAATGAGGGTACGTTCCTTAGGGCTAATACGGCTCATGCTTGCTTCGGAAGGGGTCCTTTACTTATTCTAAAAAAAAAATTTTTTTAATCAATAAATAAAAAAGTTATGAATTTTTAAAAATAGGACACTTATTTTTGCCCACCCTGTATATATATATATATATATATATATATATATATATATATATATATATATATATATATATATATATATATTGGAAATGAAAAAGGAAAAACCAAAAAGAATATTTTTTTATATATTCATCAACGTTTCGTCTTTATTTGTAAGACTTCCTCAGGATGATAATTTTAAGAAAAGTGTCATGCAAGTACATGAAAATATTGGGCTTGAGCACCCAGCAGTGGCTACTACTTTTTCCCGTCAACCCATCATGTCAACCCAATATTTTCACATACTTGCATGACACTTTTCTTAAAATTATCATCCTGAGGAAGTCTTACAAATAAAGACGAAACGTTGATGAATATATGAAAAAAAACATCCTTTTTGGTTTTTCCTTTTTTATTTCCCATTACGTCGGATTACGTCATCCTTTTTTTCTTATATATATATATATATATATATATATATATATATATATAAGTTAGGCTGTCCAGAAAGTAATGGCGCTTATAAGGCCCGAGTTTTAAAATTGAACGTAATTCCCAACTGACTGAATGCACTTTTCTCAATGTGTAAAACGTGGTCATTTAATGTGTAAAACGTGGTCATTTAATGTGTAAAATGTGGTCATTTATGCCATTACAGTAAGATTCCGTAACTCTAAACTCAGTTACCTATACAAGTTTATTCTGTATTTGCTTGGTTTTGTAAGCAATTTTCTTTTTACTAAGGTGTCACCACTTATCAAGGTCCAAAGGCCACTCGAGGATAAGGGTTAAATGAGTGTCAGATTGATGGTGAGGCAACATCGCGATGATTGGTGGTGATTGGTCAGAATTTGATTATTTAAGAGGATGATTCAACAAGAATTTGTTTACATTGAACTTGAAAACGACCATGTTGTAGTCAGCTGGGAAGCAGCTCCACAGTATTGTGTTCCACAGACGGGTAGTTCTTTGCTCGTGGAAGTTTCGTTTAGTTTTAGGTAGAGAGAGAAGGGGAAAGTGATTTACAGTGGTTGTAGCTAGACGAGTTTTTGTTGTGAATGTTTTACAGGGGATGGGACCATAGATTGAAGCTCAGTCAGGCATTAATTTATTATGAAGTTATTAAGGTGATTGAAAATATGGAAGCCTGCAAAAGACTTCTTTTTTTTTCTTCATGTACTAACAAACCACTGCTTATCAAGGCCCAAAGACCACTCGAGGATAATGCTTAATGAGTGTCAGGAGAACAGGGAAAAAACAATGTGATGATTGGTAACGATGGTTGAAACTTGGCAGAATTTGATTATTTAAGAGCACGGTTCAACAAGAATTTGTTTACATTGGACTTGAAAACGAACATGTTGTAGTCAGCTGGGAAGCAGCCTCGCAGTGTTGTGTTCCACAGACGGATAGTTCTTGGAAAGAAACGTTTTCATGGAAGTTCCGTTTAGTTTTAGGGAGACAGAGGAAAAAATGAAAATTGTTTACAGTGGTTGTAGCTCGACGAGGTTTTGCTACGAGTGTTTTAACGGGGGGATCATATATTAGACCTCAGTCGAGCACCTGCCATGAAAATAACGATATATATATATATATATGGGCAGCATTATTTCATTGATACACGTGTTATTTATTCTTTATTTCTTTTTTTGATCCAATCTTTCCAGTTGATAGACCCGCGATCTGATGTTGTGTTCAAGTGTAAACAGGAACTCGCCATAGTTGCGAGCGCTTTCGACTCGCATTGAGTCGTCCCCAGGCACATGATGATGTTCGAACAAATTAAAATTGGTGAATTATAAAAAAAAGTCGAATAAAAACGTTTTAAAAAAACATTTTAATATTCGCTTCAACACGTTCGTATCGAGCTTCGTTGATAGTAGGCTTATGTACTCGAATGAATAAGGCTTTGAGGATGGGAAGACAAAGGCTACAGTTTGAAACGGCGATGTTGGCAGTTTTTTAGAAATTGTGTTCTATTAGATGTTGTAATATACTAACTCAAAGCATATATATGAATTCCAGTGACCAAGTCTTTATTCATTGGTCACTGGAATTTAGAGTAATATTGTTGGTTTACATATGCTCTGTTGTTAAATGTTAACACTCATTGAGCTTTTACCTTGAGTAGTTTAGACTATTTATTAAAGAATGTATGCACAAATATATATATTTTTTATACACTATATATATATATATATATATATATATATATATATATATATATATATATATATATATCCAAGCAAGCATATTTGTGTATTATTTTGGTGTTAGATGTTAATATTTTACTAAATAAATAAATAAATATATATATATATATATATATATATATAAATAAATAAATATATATATATATATATATATATATATATATATATATCCAAGCAAGCGTATTTGTGTATTATTTTGGTGTTAGATGTTAATATTTTACTAAATAAATAAATAAATATATATATATATATATATATATATATATATATATATATATATATATATATATATAGATAGATAGATAAATAAATAAATATATATATATATATATCCAAGCAAGCGTATTTGTGTATTATTTTGGTGTTAGATGTTAATATTTTACTAAATATATATATATATATATATATATATATATATATATATATATATATATATATATATATCCAAGCAAGTGTATTTGTGTATTATTTTGGTGTTAGATGTTAATATTTTCCGTATATCGGCCGACTGTAGTCTTTTGTTATTTTATCTATAAAACATTAACTCAAGTCTTCTTATTTTGAAAAACCTAATCCTGAAGACGACTAAGAAAGTCGAAAGCACTATAAAAAAAAATGGCCGAATTAAGAACAATCTTAATACTCTACGGACTGCCACTTGAAACCAGAAGGATATCTCAACGGTTTGAGAACCTCACAAAGAAGATTTACAAACGAGAAAGTTCTGTGACGTTCAACAACCCTTGCTTGGATAATGACTTGCTGCTTAAGTATATATATATATATATATATATATATATATATATATATATATATATATATATATATATATATATATATATATATATTATGGAGTAAGGGATAACGGTGAGTTCAAGCTAACTTGATTTCTCTTCATTTTGAAACTTAAATGCTTTACAGCATTTTCGCCATTTCAAATCTCACGGTTGATGTAATTTAAGTTTTATACGGACGACTTTACTAAGTCTAGTTAATAATCCTGGCGTCTTATGACCGTTTTATGCTTCCTGCAAGAATTCTGACCAGTTATCTCTTTCCAAATTCTTTTGTTGGCTCGAAAGCTACTGAGGTCAACTATAAATGGAGAATTTCCTGAAAACCGGACACCAATTCTACACAAATAGCTGTCATGTCTATTTTTCTCTCTTCATATTCGATGAGATTTTGTGAAAAGCTTCAAACAGATATATTTTTATCCTTGGGGTTTTGGCTAGGGGAAAAAGAAAGTGTAGATGGGGGGGGGGGAGAACGTTGAAGAAGTGTGGAGGTGAGGAAAGAGAACAAATTTAAGGAAAGGTTAAGAAGAAGAAGAAGAAGAAGAAGAAGAAGAAGAAAGTAAGAAAATGAGATAAAGAAAGAAAAGGAGAAGAACAAAGAAAGAAAAAAAAGAAAGAAAAGGAGAAGAAAAAGAAAAAACGTAAAATAATAAGAATAAAAATGTGTAAAATACACCCCCTCCCACTTCATGAAAAAAAAACAAATAAACAAAAGCAAACAAACCCACTGAATCCTGAAATGTGATTTTAGCTTTCGACTTGAACTCAGTTGAAGATTTGAGCTTAATCCTTGGAATCCTTTGTCTGCTACGCATTCCAGCACTAAGTACCTGTCACACACACACACACACACATACACACACACACACACGAGGATTTATTTTTGTAATTTCTTTTCTTATACAATATCACAAACAACTTGATAAACTTAAAGATACACACTACTCAGGGAAGCTTAGAGAGAAGAATTTTAACAAGTTGATATAAGCGGAGAGGGGAACAGACATACTGGATATAATGGTATATATATATATATATATATATATATATATATATATATATATATGTGTGTGTGTATGTAAAGTGAGTTGAGATCAACAAAATTTTAACATTGTTCCAACCATTCAAAACCAACGAATTATATGGCGTACGATCGTTTCCAAGACAATTTGGAACTATTTTATTCCGTTTTATTGTTCTGAAGATTCCAAATAGTCACTTCATCAGCGTCCGCTACAACATCACTTAGAGAAGTCCCTCAAGAAAACATCCGGTTTTAGTATATATATATATATATATATATATATATATATATATATATATATATATATATATATATAATGAGGATAAAATACACGAAAAGTCGTTGAGACAATGTATGAAAGACAGAATGGAAAAAACAATTAAACACGGGAAAGATGCATTTCGTTTGTTTGTTTTTTTGTTTTTCTATCTTGTGTTTAATTGTTTTTCCATTATGTCTTTCATTCTTGTTCAACATTAAAAAGGTATAATATATTTTTTTTAAATTGTGAATTAGTACATAAATGCAATCATGTTTCGATCATATATCTCATCAAGCTTTTTAACTTGGTCATATTTTTTGTATTATAAACGTCTATTCATGTATTGCGCACAACTAGACATTTCTCCTCCAAAACGTTTTTATATATTATTTTAGATTTGGAGATCGAAACTTAGATATCGCAGGAAAAACCAAAATAAAATAAACTTTAAGGAGAGTAAAAAGTGAATATTAGGTTTACTTTCTGCAGCCTCGTAACTCTCGCTTCCCTTACTTTGTCCTTTAGTCCTCACATTCCATGAACGATGTTTCTGACAAGGAGGGAAGAATTGCTGTTTTCTGGGTCAGAATATATCCATCTAACACTTATCGTTGGCTAGTTTTTAATCTTGAAGTAGTATTTCTTTTAGCTTCTCACATCAATATGTTTTTTCTTCGTGATGAATAACATTTTTGGGATTGCCTAGATCCAAATTTAAATGTTGGCGTTTTTGTGTGCGTTTGGTTTTTAAGTTAATTTTATTTCGTTTTTCTTCTGTGGTTTTTGGCGTGGTGCAAAAATCTTTTTAAAATGATCTATATCTAAATTTGAATGTTCGCATTCTGTGTGTGTGTTAAATTAATGAGTTTTTTTTTAATGGAAATCGCTTCAGACAAGGCATGATGTTATTCATCACGAAGAAAAAAAATCTACCCCGTCGTCCATCAGATTCAACAGTATGCTATAAGCCTTTTCATCCGACCGGAAACATTTTACGTAATTACTTTGGTTTTATATAATCATTGTTAAATGTTTGTTCACGAAGGTGCAATTATTTTCTGTTTGTTTCTATACAACATTAAGTGTTAATAATTTGGACAATTTTTTTTTAATTCTTCAAGTATTTTGGTGCTTATACAGATTAGCGTGAATATGAAAAACGCTGAAAATCGCAGTTCCAATTAAATTAACCAGAGAACTCTTTGAAATACTTATTTATCAAGCAAAAATAATTTTGTACACCAAAAATTAGCAAAAACTTTCGAGTATAATTGTAATAAAAAATAAAAATCTGTTATATCATTTAATCGGGTTCGGCCATTGATTCGAGCAAAAAACACGAAATTCATGGGGAGGTAACCCAGTCTGTCATATTAACACGTAGTAAATGAATGATTGAACGATGAAACTGATTTTTATTTTTAATTAAATTTCTACTCGATCATTTTCCCTACTTTTTGGTGAGGATACTTATTTTAATCTGCTGCGTAAGTCTATAATATTTTTTTGTGGTATTGATAATTTAATACGGACGCTTCTCTATGCAAGCACCAGTATTTTTATTTATTTATTTTCATTTTATTTGTGTATTTTATTATTTAATCATTTAGACAATTATTTATTTATTTTATTACTTAATAATTTGGACGATTGTTTTTATTCGACCTTTATTTTTATTTATTTATTTTCATTTTATTTGTGCATTTTATTATTTAATCATTTAGACAATTATTTATTTATTTTATTACTTAAATGGACACTCCCGCTAATTCTGCCGATTTTCGAGAATATCGGATTACGTTATTTCTACCTATCACGTATACATTTATACTCATTCCGGTTTTTAGAGAATGCAATTGACGAACACAGTTCCTTGCAGTATTTCATTACTCAACATGGCGGCTATAATTTCTTCAGCGACTCGACTTCTTAATTAAGTCAATATACGCCAAGACACCCATACAACAGACGTCCATAAAGTTGAGATTTTCAGAATCTTACACTTTTCACACGCATAATATCCAAAAATTGGGGAAAAAAACATCGATTTCTTCGTATAGAAATGACCAAAAATGTGTGACTGGTGGACCCTACATTTGGTCGCCTTCTGGCGGATCGTAACATAAAACGCATGCCAGCTTACAGGCTTCGTTTAATTGACCTATGTTTCAATAGATTTTCTACTCGCTTTCGTGGCCAAGTCGTTACGAACGTAGATCCAAGACCGAGAGGTTTAACGTTCGATCCCAGTCGACTCACACAACTTTCTTTTTTTTAACATTGTTAACCTGTCGCCAACGCGGGAGGGCAGGTGAAAGGAAGGACTACGGGCCGGGTTTTTTAAATTCAACGTTATTATGTAGTATTTTGAAAATAAATCAATCTAATACATAGTACTTTAACTATTAAATCAATGTGATACGTAGTACTTTAACTATTGTGAATATCATTATTTCTATTCGAACACACATGGTTTATTAGTGCTCTGCAGGCCACCTTAATTATATTTGTGTGTTTCAGTTGTGTTCATTTAACTTTTTGCTTTCCTCATAAAAAAGGCAATTTCTAAACAAAGATAACGGGGGGAGGGTTAATAGGGTTCTGTAGGCTTATTTCATTTTAAAAGTGCCTATTACCATAGACCGAGCAGGTGTTTAATCAAAAGGAATAATTCTGTGGAAATATCGGTACCATGAGATGAGCAGGAAGATTTTTACAATCGTGTCTCCTTCCTTCCTTCCTTCATTCCTTTCTTCCTCCTATCCCCCTTCAACAATTAGAAACTGAACATTATAATTCTCCAATGCGACCTATTTTTGTTCTGTCAGATTTTTACAAATTTTGATTCATTCTTTTACATTTCTCACGGGCAACGCCGGACGACGGGTCCATCTAGTACTAAATAAAGAGAAGTAACTGATTTTTTTCTAATGTGTTATTTCCCTTACACCGACTTATTCCTCGAGTAATATATAAAAGTGTGAGTGTATGTTAAGAGAGAGGAATGGCCTGGGTTGAGAAGAAAGAGGGAAGAGGGAGGTGGAAAGAGAGAGATATAAGTTTTAATGGAAATATGTTACACTTTTGCCCCGGGTAACGCCGGGTAAGCCTGCTAGTACATAATAATATGAAAGCTTAAGCTCGCTAGTATTTATAATAGAACAAATATTCCCAATCAATATTCAACCTGTCATTTGAAAATAAAAAACGGAAACTTTCTGAAGACAGCATTTGTATTCAAGAAGTTTTCCGGCAATTTAGTGACTGAAGGGAAGAATTCTATTCATAAAATGAAACCAACTTCATGTTTTAAATTTTTTTAAATCATATTAATATTCTGAAAGAAGTCAGCCATTTTTCTCCTAAAATCCAATTCTGGGAAAATTGGATTTGTGCATCTGTGTCTTTAGCCGAAATTAAATATAGCTGGAAACAAATCATTTTTCCAGTTTATTGCTTTTGCTATAAACATCGTTTTTTTTTACAAACAAACAAAACAAAAACATTATAAATTTTACATTCAAACAAAAACAAAAAACGCTATACTCATAAAAGGTAATTTTATCTCAAATTTGTAATATCAACATTTTTATTACTATAAATAACGTATATTATACTAGCAAGCACATTCAGCGTTGACCAGAAATGAATGATAACCACTGCATATTACTGCTCCTATCCCCGAACCCCATACTACCATTTTATTCTTATCTTTTAATTTTTATTATTTTCAAATTTCAAGTTATAAATAAAATAAAATAAAGTAAAATGTCATTTTCTCTGTTTATGGATGTATAGCACGAACGCAAACCTCACAATATTATAATAAAAATCTTAATGCAGAATTCATACCACTATTGGATTCGCGTAAAATTTTACACGGGCTTGCCATAAGGCTTTGTTTTTAATTGCATACTCGGACGACAGACAAAAAGACGATTATATATATATATATATATATATATATATATATATATATATACATATATATATATATATATACATATATATATATATATATATATATATATATATATGTATATATATATATATATATATATGTATATATATATATATATGTATATATATATATATAATGTCTTTTTTATTTATTTTTCATGCAAGGTGAAAAATAAATAAAAAACATAATAAATAAAGAATAAATGTCTAACTTACTATTTCGTACTGAGTTGTTTGGACGATTTTAGAAACAAGGTAAATCCCAATTTCTTCTTTTGTTTTTTTTTATGATATTCTCTTAGATAATTTTCAGAAAACCTTTTCCTTCTTCAAGCCTTCAATCAACAGAGTTTTTATTAGTTTGAAGACATGAAGTTTACAGTCACTATGCATTGTTGATCACATGCCTTCAAACTTAGATCTACATAATATTTGTCACCAATATTGAGCACTTTCTTCTATACATATAGCAACTGATACAACTATATATATATATATTTATTTATTAAAGAAGATCAAATATCTATACACACATGGATATATATGTATATATATATATATATATATATATATACAAAGTTAAAATATAAAGATAAATAGTATAGCTTTATATTATTTTCTATCGTGATAAGTCAGTGCTCGATATCGAAAATTAAAATTGGATAAAATACAATATTTATTAGATCATCAATTAATTTAAACAAAAAAACTTTTCTCTTTTCCTTAATCCATGGATTTTCAAAAATAAGCTCTTATCAGGAAAGAGGAAAATCAGAAGAAGAATCAGTAAAATTTGTATTAGTGTTTAGCAAATATTTGAAAATATAAAAAAATATAAAAAGTTATGAGCAAAAAACTAATCTTCAATGAAGAATTATTTTTAAAAAAGCATCTATTGTTAAATTTAAGAAGGAATAGGTAAAATAAATACCTTTTGAAGCATTAAGATGCGATATCAATTTGTTTTATAAAAAAAAGAAAATAATATTTATTTTACCTATTCCTTCTTAAAATTTAACAATAGATGCTTTTTTAAAAAAATATGAACCTTAAACACTTATATAAATCACGTGCTGCATTCACGTTCTTCATATTTGATGATGGGAAACAACATCTTGCCCAATTTGGCCCGGCTGTATAACAACAAGCCGGTAAAGAGATAAAAAATACAAATCTGATGACATCAGGATATATTACACACCGAGGATGCCAGGTTTTGGCGAAATATCTGTATCACTTTAAACTAACAAAAAAAAAGATGCTAGTTTTAATAAAACTTTTCGGTTTCGATTTATTATTTTTCTTTTTTTTATAAAAAAAATTGATATCGCATCTTAATGCTTCAAAAGGTATTTATTTTACCTATTCCTTCTTATATATATATATATATATATATATATATATATATATATATATATATATATATATATATATATATGTATATATATATGATTATTTTTATTTACACAGACATGTACAAAATCTGCGACACTGGTATGTCGATGTTATCGATCAACAGCTGTTATAAATTGAGATCTCATAAGGCAGAGTTAGAATCTGATCTTAACCTTAGATCACATTCTTTCCAAATATGAGCTGTTGATCGATAACATCGACATGCCAGTGTCGCAGATTTTGTACATGTCTGTGTAAATAAAAATAATCATATATAAAAGCTCTATTTGATATTGAGCACTTTTTATAAACCCGGTTGAAATTCTTTGGATTACTACCCTGTGGATGTTTTACCTGGATTATATATATATATATATATATATATATAGTATAAATCAATGATCTAACTATCCTATAAAGTCAAGTAAACCTTGGATAGTAATCTTCGTATCAAATGATACTGTATTTACAAAATATTTTTGGTAATAAATTAAAGAAAAAGAATTTGGGTACTAATAGTATGAATAGTTTTAAATAATTACATCAAAGATAACCACAAAAGAATACTTAGTACGTTTACTTACAATACATACACTTCGTCCCTAACCTGTCAAACCCTGTGTTCATGCTTGACATCTGTAAACAACAGATACAACGTTTTACTTCGTTTTCTTTATAAGTTTAAAATTATAGTAACATGGGATTCCAAGATGGGAGCAGGAGTTTCTGGGTTCCTCCAGTTTTGCTGGGACAAGTCCTGCTAGTAATATATATTCACAGACTATATACACTGTTCTGCCTTCATGGTAGGATAAAAGTTTAGTATTTGTTTTGTCCACGATTAGAAGAGGAAAAATCCTTCCAAACCGTGGAGATTTTTATTTTTGTCTCTATCGAGAGTGCTTCGTTTTGTTGAGCAAGATTTTCCCCCTACATTAAAAACTGACCTCGTGCTGAACTTTGCTCTCGTGGAGAGGCAGCTAAATAGCCACTATATATAGACATATAAGTACACGAATCGCATTGAACAATAAAATAATTACTAACATGTTCAGAGAAAATTGATTTTCTGAATAAAATACTGTGCATATATATATATATATATATATATATATATATATATATATATATATATATAGTTTACGTGAGAAGCTGAGTTTATGTGTTGTACAATGGCGTGTTCGGCATTGTCTCAGGGGAAGAATTCTTCAGCATTCATCAAATTCTAAACGAGATCTATAAAAAAGTTATAAAGCCCTTTTATAGACAACACTCTGCTGTGCCATCTCCCAAATTGAGATAAAGGAAATAAGCCGAGACTTCATCCATTTTCGATTCCCATCATGCATTGCAAATAGCTATTGGCCATCGCTGCGTCTACACTCATTGTTTTCCAGAACATTCTTTTCTGTATTTTAAAGATTTCTAGCCAAATCTTGTTCGAATTGCAAATGAAATGCATTATTAGTGGAATAAAAAAAAGAACAAAGAAAAGTGATACTAAAACAGCAAAGTTTATTTTTAAATCTATGAATCTCTTTCTGTTAGAACTTTTGACTTTACTTATCTATCTATCTATCTATCTATCTATCTATCTATCTATCTATCTATCTCTAGACCAAACGAACGACTTTTGACCCTCATCCCACCCCATCCCCTTTCGGCCTTGTGTCACATCTTGTTTTTATGATAAAATAATTGTGTAAAAATTAAAGATAAATAAGATCTCTCTCTCTCTCTCTCTCTCTCTCTCTCTCTCTCTATATATATATATATATATATATATATATATATATATATATATATATATATATATGAAACTTATCGACTGGCAATTTTTTTTCCTTTTTTTTTTCTCATCCCCTAAATCCCCTAAATCTTTTAATTATGAAAGATTCAACACGTCTTCCCTTCATTATTGCATTAATAAAGTTTTGTACCCCCCCAAAAAAAAATAATGATATATATATATATATATATATATATATATATATATATATATATATATATATATATATATATATGGGAGTGTTCAACTCTATGGTCTTCATACTGGTTGTTGGCTTCTAAGTTGGTGTTTATATCCTGTGATGATGAAGAGAATCAATTATAATAAAACTCATATCGTCTCGGAAACGATCGTACACAAACTGTCGTTTGTGTTTAATTCTTGGAACGTAAATTAAAGATCATGCTGTAATTAAGTTTACCTAATATCTATGATATATATGAGATCGTCTGAGATTGTTATTTCCATGCACTGATGAGAGCCGAAAGCTCAAAAAGACGTCGTACGTAGGTAAAATATTAAAAATATAATTTAATATTATCAGAAACCCCTTTAAGTAAAATTAAAAGTAAAGCACTATTGGAGAGATTAAAAATAGACATTCACCTAAAGCCCTAGTGCAATGCTCCGACTCTGTCGTCGAGTTCTATCGGATGTCTTTTAGTGTAAATATAACTTAATTTCTCCGTTATCACGTGACAATCTACCGTGGCCTAAAGGATTGAGTGAACGCTTACAGGTTCAAGTTGTTTCTGTGAACCCGGTTCGCACCCTGTGCCCATCTGAAATTGTTATTTCCCTGTGCTGATGAGAGCTGAAAGCTCGAAACGACGTTGTACTTGGTAAAATATTAAAAAATATCATTTAATATATATATATATATATATATATATATATATATATATATATATATAATAAGGAGAGGTAGTTTGCTTGAAGCATTGTGTGTAATACGTATATAGGGGAGTATTAGAAAGCTATCACAATGCAAGAAATGGAAATATGTCGGTGTTGGGAAGTAAGACAAAAACAAGTGATTTTAATTTATATATTTTTTCAAAAACTTTTTTTTAATAATTTTTTTTTCCTATATAACAAATCTAACTTGCTTAGGCAAGACTTCAACACTGTGATGTAATGTGTGTGACTGTGTTCCATAATATATTTCGAGGAAGACCTCTTTGTCAAATGGTAGGTGTTTCAAATCTCAAAAAACGTGTGGATGGCAATATTGCTTATAACGCAGTAAATATTAATATCCACAGCAAATGTAATAAAACTAAAACCATAACTGATAGCCTTCTAATACTCCTCTCTTTCTCTCTCTCTATCTATCTATATATATATATATATAAAGTGTTCAAATCTCTCTCTCTCTCTCTCTCTCTCTCTCTATATATATATATATATATATATATATATATATAGAGAGAGAGAGAGAGAGAGAGAGATTTGAACACTTTATGGTCCTTTACCCACTCATATTTTGGAAAATGTCCACAATGTCACCCACATTGCTGACCTCTTTCGATGTGAAGATTCAAGAACAGGTCAGGAGTGTGGGGATGGACACTTACGAGTCACATGTAAACATATCTTCATCTCATTGGCTGTACTCTTTCCCCCTTTGCTACCACCACCCACCACCCACCGCACATACATTACACTGAAGAAGGTCGAACGAAACGTACAACAATTCTGTTCTATTTAAAAAAGATTTCTTTTTAAAAAGATATTTTGTATTTCTATACGTCAACAACTAAGAAATAAAAAAAAAATATAGAGACATTTATATATTTTTCACATGAATTTTTTTATACATACATATATATAAATTACTTTCTATGATATTTAAAGATTAGAAACATAATACACGCATATCGGCTGTTTAATAAATGATATCGGTTTATAGATATACATACAAGTTTGATTTGTGACTTGCGTTTTATTTATCTTCCTCCCACAAGGTAAGATGTGACACAAGGTCGGGAAAGTGGGATTTGAAAAGCCAGCGCCTGAGAAATTGAGCACTCTGGTCTACAAAAAATGCCTGGGCAGCCCCGTCGGCATTCCCCGGTAGGGGCGTCTCAGGCAGTAAGCGATAAACTTACTCCACCCCAAAGAGGGGAGGCAAAGCCTGGGAGGGTGAACCTCCTAGAACTGCACAGGACAAACCCACAGACCGGCAGAATCAAGACCCGAAGGCCAAGACAGTACTGGTCTATAGGGTGTAGTATCCATCGGAACAGATACTACACTTTGATCTTGGCCAAAAGGTTTGCATATTCACTGTCGACATACAATATGAAATCAGAGTGTATAAGTCTGGCACTTAAATTTCAAGACTGTGTATATCTATACTATCATGAGAGACGTGTGCTTGTCCGTTAACTACGTTCGGACTATTAGTGCTATATATTCGATAGGAATCGTCTCCTATGTAGATTGTTTTAAAGTAGTTTTATTTATTTAGTAATGGGACGATTCAAATATTTTTCCCGATTCCGATACAATTACTGATTCTGTTCTAAATTCCCGATTCCGATACAATTACCGATTCTTTTTAAATCTTTAAATAGCTAGCTATGGAGTTGTTGCTTTTAGTAAAAATTTCGGATTACCGTAAAAACCCATGTAACATATGCATACATTTTCACAAACGTAAAATACACTTAGATAGATTTTAGTTTTACTGGTAGTTTAAAAATTAATAAATATTTATCATTCTATCATTAGTACCAGCAATGGAAAACTAAGTTTTAAACAAAAACAAACAAAACAAACAATTAAAATATTCGTTTTGGGCACAAATTTTTCCGATTCTGATACAGATTCTGATACCTCAAATAGATCTGATTTTTCAGATTCCCGATTCCGATTGATCGTCCCAACACTAGTATATACCAGTGCATCCCTAAAACCTTCATCTTTGCAATACAATTGCAAAACGCAACAATCAACAGAAGAATAAGAAAGAGCAACGCAATAGGGGCGCCTCAGGCGATTAGCAATAAACTAATCCCTCCTCAAAGAGAGAAGGTAAGGCCTGGGAAAGTGGACCTCCTAGGACTGAACTGAACCATAACTCAGCCTGACATAAGCAAAGCTATTAGTACTACAAAGTCAGTAGAAATAATCCCTTATTTAGATTGTCTTAAAGAACAGATACTACACTTTTCTCCTAGCAATGAGGCCAAGTAGGTGATCATATTTAGCTTTTCTTATAAAAAAAAAACTATAGATTAAAGTTATATAAAAGAATACAAGATTTAAGGGGTTTAATTTTAAAGATTATAGCTATAATCCATTACTTTGTGTAGACACATTGGTTCTCAATAAATCACCGTAGTTAAGCGACGTTGAACCTGGTCAGTACCAGATGGGTGACCATTTGGGAATGCTGTATGTGGAAGGACGGCGACACCTGCCTGCAAAAAGCTGCATAAACTAACATTGTAAAAAATCATCTCCTATGACCGAACTGGAAACTGCTTGTGAGTTTAATATTCCCTAGAAACTTACTCCTGCAGAGGAAGCTGGCACAACCCATCCAGAGTGAATGCCACACCAGGACAGGACAGGAGGAGGACCTTGTGTAGATGGGGGCTTTAGCTAGTAATAAACGAATCTCTACACCGAAAATTCCTCTCCCCCACCCTAACCAGCATGCATCTTCTTCATAAACAGTTAATGCTCTATTTAGTAAAAAAAAATAACTCATATGAATGAGCTTCATTAGGGTGTTAGCATCTTGATACTCACAGGAGAGACCACATGCTGTTTTTTGGGGTTTTTTTTTTTTAACATAGTTCACCCCAGACAAGGCAGGCCACCACTGTAGACGTAAGGGGCTACTGAGAAGAAAAAAAACGGAGAAGGTTGGGGGCGGGGGGGAGTCAACCCAAATTGGGATCTGCGCAGCGAGATGTCTGTTTACATTAGTTTTAAACTTCTGCATGTCAGTACCGTCGGGGAAACAGGGGGCAGGGAGGGAGTTCCAGAGGCCAGCAGCATGAGGAAAGAAGCTATTTGAGTGGAAAGCTCTCCGGCATCTGGGGACCTCCACAGTGAATGGATTGTCGAGTTAGTCTAGTGAACTTACGTCGAGGGGGCACCAGAGCAGCCAATTCATCGGAGCACAATCCATTGAAGTATTTGTAAAACAAGCATAAGGTTGGGTGTCAATATCCTATGGTGAATGTGGAGCAATGTCTTGAATATGGCACACCAAGCCTGCAAGCCGCGCCGGTAACAAGTGAACCACTGCCACTTACCGATTGAATAAAGCCGTATAAATACCTGGCTAGAAATCTTCTCACATCCACCAGTATCCGATATCTCTACAAAACAACCATAATGGAGATTTGGTATCTGTCTGTCTGAAGACGAAACTATATTCTTACTTCTATTACTAATGGAGATTTGGTATCAGTCTCTCTTAAACCGTAACTATACTATTACTTCTATTAATGTACCATTGTACTTCTGTTACTAATGAAGATTTGGTATCTGTCTGTTTGAAGCTGAAACTATACTAGTACTTCTATTAATAATGGAGATTTGATATCTGTCTGTCTGAGGCCAACAATATACTAGTACTTCTATTCATAATGAAGTCGAAACTAATATATATATATATATATATATATATATATATATATGAAGTCGAAACTATGCTATTACTATCTTTTAATGCTTAATTCAGTTTACTATACTATTTCAGACTAATTTACTATATGTAAATACCTTATTCGGGTGGAGGGGTAATATAGTATCTATTCTGTTGTTATGGAACCATCCTCTCAGACATTACCTCCTCCTTTTTGGGGTGGTTGCGAGGTAGTGTATTATTTGTTCTGTTGTCATGATACCATCTTACTAGGCATTACCTCCTCCTTTGAAGGTCGGGCCAGTGTAGTATATGTTCGTTCATCATACGTACTATCAAAAGTACGTGAGTGACCAGAGGGATCATATTACTGCTAGTAGATGCAAGGGATGTAATTTTAAAGAGTATAGTCATAACTTAGCTAACCCTGCTTTGACAGCTAGTAGTCAGCTAGTAGTCAGCTAGTAGTCAGCTAATAGTCAGCTAGTAGTCAGCTCATAGTCAGCTAGTAGTCAGCTAGTAGTCAGCTAATAGTCAGCTAGTAGTCAGCTAATAGTCAGCTCATAGTCAGCTAGTAGTCAGCTAGTAGTCAACTCATAGTCAGCTCATAGTCAGCTAGTAGTCAGCTAGTAGTCAGCTAATAGTCAGCTAGTAGTCAGCTCATAGTCAGCTAGTAGTCAGCTAGTAGTCAGCTAATAGTCAGCTAGTAGTCAGCTAGTAGTCAGCTAGTAGTCAGCTAGTAGTCAGCTAGTAGTCAGCTCATAGTCAGCTCATAGTCAGCTAATAGTCAGCTAGTAGTCAGCTCATAGTCAGCTAGTAGTCAGCTAGTAGTCAGCTAATAGTCAGCTAGTAGTCAGCTAATAGTCAGCTCATAGTCAGCTAGTAGTCAGCTAGTAGTCAACTCATAGTAAGCCATAAATACCTTACGGATTTGCCCCTGAATGAATGTTATTATCAGAATCAAAGAGAAACGAATTAAGCTCTTTGTAGATTATAGGCTGACATCGTAAATTCCATTCTGCTCTTGGAGACATAAACAAGTGAGGTTTCCAAAACATAAAGGAACATGCAACGTATCCTGCTGTCGATCTTGTTGCTGTTAAATGACCGAGAAGACATTTATTTTAGCTTTAAAAGCATCCGAATCCCCACACCAGAAAAAAAAAACGAAAAACATTGCTATACCACATCCGAGTAATTCAACTGGACATAAAACTTTTTGACCATTCGAGCTTGTAAAAAAATATTTTTCTACGTTTTATGCTTCAATAAACTTTTCTTTTTTTTTTGCTATTTTTTTATCTTTTTCCTTTCTATTATAAAGTAGGGCTGAGCTGCATTATATATATATATATATGTATATATATATATATATATATATATATATACATTTAAAAAGAATACGCGGAAATCTCTCTAAGGCCCTTCTTTCTATTGCGATTCGAAAACCTTCCTTGTGCCGGCAGAAGGAATTTGTAAGATCGCTTAATCTCTTTGGGGAACTTTGAATTCCCTCCCCAATTTTTTTTTTTTTTTTTTTTTTTTATCCCCTAACGTAGTGCCTTTTAATCGACTTTTAATCGAAATCATTAAATTGAATTTTAATCGCTTTAACGTTAATTTTGGCACACTCAATTTCCCTATTTTGCTCTTTCTTTCGACGTTATTATTAATTAAAACTATCGATTTTCTCCTGACGAGATGATAGTCGAAAGGGCCTTAGAGAGTTTTCCGCGTATTCTTTTAAAATGTATTTATAAATTTTATACCTCGAAACATTTATTTATATATATATATATATATATATATATATATATATATATATATATATATATATATATATATATACTAGAGATGAAAGATGAGACTCAACATAAGACTCTTTACCTTTTGGCCTTTATTCTGTTTTATTTCATGTAAAATTTTCAAAGTTAAATGTTGCCGATAATATTTACAATTACATTGTCGGCTTTTCCCTATCCTCTGATGAAAAGAGTTTATCTTTGAAAATCCATGGATTAAGGATATGAGGCTCCTTGCTCTGAACTTTTGATATTCTAATAAATATTGTATCTTTACAATTTTTTACAATTTTTTATTCTCATCTTTCATCTCTAGAATTGATTGCTCTATTCAATATATTATCACGATAGATTATTATTAAACGATAATTCAATTATCTTTAATTTAATTCAACATTTAAATATTATATATATATCCATTGTCTCTCGAGACTAAACAGAGGTCATGATATATATATATATATATATATATATATATATATATATATGTAAAGAGATACACACACACACACATGCATATTATTATTTCATGTATATATGTATAATATTATAAAGTAATATAATATATTGTGTATAGATTTTTAGTAGTTACTTCGACAGTGCTCAATACGTGAGTAAAGCTTAGTAGTAAGGTATGAAAAAATATATATGGTAATTAAGCTACACAGAGGCGTCCGCGTTTCATTCCCGCAGGGAATCGTCAGGCTAAGCACTTTGTAGATTATAGGCTGACATTCTAAATTCAATTTTGTAGGGGATGAAACGTGGACGTTTCTGTGTAGCTTAATTGCCATAAATATACAGGGTGGGCCAAAATAAGGGTCCTATCTTTAAATTTGAATAACTTGAATTTGAATAACTTCCACAAAATAAAAGTTAAACTCACCAAACTTTATGTGTGTGTAGACTGACCCTTCCGAGATTTTTTGAAATAAACAAAACAAATTTTAGCCGAAAAACACTTCTTAAAACTTACAAAAACTAAAGTATTGTTTTTTACACTGTTTTGAGTTTTTTAAGCAAAAATAATGTTTTCTAAATGAGGGTACGTTCCTTAGGGCTAATACGGCTCATGCTTGCTTCGGAAGGGGTCCTTTACTTATTCTAAAAAAAAAAATTTAAAAAATCAATAAATAAAAAAGTTATGAATTTTTAAAAATAGGACCCTTATTTTTGCCCACCCTGTATTTTCATAATTTACTAATATATATATATATATATATATATATATATATATATATATATATATATATATATATATATATATATATATATATATATATATATAAGAGCTGTTCTATTATTTGACATTTTTGTTTATTTCAATTTATAACTGAGGAATGCAATCTTTTTAAAAGACTTTTGGGGATTTCTTCAAAGACATTTTGCTTGAATTCTTTTTGAAAAATCTCCTTCAGACTGTTTCAAGTTTTTTTCTAATTAATTTTTCAAATAATTTTTCTAATTAATTTTTCAAATAATTTTTCTAATTAATTTTTCAAATAATTTTTCCAATAATTTTTTAAGTATCTTAAATGTTTTCCCTCTGCCGAAAACAATATTATTTTTTGAAAAGTCCGGAGTTAAGGAATTATTGAATCTTTTAGTTGGAGAAAATAAATGAATTAGTATGTTCATTTTTTAATCATATTTTTCTTTGCTTCTTTTTTTTATATACATTATTCATGTATTCTCCAACTTTATTTTTGCTCTATTTACAATACTAAACATCCATCATGATATTAGGACTTTCTATGTTACTATTGAGTACTATCACCTAGGATATTCTTGTAAAATCTCTATATATAAAACTCAATGTCTGTATCTATGTGTGTTTGTGTGTGTATTTGTGCCCTATAGAAAAAAAGTTAGAGAATCTAGATAAAATCTAAAAGTGTATTCTTATGTAAAATTATCCGAGAAAGATAATGGTAATATTGATGATTCTCTAAACGCACACCTAAGGGGGCTATTTGGCAGATTTCTCCTGGGGGGGTCGATTATTTAAGCTATTTTCAGTTTAATTTAAATTTAATTATATATTAATTTAAATAGAATAGCCGGGTCAATATACTGATTGACCCCCCAAAAATCGCTACATTTTGTTTTTTGGTAGTTTTGTGCTAGGTTGGGTCTAGTCTACAACATACTAAAAGTTGGACAAGATCCGAGTATGGAAAAGTTTCACATTTCGAATATAACTTTTTTTGGTCTACAAGTCATTTTCCATTTACATGTGAAGCACTAACTCGGTCAGTTTTCATGATAAATCAATACATCTTGGATTTTTACCAAAGTTTTCAGGGTCAATATTTCACATGAATGGGTTACCAGTGATGCCAAATAAACCCTTATACAATATCAATGGGTACCCCTACACACATTACCCTTATTGTATCGACCCTGATTCACTTACGTCACAGTGGTTTTTCAAAACTTTTAACTCCTCATCATCATCTTCCACTGAATCATTTTTCATATTGTCACAATTTCTGCATTGACTATGTCCGCACGCACTTGTACATTTTAGTGCATACCTCCTGCAGGTACACCTTAGGTTATTGCATCCTTCTGAACAGTTGTAATGAATTATCTGAATCAGTGCATCTGGAGCAGGACTTTTGTCCGTCATCACTGGAACAAGTTTGCTCCCTTCCACCTTTCACCCCCACTCAGCTGGCACTATTTCATCACTACATCCCATTCACTCCATAATCTTGTAGTAAGTCCGCAAAGGATGAAATTTACAGGCAGAAGACGTTGGTGGTACTCGTTCTGACATGACGAACGTCTTAACTCTTGCAACTTTCTTGCAGAACATATTGTATCTAATAGATGCCAGGGAGTTGTCTTCTATCCGCAGAGAACAAAGCGTCCATTGCTTTACTACCATTGGTTTCCACAACATCCTGGCTTTGCTTTGGTAGAGAAAATGCTTTTGAACAGTCTGTTATTGTCTTTTCTCTCTTGACGATTCGTTGGTACGCCAACATCTTTCCTATTCCGAATAACCTAGACACCAAATCGCATCCTGTAAAGGCATGCAGGAACAACAGATCATTACAAACTGCTTCGCCAAGCACCTGCTTGAGAAACTTGATATTGTAGATGTAGGATTTCGCCTTGTCAGAGCAAAAATAAAATGCAGTACATTTAGAAACATGCACGGAACAGCAAGAGAAGGTTTGTATATTTTCCAATGAGGGTTGTTGATTTGAAAGCAGACATATTGATAGCTGCCTTTGCAATCTCAACATCGTTTCATAATCGTCTGGATCAGGACCTGCTTGTTTGCCACATTTGACAAGAAGTCCTCCTATTTCTTAACAAATTTTGTTACCTCGGTAATGTTCACCTTTCTTTCATTCAGCTTTCGACTTCGCCGTTGATGAGTACAGTCCTTTATACTTGGTTCAACTTCATAACCATCAAACACGACAGTTGCTGTCTCATAGTGTTCAACAGTAAATGAAGCATAATCATTTGCAATCGAGCTGTAGGTACTCTCTGCTTTCTATTTCAGACGGTGAAGAAATGATTCTCTGCCTAGTACATTGTGCTCTGTGATTGGAACGGTTTGTGTCACAGCACTGTCTAATTTTGTTTACAAATAATTTCTAGGAGCTGCTGCTAGCTGCGGTTTGTCCGCTTGCCATAAGATGCACTTTCCTTCAAACAAAGGCATCAGGTAGAGACAGAGTTCATAGGATATGAGATCATCCAGCCTTAGATCACCCATCTGTGAGACCACGAGAAACCTCTGGAATAAAAGTACTGAGTCAATGCTACGATCTGCAGAAACTTTGACATTCTTGCTCGATGCTAGAGTATTTGCCTTCAAACTCCGTTTGTGAGAGTAGAAGAAAACTGATTGTCCATCCATCTTCTGTACAATGTCTTTTCTGATTTTGAAAAGGTCCTGAACATTGACATCCTCGTTATCAGTAATCCCTGTGATAATATTGCATAACGATTCATCGCCTGAAAACGGCTTAAAGCTGTCTAGTTGCTCTGCAACTTTCCCGAGGTCTGTCTCATCTTTTCTCACCCGAGAGGAAGACAACTCCTTATGTTGTTCGTTTGTTGTGTAACTTTGGCAAGGTTGTAAGCGGATAACAAACATAGTGGACGACATGGCCCAAACTGTTCTCTGGTGCTCAGACACCCCACTACCCCGTGTGAGCCAACCATTGCTTTTGAGTGAGCGCATTAGTGTTTTCTCGATAACAAGATCGAAGTCAAGACTAGCCCAGTATTGGCTACTGCGTCTGATTATGTGAAACCCAAACTGGAACTTTTGATGTAGTGCAGGGTTGGCATCTTTCAAGGTATACATCTTCTGGAGATATAGACAAGCCGACTTAAGATAATTTGGATGACCAGTGTCTGCAAATATTGGCAGGCAAGCAAAGACGGCACTGAGACGCAGTTTCCAAGACTCAATTCGATTTGGAATGCTTCGCATTGTATGGAAGTTGACGTTACATGACTGGTGGTACACACAGTCTGCAGCATGAAGATCACCACCAAAATATTTGATCCGACCTTGAACAGCAGTGGCTCACTCGTCCCCTCTTGTTTTGCAATGAACCAGGATAGTTTGAGCAAATGCATCAGTCTTCACATAGCAAATCTTTCCCTCATTTTTTCATTTATAATCTTTGTTCGTAGTATCAGATCCACAGAAAAAGCAATGCGTTTTACTGTCATATCGTCCCAGAGAAACATGAGAGCCTCTTTTTATTGGCTGAGCAGAATCATCCTTTTTTTAGGCTAAAACAATGTCCTTTTTGTTTATGTGAATACTAGTTCCGGCTTCAACAATGACTTTGACACTTCTTTCGATACTTGCACGGTTGAAACCTGCAGCGCTCTTTTCTCGAAGTACCACGGTCTTATCACAGTCCAAATCCCGTTTGCATAAAGGACAAGTTTCTCTACTGGCGGCTGAACTCATGTTTGACCCTGAAAATATACGAAAATATATGAAAAAAAGAGTGGTTGTCTTGACTGTCAGTATAGACTGGTGTGGTTCCAACACTGAGAGGCAGGTGCTCCCAGTATTTATGGTGAGTGAAAGAGTTCAAGTAGTCTGTATAAGTAAGGTACCATAACACATATTAAATAACTTTAAATAATTACTGTTAATATCGATGAAACTATTGCATATTTAGAGACAAAATAATACAATAAAATTACAAATTAATAACATCAAACATTAAATAATTATGAACAGTTTTAAAAATAGTTATGCAAATTCAGGCATTCAAATAAGGGTCTTTGCATAGTTTTGTTGTACTATATATAGAATACTTTGAAATGCTATGTTAATCCTTTTTCACCCCAACTGTCAATGGTCTTCATTTCACTCGATATTTTAAGTTTCCATCGTATGAATGTTACTTCTATGTATTTACTCTAATGAGTGTGGACGAAAGCTGGTTAAGTAAATTCATGCAATTATACATTTTCTCTCGTTTTTACCACTTTTTAATTTCATTCCGCCCACAAAAATGTCACAAATGTCTATATTCCTTGCCGTGATAAAATTCTCTACCACTAATATATATCTATCGCTCGCTCTCTCTCTCTCTCTCTCTCTCTCTCTCTCTCTCTCTCTCTCTCTCTTTATATATATATATATATATATATATATATATATATATATATAGTGTGTAGATTTCAATTTTGTGTTGAGAATCCGAATAACAGAGCTCAATGTAATTAAAACAGAGCAAAACAGAATTATAAAAAAGAAAAAACTATACACACATTAAGGTTGTATACATTATAACTTATTTCGACCCCTTAATTAGGTCTCCTCAGATGTATAAACAACCACGTCAAAAAAGACAAATAATGAGAGAAATTGATCATCGTCTTAAAAAGATAAATTCACTTTTTTGATTGGTCGATGTAAAAAAGGAGGTAAATGTTAAAATAATCGAGGAGGGGTGACAGAAGTAAAAGATTAATTTGACTATTTTTTTTACATATGCAGAAATATAAAAATATATATAAGAGAATTCGTTTTTACTATTTAAATAAATAAATTATCTCATTTAAAATTTCGAATGTGAGCTTTATAGGTAAAAATATATGATGAAAGATTCGAGCGTTCACGATTAAAAACTACGTTTAATTATTTACGATTAAAAATTAAAAGACGAAAATGTAGGACGAAGATTTCGGTTTAGATTAGAACATATTAAAAACTTAATTGGTATAATGTCAAGATTCGAGATGATTTACACTACGGAATTAAAGTTTAGCGACGTTTAAAAACGGTTTATTTACAAATTGGTAAAGATTCGAGCGTTCACGATTAATTATTTACGATTAGAAATGAAAAGACGAAAATTCAGGACGAAGACTTCGATTTATATAAGAAATTAAAAGAAACTTAATTGGTTATAACGTCAATACGGAATTAAAGTTTGGCGACATTTAAGCACGATTTATTTACAAACTAGTGTTTTACTAAATTGGTTAAGAAAAAAAAACAAACACAAAAAAAACCTTACTAATTTGTTAACATTTATTTTTACAGTTATAACTCTTATTGTAACTATACTTTAAAAGAATTGTTATTTACAAAGAACTTTATAACGTGCTATTGATTTTAAACCTGTGCCTGTGTCTACATTTAGCCATCAGTTCATCTCGTCTATTTAACATGTTATTGTCTTCGTATTTTAGTATTCTAATTTTTTCCTCCAGGCACAAATTGCATCTATGTCTGAATCCTTTCGGAGTGTTCGAATGACATAGTATGGACCACGAAACAGTTGGTGTCAAATTGTTGTTTTTTTAAAACCACCAGGGTTTGGTTAATTCCGTTTTATTGGTGACGTCCGGGTTTAAAATGAGTGTTTGTGTACGTAGAATCGTTGTTTCCACTTCCCGACGGATATTCCTATGTATACTTTCTTCTTATTAGTATTTTCTTTAGGATAAATCGTAGCCTTATATACAACGCTTTCGACGTTACAGTTTCCTTTATGTGGGCAGTTATTCTTAATCTGACAATTACATTTTTTTCCTCCGTTTTGGTTTTCTTACTCGGTGGGCTCAATATTTTTTATTATGTGTATTAATAATGCTCTCCATATTTTTGGTGCAAGAATAACTAATTTTCACAGTTTTCCTATTGAAAATTTTACTTAAAGAATTAGTCGTTTTAAAATGTTTATCTATTAGATTAAAAAATATTCTCCCGATATTAAGACTAAAAATCTGGCAATATGGCGGTGTGAACCAGATAATTTTGCGTCCCCTGTTTTTGGGTTTATTTTTCTTTATATTATCAGTATATATTAATTTTTCGTTGTACCCACTATTTCTTAATGCGTTATCATATATATGTTTGCTAGTCTCAAAGATATTTTTATTTGATGAGAGTTTGTTAATTCTGGTGTTAATAGTTGTAGGAATTTGTTTTATAATGCATTTGGGATGATTGGATTTAGTGTTAATGTATAATGGGGTATTATTATCTTTATGAAAAGGTTGAAAAGTTCCCTCGTTTTAGTTTAGCGTAATGTCTAGAAAATTTACCTCGTTGCAATTAGGGGTCACTTCAATCCTCAAACCTAAATATTTATTTTAACATTTACCTCCTTTTTTACATCGACCAATCAAAAAAGTGAATTTATCTTTTTAAGACGATGATCAATTTCTCTCATTATTTGTTTTTTTGACGTGGTTGTTTATACATCTGAGGAGACCTAATTAAGGGGTCGAAATAAGTTATAATGTATACAACCTTAATGTGTGTATAGTTTTTTCTTTTTTATAATTATATATATATATGTGTGTGTGTGTAGGAAAAATTAAATGGAACAATGGATAATGGATAAATAAATACAAATATAAGACAAAAATCATAACAAACTGACCATTTGGGAAGAATAGGTATTTCGCCTCCGGTTTATTGGAAGCTTCTTCATGACTGAAAGATGACTCAAAAATGAGATTAATTTATACATGATATGCAAGTAGAATAATGTGGGTTTCTGAAGCTCTTGGGGAAAGCACAGGTGTGTGTAAAGGAGCAGAAGGTGAGAGTAGCTTAGCTGGAATGTGGGTAGGTCAAAAGGAATGTGGTCAATGCCACTAAGGGAAAAAGGGGCTGAGAAGAAAAGTTATGAGAGAATAGGTCATTATAAATACCTAAGTGTGGTTAGGGTATTTACCCCAACCACACTTAAATCTGTTGAGAAGGGAGGAAGAGAGGTACAAGGATGAGTTAAAGGGGGAAAGAAAACCTGCACAATAAATTGGTAGGAAAAAAAAAACAAATAAATAAAATGTCATAACTGGTTGTGTGTCAACCATTATTCTTGTAAATAGACAATTTATTTTGTAAGAATCGGAATAATTTGAAAGAAACCGAGTCTTTGTTATATTGTGCTGTTGAAATGTGCAATGAGAGCTGTTTCGATGAGGCGTCTTATTGGAAGTTATGCATATATTTGCTTAGTTCAGTCTTAGAAATTTGGATGTTACGATCATTAATGTGAAACAATTGCATTTTTAATTATGTGCATAATTTTAGAAATTGTTAATTCTTTTAAACAATTAGAGAAAGTCTCTAATTCAAATATCTTCCAGATTACTCTCTTCAATAGCCTCTCATGAGGTTTCTCGGATTTCATTTCTATTTTTGTTCAGTGCTTCTGTATTATTGGGAAAAATGAAATTTTCATCTCTAATTTAGAAGAGTCTGTTGAAAAGGGAGATAATTCAAACTGGTTATTTTTATTGTAACGATAACCCATAAGGAAAATGATTATGGTTATAACAACAAAAATAAGTTTGAATTATCTCCACTTTCAACTGACTTTTCTAAAATGAAAATTTAATCTGTTCCTAATAATACTACAGAAGCACTTTTCGTTTTTCTAATCTTATTTTGGCAAAACCATTTTTAATCACATGAGCGTTTATGCATTCGTTAGCGTGAAATACTGATCAACATTCGATAAATTGAACCATTTCTGCAATTGCCTTTTCAGAATAGTCACCGTCTCGCATTCCTTCAATACTCAATCTTCCTACAAGACTACATCACATTGAATAGATTCTTTGGTGCTTATGCAGATTAGCGGCTATATGAAAAAATTATTTTTATATAAAAACAATAATATATACTTATTAAGCATTATATTCTTACTCGCTGTACGAAAAAGTAGAAAAAATTATCCACTAGAACTTTAATTACAAGTATTTTTCCATTCTGCGTATCAAACAAAAAAAAACAAAAATTAAGTAATAAAATAATCAAATGGTCAAGCTTTTTTAATTGCCGCACATATGACGTTTTGGTCAGTGCGACCTTATGAGTGGTTTTATTTGTTCATAAACAAATGAGAAAGTATGAGTATGTATGACTGAATGTGGGAGTATGTGTGTGTGAAGTGAGAAGTGAAAGAGAGAGAGAGAAAGAAAAGAGAAAGACAGGGAAAGCACAAGAGAGAATGTGTATGATATATATATATATATATATATATATATATATATATATATATATATATATATATATATATAGAGAGAGAGAGAGAGAGAGAGAGAGAGAGAGAGAGAAAAGAGAAAGACAGAGAGGGCAAGAAGGATAGAATGTGTGTGAGACAGAGACAGAGACAGAGAATAATAGGGAGAGCAAGATAAAAGGACAGAGAATTTGTGTGAGATAGATAGATAGATAGATAGATAGATAGATAGATAGATAGAAAAAAGAGAAACAGGGAGAGCAAGAGAGAGAATGTATGAGACAAATAGATAGATAGATATATATATATATATAGAGAGAGAGAGAGAAAGAAAGACAGGGAGAGCAAGAGAGAGAATGTTTGATATATATATATATATATATATATATATATATATATATATATATATATATATATATATGAGAGAGAGAGAGAGAGCAATGTTATTGTCAGTAATCAATTGGCTGTGGTATTCTATATGGCGACTATTCATGAAGCCTTCGGCAAGACTTTCTATTCCTATCCAATATAATAAGCCCCAACAAGCCAATCAGAATGTCATAACATCTGCAATAAACTCTCATCTAACTCATTTTAATTTCACTTTGTACTTTCCTGTGTCGCAAGCAGAATTCTTCATTACTTGACAGGACACAAAAGAAGAAAATAATCTTTTATAAAAGACAAGCAACAGAATAGCAAGAAAATGCCCCAAAATATCTCAGTTGCAAACATCTGTATGACTTTAGTTTTTTTTTTATAATAAGCATTGGATACACAGTTCTTTTATAATAATTTGCCAAAAGTATGTCCGACACCAAATCAAATTTTATGTATACGTATGATCGATTCGCAAGGGTGTTTTAAGCTTATTACTTATTGAAAACACATACACTATGTTGCTAGTCTCGCTCTACTCTATTGTTATTTCCATGGAGTGTGCTCGACTGAGCTCCAATATTTGGTTCCTTCTTGTAAGACATCCAAAGGAAGAATTCGTCTCTCTACCACAACGAAAAAAAAAACAACTTTATTTTCTCCCTCCATGCAACTAGCGTCAGGCAGAATTTTCATGAACAGAGCTTTTTGGAACATATTACTGCGGGACTGCTTCCCTGCTAATTACAACTTCATCGTCTTCGAATCCAATGTCAACAAATTATTGTTATAAACCGCCCCATATTCGATTTCACGTCTGTTTTACATGCTGACATGCATTGGACGGCTGTAAGAAATTGACTTCTAAGCCAATCTATCTTTTGACAGGTCTTTATTTATCCCACTTTCTCTCAGGTCTATTTTTATCACTTCCTCCAGTGTTTTCCTTGGTATTCCCCTGTGAACTGAACCTGCTATCTCATCTATTCTTCATCTACTAACCCAAAAACTCCCATCCATTCTTTCAATATTGCCATACCATTGAAGTCTTCTCTTCTGCAGATATTTCCTAATACTGCTCAGATTTAATTTTCCTCTAAGATAATCAGAACTAAGCTCGTCTTTAAGACTAACATTACACATCCATCGTATCATTCTCATATCATTTCTCTCCATGCAACACATGTCCTCAACCCTCACTGGTCAGGTTTCACTATCCTACATCATCAAACTGCATATACATGCCTGATAGACTCTTCGATCCTATGGTATCACCAAGGTAGCAAAACTTCTCGACAACCCCAATAGCTTCGCCATCCAAATATACTTTCCCCACATCTAAGTTCTCATATATCTCCAAATTGATTTTTAAGGTGATCGATTAGTATTAATTGGCCAAAGATTCTTCCCACTTTATGTCTCCCTTATCAGACCGCTGTTAGAGTATTGTGTCCAAATCTCTGCTCCATATCTAATATGTAATATCCGGCACCTGGAGAGAGTTCAACGATTGGCTACTCAAATGGTGCATGGACTATGAAAGCCAATTCGAAAAGCATAACCTGTTTTTTTTACTGGCTGATCTCAACAACGTCGATGTTGTTCTGATTTTCTGTAATACTAACATTAATATATATATATATATATATATATATATATATATATATATATATATATATATATATATATATATATATATTCTTTGTGGTACAAAACTTAATTATTGCTATATACAGACCATATTAATTTGTTAACACAATGAAATTAAAAGATAAGAGAATGAAAGGTCAAGCTGATCGGTTTTGAACCTTGTTCAACAGAGCTAGACCGAGGTTAAGATTAAGAGAAAAAAATTGCTATGGGTATTACAGCGAGGGGAAAAGGTGAAAAAAAAATGAATCAAATAGAAACTACATTAAGTCCGAGAAAATGTTCTTTTTGTTTATAAAGAGAAGATCTCAAAGTAAATAGTTTCTAGAATCTTCAGATGAAAGTGAAAGTGTGACTTATTGAGAATGGAGAATAAGTAAACACTGAATTGTGAGGCACAGGAACGGTTATTTAAGAGATGTTTGGCGATGGAAGAACCATACGTATTATGCAAAACATCAGTTGGTAAGTAATTTGCCTGACGAATTTTTGTGGGCACATGTTGTTTGACCCTGATATCCAATCTTTGTGATGTCTGGCCAATGTAGTGCGAACTGCAACTACATTTAAATAAATAAATAATAGAATTATTATGGTGGGGAGAGTGTGACTTACTGAGAATGAGTAGTTTTTTAACTAACTTTCACTGGTCTCTACACGCGTTGGGACAAAAGTTTAATTTAATTAAGACCCTTACTCATAGGGCCTTAATAATTCGTTCTCAGACCAAACTGAATGATGAAATCAAATTTATTATTACATATATATACTAGATGAATATCCGTCTTAGAATGGGTAAAATTAATTTCCTGAACAGAACAGTTTTGCACCACTTTTATGTCCCCTTATGGAGATTAAAATCAAGATATGTTAC
The DNA here is from genome assembly GCA_963556195.1 of Sepiola atlantica. NCBI lineage: Eukaryota > Metazoa > Mollusca > Cephalopoda > Sepiida > Sepiolidae > Sepiola > Sepiola atlantica. Next base: position 33,146,064 of record OY744542.1, read on the forward strand.
TAAGCCTTATGTATAATATTCTTATTCCAATTTTGATAAAAATCGATTTCTTCAATTTTTTTAAAAGAAAATATCTCAAATCTAAGGTTTAAGCTTAAGGGGTCATTAAAAGAAATGTAAATTCAGCGAATCGTGTTTTAATTAGTGTCTAATTACTCTGGATCAAATTAAATGCAAATCTGAAATATTTGAAATTTTCAAATGATATTATGCCTCCTAAAATCACTAAATTACTCAAAAGAAACTGAAATTTAGAAAATATTTATTAATTGATGGCTAATACCTATTGTTAAAATTTCACAAAAATCGGGGGTATCTGAATTTTTCTAGCTCATCTTTGCCCCTTTACATAAAACTAAATCAAACTAAATATAGCACACACTACTCAACCGTATGCCTAGCAGCTGTGTTCAAAAATTCATAATGATCGCTTAATTCGTTTAGGAGTGAATCCTATGTATAGAGAACATACATACATATACACATATTTAACTTTATATACATGCACCCGTAAATGTTAAAATTTACAAAATAAATAATAATAATGTGCCCATGTTACTCACCGTGTTACCGAAGATATATATTCCAACGTTCAAAATTCAGTTTAGATTATCCTGTACATATAAATATATAAATATATACAAATTCCTCATTTATATATAGAGATATATATCTAAGTATTCTTGTTACAAACGGTAAATATAAAATATAAAAACATACAATATATATATATATATATATATATATATATATATATATATAGAGAGAGAGAGAGAGAGAGAGAGAGAGAGAGAGAGAGAGAGTGTCAGGTTGTATATGAAAAGAAATCAAAGAAAGTGCTAGATCATATAAGAGAGCTAATATAATTTATTTAGATACTGTATATTACATATTTCAGCAATGTACCGCGGTTTCATCCAAAAGGGCAGATTTAGACATCTTTAGTAAATCTCCGTGCCTGTCGGGCGTGTCTACAATCATTTCAGCTTGCCGATGATTCCACTGGGCACAGAGATTTACTAAAGATGTCTAAATCTGCCCTTTTGTATGAAACCGCGGTACATTGCTGAAATATGTAATATACAGTATCTAAATAAATTATATATATATATACATATATATACATATATATAAATATATATATGCATATATATAAATATATATATATATATATATATATATATATATATATATATATATATATATATATATAAACAAAATGATAGTAGAAGGTAATGACATTATATGTGTTAACTTTAATATATTTTACAGCTAATTGTATGTGTGTCTCAATATTTTGGTTATAAATATTTTCCTCAGCGGTTAAATTTTGTTTTCAAATAAGCCGGATGATGTCAACCTTCAGGCGACAGCAGCAGCAGCCACAAAGCCGTGAATGTATGTGTGTGCACAAGTGTGTGTACGTTTGCATATAAATATATTGTTGGCTTCTGATTGTCCCTAATAAAGGATGCTACTAAAGTGGATTGTTTGTGATAATTTTGGCAAATAGCATGTAAACTACACACACACACACACACACACACACACACACACACACACACACACACACACATATATATAGTTTGAATTACACACACAGTTTGAATTACCGACAGGAGAGTTTGAATTACCTACTAGACATCATCCTCGAGTGTCTTCGGTCTCTCTGTACAAAGGTTTGCCAAGAACCTGACATGAGGATACTTTACCCTACAAGTAAACCCTGACCAAATATTAAAAATGACATAGTATTCACAGCACAAATAAGATCCACTGAGCACAACTATACACTGTCCCATACGAGGAAAGGTGCACCTACTCTTAGTGATGTTACCTCAAGTAACAGCACTTAGCTGGATACTCTACCAGACTAGATTAATTCTTGTTCTGGAAACCGGTAAGACCAAGAAACCACAAAAAAAATATACTATAACATAATTAACTGGTCAATTGGGGAGAGAAAAATTAATGGTCTTCACCTCTTTACTAATTCAACGTTTGACAGGTAAAGGAGAACTTTAATGGAATATTCGGATATCTATGTAGCTCATATAGATATCAAGTTTTAGTTCCAGGAAGGGTCCCCTTGATTTCTGAGAACTTCAACTGAAGTAAAATAAAACAAAAGAAAAAATATATATATATATATATATATATATATATATATATATATATATATATATATATGTGGGAAGAGAAGGATGAAGGTAATCCGACGTGATGGGAAAATGAAAAAGGAAAACCAAAAAATGGATGTTTTTTATGTGTACATCAACGTTTCGTCTTTATTTATGTAAATAGAAATGAATGTTGAAGAAAATGCCACAGTAGTCCTTGCTCACCCCATCCTTCCATTTTTTCCCCACTCATTTTCGTCAACATTCATTTCTATTTCTCCAACAAATACGGACGTCCACCCAGCAGTGGCCATTATTTCATTCTATTTTTCCTCCCAATATGTCTACCCTACATGTATCTGTACTTGCATGACATTTTTCTCTATTTTATCATCCTGATGAAGTCTTATAAATAAAGACGAAACGTTGATGTACACATAAAAAACATCCATTTTTTGGTTTTCCTTTTTCATTTTCCCATATATATGTGTGTGTGTGTGTAAAACTGGCACAATACCCGTCCCAGGACGGGTATAAGCAATAAATATAGCATTAGTTTAACATTTTTATGTTTTTTCTTTTCTTTCTTTGGAGAGTATGGTCCAGTTTCGGTGGTACCCCCCATAAGTGGTATCGTTAGAAAAGAAAATGTGTGCATGTCACATACCATGTTCCTAGCATACATATTCCATAATTCATAATAATAATATTTACGCCGGTATATGGATCTGTCCTGTGCAGTTCTATGAGTTCCACCCTCCCAGGCTTCGCCTCCCCTCTTTGGGGAGGAGTAAGTTTATAGCTTACTGCCTGAGCCGCCCCTACCAGGGAATGCCGACGGGGCTGCCCAGGCAATTTTTAATGGCCAGAGTACTCACCTCTCGGGCGCTGTCATATCTTTTTTTTACATTTCAAATTAGGAAATATGTGTTCCTGCAATTAGCAATCAATTAACGGCACCAAATAAATTAGCATTACGTGGGATTCTGGATAGGCCATGAACAATTAGACAATAATTTAGATAATAAGCATATTCGAGGTTTAATTATAAATTAAACAGTTATCATTAGAATTTTCAGTAATAATAGTAACTCGAAAATATTAATATTTTACTAGGAAAAATAAAAATGATACTGGGATCAACACCGCATGTAAGTTCAACTAGGGAGTATAAAAATCACAGAAAATTATTCGACGCTCCGAATTGAGTCCCAACCCACTAAGTAGATGAGTTGGTGGTTAATGGAAAAAAATTTTATCATCAAAACTAAACTTTGTATCCAAACCAGTAAACGATAAAATCAAAAGAAAACTTTAAGCATTGGGGTTCTTGGAATTGAGTAGTTAAGTTTTCTATATTGGGTATTGAGTTATCCAGTGGGTTGGGAGGTTAAGAAAATCATTGATACTGTGGCATCCTAATTGAAAACCGATATACTATGTTGCTAGTTTCGCTCTACTTTATTATTTCCATGGAGTGTGCTCGACTGAGCTCCAATATTTGGTTCCTTTTTGTAAGACATCCAAAGGAAGAATTCGTCTCTCTACCACAACGAAAAAATTTTTTTCCTTGTTTAGAACATATTACTGCGGGACTGCTTCCCTGCTAATTACAACTTCATCGTCTTCGAATCCAATGTCAACAAATTACTGTTATAAAGGAGGTGTTTCTACACTATCGTGTAGGGTGGGTTCGATTTAACACAATAAATGTTCCATCAGGGTTTCACAGTTGATTTTAGGAGGGATAGAGGGGTAACTTAAAAAGGGGTTTCACAGTTGATTTTGGGAGGGATAGAGGGGTAACTTAAAAAGGGGTTTCACAGTTGATTTTGGGAGGGATAGAGGGGTAACTTAAAAAGGGGTTTCACAGTTGATTTTGGGAGGGATAGAGGGGTAACTTAAAAAGGGGTTTCACAGTTGATTTTGGGAGGGATAGAGGGGTAACTTAAAAAGGGGTTTCACAGTTGATTTTGGGAGGGATAGAGGGGTAACTTAAAAAGGGGTTTCACAGTTGATTTTGGGAGGGATAGAGGGGTAACTTAAAAAGGGGTTTCACAGTTGATTTTGGGAGGGATAGAGGGGTAACTTAAAAAGGGGTTTCATAGTTGATTTTGGGAGGGATAGAGGGGTAACTTAAAAAGGGGTTTCACAGTTGATTTTGGGAGGGATAGAGGGGTAACTTAAAAAGGGGTTTCACAGTTGATTTTGCCTCCTAATTTAATCTGCATAAGTTGCATTAGAATTCATTGGATTACTAAATAATATTAGGGTCTTATAACAAGTTAATTAACTCTAGAGGGGTAACTTAAAAAGGGGTTTCACAGTTGATTTTGGGAGGGATAGAGGGGTAACTTAAAAAGGGGTTTCACAGTTGATTTTGGGAGGGATAGAGGGGTAACTTAAAAAGGGGTTTCACAGTTGATTTTGGGAGGGATAGAGGGGTAACTTAAAAAGGGGTTTCACAGTTGATTTTGGGAGGGATAGAGGGGTAACTTAAAAAGGGGTTTCACAGTTGATTTTGGGAGGGATAGAGGGGTAACTTAAAAAGGGGTTTCACAGTTGATTTTGGGAGGGATAGAGGGGTAACTTAAAAAGGGGTTTCACAGTTGATTTTGGGAGGGATAGAGGGGTAACTTAAAAAGGGGTTTCACAGTTGATTTTGGGAGGGATAGAGGGGTAACTTAAAAAGGGGTTTCACAGTTGATTTTGGGAGGGATAGAGGGGTAACTTAAGAAGGGCTTTCACAGTTGATTTTGGGAGGGATAGAGGGGTAACTTAAAAAGGGGTTTCACAGTTGATTTTGCCTCCTAATTTAATCTGCATAAGTTGCATTAGAATTCATTAGATTACTAAATAATATTAGGGTCTTATAACAAGTTAATTAACTCTTCAGCAAATTAGCAACTGAGTCCATCTATATCCATCTGGGGTTGAATTAAATTTCTGAACAAGGGGAAATAACTCTTTAATTCTGAAAATAAGAGTTACCGCCCTTTTCTCGTGTGACTAAAAATCTCTATGGCTTGATCTCGTAGTTTTAAATAGAAATATAAAACTGATTCTCGTTATAAATCCAATTAAATATAATTTTATTTTTTCTTCCCTAAAAAATAAAAACAAATGATTAGGAGAGATTTGTTTTTGAGACTTTAATTCCATGATACTAATGTTTTTATATATTTGCACTCGATTTGCTGCGGGGCTGATCATTCTCATAGTTTGACATCAAAACAATGAATGTTTTGCACTTCATCTCTGGTTTTGGAAATAGCCTTATTAGTCACTTTAAGATTTTTGAGTAATAATTAATAATAAATAACAGCTAAAAATAATTTACTGATTGTCTCGGAGGTCTTTTATTCTAATAGAGAAATGTTTAGCTACTAGCAGGTATTATTTAGGAGAGTTTCGTAAATATTAGTTTTGGGGCCATCGTTTGAGAAATCTGATTTGTGTGTTTTCTCTAGCGTGAAAATCTTATTTGAGGGTAGAATTTTGTATTTTTTATTTTTTCTAAAGTGATCACCCTTTTCCCAAGTGAGTGTTTTGCCTTTATATACTTAAGTTTGCCTAATTTTTATCAGAAATCAACTTACATTTTCACCGTATTTCCCTTCTCGTGTTTTTGTTATGACATGTTTTCGCTACTCAACAACAAATAGTGCAACCCTTTGAAGATCGACAAAATTGAACTAATTCAAAAAAATATCCACTTATCCGAAATTTGCCATGAAACGCGTGTAGGGGATAGGTATGAATATTACATTTGAATAAATTACTTTTGTGTGTAAAATTAGAGATGTAAAAAAACTTATCGAAGTACAAAAATAAAGAAGTTGTTAAAACCAATGAAAATTATGGTTTTTGATTTATTCACCATGATCTATGGAATGCATATATATATATATATATATATATATATATATATATATATATATATATACATTTGATGTTATGTATTTTTGTATATATTTTTATATATTTTCAAAGTGAAATTTTATTACTTGTAGTGATGTCACTACAGCAATGGTCCTCTGAGGAGAAGATTTATCTTTGAAAACTCATGAGCTAAGGACGTTAAGATACTTTGCTTGAACTTTGAATTTTAATAAAATTTGATTGGCACCTTATTTTATTATTTCATTTTATATTATAATATATATATATATATATATATATATATATATATATATATATATATATATATATATATATATATATATACTAGCAAATATATTCTCCATCCGGTCACATATTTGTGCTAGCCTAGGGGATATCATGGTGAACGAACATATATTACAATGACCTAAGAAGGAGGTAATGACTGAGAGGATGGTATCATGACAACAGAATAGATAGTATACTACCCCCGCCTCTCCACCCCCAAAATAGAGGGGAGAAATACCTGGGAGATCCCCCCATAAAGGAGAAGATAATGCTTGTGAGTATAGTCTCATGACAACAGAATAGATATTACATTATACCCTCCTTCCAAGGAGAATGTAATATCTGAGAGGATTACCTCCTCCCCTATAAAAACGGGTATGTAATTCCTGGGGGGGGGGGTGATCTTATGACAATAGAATCGATACTACACTACCAACCACCATTAATAGCTAATACAAAAATGGATTAAATTTTTTTTTTATTTGTTTAAAAAATGCCTAGTCATAAAAAATGTTTTTATGGTTCAATGGCCTTTTGGCTAAGATCAAAGTGTATTATCTGTTCTCACCAAGCCAACGACATAAGACGTTTTACTCTCGACGAAATGATTGCATATAATATTAATATCAGAAAATATGACAATGCAAATTAAAATGTATATTACAGAATATAACTGATATAAAATAAATCAGGAATACCCAAAACTGTTTGTGAGTGTTTGTAGATTACTATATATACAGGATTTCAAAATCTTCTGTTGTATCATAGAATTGAATAAGCATAAGCCATTTGGATGTTAATATAGTTAGAATAGGTGGGCAAAAAATAAGCATTTATATATATATATATATATATATATATATATATATATATATATATATATATATATATATATATATATATAAAATATTTTGATTTTGATTTTTCTTTAATAAAAAATATCTGCATCTAACACATGGTGTCTTTGAAGGTATTTTGCCTCTATCTTTATGTTAAAATTCAAAAGATGCTTAAAAAAATGAACTTTCCCAAATGTATAACTACCAGCGACCATGCGCGATTTAAGTTCTATTTAAAACAGACATTTGCACCGTTAGTCCACAACATCGGACGAGACACTTCTACAAGACCAAGAAGGATTATTACGAAAAAAATAGGTTTATACCTTTTATTTGTCTAAGCTCTGTCGAGGCTTGTAATATCAAGCGAAATATTAGATAAAAAAAGTCAAGATGAAGAAAAAATATATATATTTTGATTTTGATATAATAAAAAATATCTGCATCTAACACATGGTTTCTTTGAAGGATTTTTGCCTCTATCTTTATGTTAAAATTCAAAAGATGCTTAAAAAATGAACTTTCCCAAATTTATATATATATATATATATATATATGATATTTAAATGTTGAATTAAATTAACGATAATTGAATTATCGTTTAATAATAATCTATCGTGATAATATAAAGCTCAATATATTGAATAGAGCAATCAATTCTAGAGATGAGAGATGAGGATAAAAAAATGTAAAGATACAATATTTATTAGAACATCAAAAGTTCAGAGCAAGGAGCTTCATATCCTTAATCCATGGATTTTCAAAGATAAACTCTTCTCATCAGAGGATAGGGAAAGCCGACGATGTAATTGTAAAAGTTATTATGAATAAATGCTTTAGTTCTTTCCAAGTTATATATTAAGTTATATATCATCATCACCATCAGGGTTTTGATCACTCCTGGAGGAGGAACCTCTTCCTGGTTTCCGACTACCTTATTGATGATTGTCATTCATGGGGGGGGGGAGCATATTCGTTACGCTAGGCACTGCGGGTTGGCGACACTATTTGCCCATAGCTAGGTGTCCACAAACAGTACCTGCTATTCCCAAATGTTCACCCATCTGGTACTGGCCAGGCTCAACGTAGCTTAACTTCGGTGATCTAACGGGAACTCGTGTGTTAACGTGACTATATATATATATATATATATATATATATATATATATATAAAGATAGATGAAAGAAGAGGGATAAACATGTACGAATGACAAATTTATTTCAACTTCGATTGTTCAATGCAAGGAATACTCGGTAATAAAATTATGTTTATTATTCTTTCCTTAAGCCAAGGCTTTTCAAAGATCAAAATCTTATCATCAGAGGAATTACATAGATAAGTTGTCAGTGGAAAAGCCAAAATTTAAAAAAATATTAAGTATAATAAACATAATTTTATTACCTTGTATTGAACAATCGAAGTTGAAATAAATTTGTCATCCGTACATGTTTATCACTCTTCTTTCATCTATCTTTATAATTGCTCTACCTCGCATATTGAGCTTAAACCATTTCGCTATAGGTTCTATCTACTAAAAGTATACTTTTAGTTTCCTATTTGATTATATATATATCTATCTATATATATTTATATATATATATCTATATATATATATATATATATATATCTATATATATTTATATATATATCTATATCTATATATATATATATATATATATATATATATATATATATATATTGTTTATTAAGAAAACGTACAGTTGTTTTCGATATTGCTATTTTTCTCAGTTAGGAGAGATGAACTCTGAGTTTCCTCAAAAACAATAAACGAAGAATTACCGAAATTTAAAAGAAGCGGGGGGGGGGGGGTAAGAGGGACGGGAGAGTAGGAGAGGGTGTGGCTCTTTCTTCACTCGTTGTTTCACTTTGTTCATTGGTTTTGAACGTAATTTGTTTTTCTTCAGATCCATCAATAACAATAACAAGTTTTGAATAATAAACAGGCCCTAATTACTAGGGAATCGTCTCTCACACCATTTTTCTTTAAATACTAGGAAAACGGTTTTATCAATGATTAACTCAGTGTCTTTCACATATTTCTTTAGATATAAAGGGTGAGCCAAAAGATACTTGTTATATAGACAGGTTGTCGACAAGAAAGAACAACACCTTTAACCCTGATCATAGCGATAACAGATTTGTTTATCCGTTGTCAGACAAGTTTCGAAAGAAACAGTTCCTGCTCAGTTTGTAATCTTTGTTATACGTTAGGCAAAACGACATCATCATCATCATAGTCATCATCATGATGATGATCATGATCATGATCATCATGATGGTCATGATGATGATGATCATGATGATGATGATCATGATCATCATCATCATCATCATCATCATCATGATCATCATCATCATCATCATCATCATCATCATCATCATCATCATCATCATCATCATGATCATCATCATCATCATCATGATCATCATGATGGTCATGATGATGATGATCATGATGATGATGATGATGATCATCATGATCATCATCATCATCATAATGATGATGATGATCATCATCATCATCATGATCATCATCATCATAATGATGATGATCATCATCCAGTTTTGGTATTTAAGGTTCTCGAGTGTCCCAGACTCCGGGATGGGCAACACCAAGCAACGTGTCACGTCTGCTGTCCATGCAGTCCAGTCCATAGGGTTGATACCAATCATGTTGCAAGCAGTCAAGTCACTTTGTACTCACTCAAGCCAGGTCTTCCTTGGTCTTCCATGCACCTTTGTGCCTGGGGTTCTATTTATCTTCCTTCCACAAGGTAAGATGTGACACAAGGTCGGGAAAGTGGGAAAGAACCAGCGCTCGAGAATTTGAGCACTCTGGCTGTTTAAAAATTGCCTGAGCAGCCCCGTCGGCATTCCCCGGTAGGGGCGCCTCAGACAGTAAGCAATAAACTTACTCCTCCCCAAAGAGGGGAGGCAAAGCCTGGGCGGGTGCATCTCCTAGAACTGCACAGGACCGACAACCCCCAATAGACCGGCGTAAATCCAGACCCAAAGGCCCGGACGATACCGGTTTATTAGGCGGGGTATCCATGTGTGTTATTAAGTTATTGCAGGAGGTGGCATGCTGTACATGGCCAAACCACCTGAGACACCAAGCGTGTAAGACATTCAAAATTTCACCAATAACAAGTTTCATTATCCTCATCATCATCATCCTCCTCCTCATCATCATCATCATCCTCCTCCTCATCATCATCATCCAGTTTTGGTGTTTAAGGTGCTCGAGTGTCCCAGACTCAAGCATCAAGCAACGTCTCACGTCTGCTGTCCATGCAGTCCAGTCCATAGGGTTGATACCAATCATGTTGCAAGCAGTCAAGTCATTTTGTATGCATTCAAGTCAGGTCTTCCTTGGTCTTCCATGCACCCTCGTGCCTGGGGTATCCATGTGTGTTATTGAGTTAATGCAGGAGGTGGCACTCTGTACATAGCTAAACCACCTGAAACACCAAGCGTGTAAGGCATTCAAAATTTCACCAATATCAAGTTTCTGATAGAGCACAGTTGTAGGGAATTCTCTCCTTTAGTTTGCTGCCGCACATCCATCTGATCATGGCACGGACATTATGCTAAAGCCGTTGCAAGTCAGAAACGTTTCGGCACATGTTTGACTACCATGCAAGATGGCGGAGCGAAATGTACCAAGATATAAGGATTGGCAGCAGCTTCCTGAACCTTCCCCAAGAAACGCAACAGCGAGCAATGATAGCGCGTTCACAACCACCACCAGCATTTAATATATCGCCCAGGCCGCAGAAGGTAGTTTCAACATCTAGCAAAAATGAACAGTTGATCATGATTGTACTATTTAACTTGATTTCTCTGTAACTTATAAATGCTAGAAAGCGGTGGCTAAGGGTCAATCATACCAAGGAAACGAAAGGTTTGATCACTGCTTCATGTTACTAAATATTAGGTTTTGGGTAGGAATTCTAAAACTAGCAGTGACTCAACACTGTACTTAGTGCGAGTATACTGGTTGTGTATTCCTGTCTCAACCAAGGCGTTTCGAATTCCTCTTTGGTATAATCCCAACAAAAGTTGGACTCCGAGGTGGGTGGCAGAGCACAGAGCCAGTAAATAATTTACTTTTTTATGGAAAAGCAGATTTAAAAAAAACCCAAAAAGCAGGTGAAGCGCTCGTTAGCCTTGGTGGGCAATTACCTAACGATGGTGTCTCGATAAAAGCACTGGTCCCCATCACAACACTAGGTAGGAATCAGGAAGGGCATCTGGCCTATAAAATATCTCCTCAAATAAGGAAATGACTTCTAAAAGAAATTCGGTTGCATTCAAGCTATGTAATATCGCAGTGAGAAATGGTTTACAGTTTGATTTGCCCTTAGCTGTTGTTCTATGTCTGCAATCTCTGAATTTTCTATATTCACTTGAATTCTTTATTTTCTTCTTGAGTCATCTATCAATTGATGGCAAAACATTTCTTTTCTTAAAACTTATTCATTTATTCATTCTGTATAAATCAGATTATATCATTATTATTATTATTATTATTATTTGTTTGTTATGCCTCCTTGGGCATCTCCCCTTTAACTATCTTCTCAATTCAACCGTTAAAATAAAAATTAAACTCCTAGTACAGTATCGATATTCAGATCAAATTCTGTTAAATATTTCATTTGACAACCCCCAAAAGGGCCCCCTCAATTTCTCCCTCCCACCACTTTCTCTGAATTCATCCAACCTCATCTTAAACTGATCCATGCTATTGCTGTTCTTAATCAGATCAGGCAACTTATTCCAAAAACATATTACTCTGTGAGCAAAAAAAAATCAACTGGTTAACAGATCTAGTTTTTGAAAACTGCCTTGACAATAACTTTCCAGATCTAGGAAAAATACTAAAAAAATGCCCACCATAGTTAGAAATGCCATTAATTATCTTGAAAGTTTCAATCATATCACCCCTCATTCGTCTCTCCAACAAAGTAGTCAATTCCAATTTGTCCAATATCTCTCTGTAACTGCACTCCTTTACTTTACTTATTAGTTTTGTCACCCTTCTTTGTACGCCTTCCAGTTTCAATGTTACATTCCAATTTCCATGTCTAGTCGCTGGAGCTCAGGCCTGGGTGCAGTATTCTATATGAAGTATTGTTAACATTAGTTTCCTGATATCTTTCTAGTTAGAATTCTTTCTAAAAAGACATCAGGTACTTACAGGATGAACTACGTGAAGGTTGCCAACATCCTAAGTGAAAGTGTTTCTGTGGAACGAACTGGATTTGAACTTGGTACACTCAGGTTGTCAGTCCGTGTTGTTAACCAGTTAGCCACTGTTACCTCCCTTAAGGCTTATTGTATATGTGGCATGCCAAATCTGTATATAGTCCGTGGTACTCCACTAACTTGATCAGTTATGCCTTCCCATTATCAAATATATATGATCATCTGTGAAGCCATGCTATTTTCAAAACCAGATCATTAATTGGTCGATGAGTGCAACTAGAACTACTGCTACCTGTGGAATAGCAGAAGTTGTGATAAGTAAGCTTTACTCTTCTAACTCGTATCATCAGCAGAAAACTCAAGTCAAAAAATGCATCCATCCACGCTCATCATGCAGACATATATTTATCATTGACCTTCTGTCTGGTACCATGCATCGATCTTCCGTAACCTCTAACCTCCCATGGTCATGTATAAGTATAACAGGTTATTTTCACCGATTGGTGAATGATAATTTTTGTGGAACCTATCCCCTTCATCAGTCAAGTATGAAATGAGCGATTTGGAAGAAACTCCTGCATTAGTTTCAAACACATGTATTTGTTAAAAACGTGTTAATTTATTTAAAATTCCTATACAAGTTCTAACAGTTTCTTTTGTGTATGGATTTATAGTCTGTCCAGGTAAAGTCCAATAACATAATAAGCATATAGTTATCTATATTATTTTTGTTTTTATATATTTATATATTTGTTTTATATATATATATATATATATATATATATATATATATATGTGTGTATATATATATATATATAGTAGGGTGTAGTGCGGTTCCCACGAGAGAAAAGTGCACATTTGTTGGCTACCAACATTTATAAATTAAAACTTAAAAAAAAAAATTGTTTATTATTTTATTTTATAACGCATTTCGAGCATCTTGGCTCTCTTCAGATATTCTTTTTGTTTGAAAAAGATGGGTTTGTTTTTAACAGTTTGGTGTTTCTGCGCATGCGTGTATGTGTCTGTGTTTTCATATCTTTCACCTCCCTGCGTCAAAGCTGTGTCCTTTTTAAGCATGCATGCATGTTTCTGACCTTTATCTCTGTGGGTCATCTTCGGTGTGTTGTTTGAGTTCATTTAGTCAATTTCTCCGATGAAGGCACTTTTATCCACTTATGTTTTGGAAAATGTTCACAATGCCACCTGCGTTACTTACCTGCTTAGATTATTAGGATTCAAGAGCAAGTCATGGGGATCGACATATACGAGTCACATGTAAACATTTCTTCTTCTCATTGGCTATACTCTTTTTCCTCTGCTAACACTACCCACCGTCCACACACACACCTCAATACACTGAAGAAGACCGAAGGAACTGGCCGAAAATTCTGTTCTGTTAAAAAAAGACTTTTTTAAAAAGATATTTTGTATTCCTATACTTCAACTAATAATGAATAAATAAAAAATATACATACATTTTTTCACATTAATTATATATATATATAACACAAATGATACTTTACTTTATATATACAGACACAAAAGAAGTAAATAAACACCCCACAAAAATAATTCATACATGTTTAAAGTTCCTGCTTCCTTCGCCGACGGTCAGCACTCGGAGCCATAAAAGTTTGAAACACCGGACATGGTTGAGTCTGATCAGACCGGAAGTCTAACACAACATAGCTGATAGTTTTATTTATGCTTCCTTCATCAAAGGCCAGCACCCGAAGGTGTACAAAGCACCAGTAAAAGTTTGAAACATCGATATTTAATATTAATTGACATTCTTTTGTGTTTCAGATTTCAATATATCTATTATATATCAGCATTTAAGTATGACATAAGGCCAAAGAAGCATTAGAATTGCCAGAGTTTCAGAAGATCCCTTTTATAGGTTAGGGTTAGGGTTAAATATACCTTCAGATTATGAAGGTGAACTAAATCAGCATCAAATCGCTGCAAACTTCGGGATTCCAGTCTCCATTATTAATGGTAATAGAGGTGTCTATTTACTTCTTTCATGTCTGCATATTAAGACTATTAGAATTCTGCATAATTAGTTGCAATATTCTTAACAAGTACGATAAACACAGAACAGCAATATTGCCTAAGATTTCCACAAGAGGATTAACTACGTAGATGATACCAGCCTTGGCAGCATGTGGTCAAGCGTGTTAATTGAGCCATTCAGCTTGATGATATTGAACAGCATGACCCTTCCAAGGACATGTCAATCTGTGAGTTCAGTTGCGTCTCGTTATGATGATGATGGATCAAAAATAAAGTGGAATTGACCAATGAATTGACCAATGACTCAACATTTGATTCTAAAATTTCAATCTCATTCATAATTTCTTCATCCCATTTAAGGCTGATTTTATTTAAAATTGCTAATAGGTCCTGCACTGTCTAACGAACTCCAGTTCCATCGTTGAAATTCCTGAGCTTGTTTTACAAGTGCCTCCATAAACTGTGCTCCGATGAACTTACTGTACTTGTACCTCAATGTAAATACCCCCGACTAGCAGCAAAATCCCACCCCTTCACTGTAGTAGAGGTCCCCATATTTTATTTATCTTTCAAATTTTACAAGAAAGTTCACAGTATAGTAAATAACACTTGAAACTGCACTTATGTTTTCGATGGTCATATTACAGCTTCGTAATCAGTCTGCTCTGTTGTTTCTACATTGAGCACTTTTAACTATCATATGACCTCGGATTAAGCTGACCTTTGTTTTTAGATTTGCTATTCTCACTTTCTTTATATCTATGTTTATATAAAGACAAGTATGTGCATTTTATTTATCTTTAAAATTTTACAAAAAAGTTTACAGTATAGCAAATTTTCTTTATAAAATAAGATGTGACACAAGGCCAAAATTGGGTGGGGTCGTATGTGAGTCGGCTGTCGCATGCTTGGTCTATTCTCTAAACTAGTTTCACTCACCAAAATACCACATTCACTCTATGGGTAAAAGGTAACGGTAAAGGTCACATAGCCTGGACGCGCACGAGTGTCGTTGCCGACATCGCACACTGCCCATGGCCGTAGCGGCGGTGATTTGTTAAGAATCACCGTGTCTAGGGCACAGCATATGGAAGGCGGAGCCCATCCCTCTCCTTCCGCTGCCTTGAACCTTCCCTGAGTTTTAGTCAGGTACCCATTTACTGCTGGGTGGACAGAGAGAGTTTTCAGACCCGAAAATTCGCATGCCATGAGTGGGATCGAACCCGGGTCGTCCAGCCCAAAGACAAGTGCTATAACCACTCGTCCACAGGCCCTCCCTACTCTATGGGTAAAACCTACTTAACAGTATTCCCAATGGTTTGACGTTTTTTATTTACAAAAAATATATGTACAAATTCATCGGTTGGGGAGGGGGGTGCTAAAAAGCAAAAGAGATTGCTAAAAAATAAAATGTGAAGTTTGGTGGTTAGTAAGACCCCTCCCAAATCTATCTAGGTATGAGCTGCTCACTGTTTTCTGGGTTGTTTCAAGAGTCGAAAACAAGCAAGACAGTTTCTAAGTGGGTGTGTGGGAGGGAGGGGGCAGAACTCATTTCTACTGCTAGCAAAGAGATTTTGCTTACTGGGATGGGGTGTGATAAGACCTCAGATTGGCATGCACCATGCCTAGGCAGAGAAACACGTACTCCAACTTGGTTCGTCCAAACACACATAAGCTAGCGGTGTGTATCCGCCTCTTTTTAAGTAGTGCAGAGTGTACCAACAAGCATACATTTAAATGTAATGCGAACAAACATCTTGTTGCACAACTCCCCACTTAGGATTCCCCTTATAAATCTGGCCCCTAATCACAGTAGCCATTAATGTTTCGGTGGCAATGTGACCCCTTGTTTAGGGTGAAAAAAAGGTTTTTAAAAAGTACATTAGTGAAATATCGAATCGGTTGTGTAGAGTTTCATGCAGCTTCTTTATGGCAGAAGAGACGTTGCTAGTCTTTCTCTACTCTATCGTTATTTTCATGGTTGGTGCTCTTCTTTGCTGTTTATAGATATCCTGTGCGAACTCAGACGGCATAATTTTAATATAAAAAAATTAATATCAGATTAGATTCCTTGTAAATTTTTACTTTAGAAAAGTCGCGTTTAATCTTTATATAGGGCTTTGTTTTCAATTTCCTGCATAGGCATGACAAATATAGTAAAGATATTGAAGGAGGGGAGAGGAGTTATCTTCCGAACGGAACAATTGTTACTACATTCATTCCCGTTTGGAAACCCGGATCAATCAAAATAATCTTGCAGGTGTAGAGGTTTCAGGGAATCTTTCTTAATTGGTGTCGAATGACTATGGATACAAATTTAATGTAAATCTGAAATATTTGAATTTTCAAATAGGAGATTGTGCCCATATTATGCCTCTTAAAAAAACTTTAAAATACCCCAAATAAACGGAAATTCACGGAAAATTTATTAATTAATGTTTAAAAACTCTTGTTAAATTTTCACAAAAATCGAAGATTTCTGAATTTTCATGAAGAGATTCTATCCCCTTTTTACCGCCTTTGCATTAAACTAAATATAGCCCACATTACAATCCCTTACGTCTAGCAGCTTCTACAATTCATAATGATCAGTTAATTGGTTTAGGAATGAATCCTATATGTAGAAATGAATAAGAATATACAGGACCTAACTTTATAAAAATAGTTAGATGATAACACTATCCCTCTTTCGCCCACAGCTCACACATCATACACAGTCCTGTTACTTTTCAGACACACTTCATTAGCTCAGATCCAGCTTGTTGACTCTTGGATAAAACTCTTGACCATTTTCCAACCTTTCCTTTTTTTTTTTACTTTTTTCTGTAAAAACTTCTAAGCTGATTCGAGGATGTTGGAATTGGTCAATCTCCAGAAAAAAGTTTCCGATGGCATCCAATCAATGATTCCTGGTTTTTGTCCAGAGCGACCGGATGAAAAAAGTTTTGTCTGATTCAATGCTAAGTGAATGATTTCAAAAATAATGAAATGTTTGTCTCCCCAGAAAGTTTGGCACGTTCATGGCATGCCCACAAATATAATATGAAGGCTATGCCTATATATAATCATACATGTTCATGGTCAAATCACGTTGAAACACTTGTTCTCTTCAGATCACCAAAGTTAAGACACTTTTAGTCTGGTCAGTCATTAAATCAGTGACGATTTGGCAATACTAGCTGCTGTAAGAAAATACTCCACCCAGATATGACATCACTATGAATTTTGGCTAGGTGAAAGAATGGATAATGTCTTTTATATTTAGTTTAATTAAGTTTTATGCCCCCCCCCCCCCCCAAAAAAAAAAAAATTGTGAAAATTCAGATACCTCCAATTTTGTGAAATTTTAACAATAAGTATTAGGCATCAATTAATGAATATTCCCCAAATTTCAGTTTCTTTGAAGTATTTTAAACATTTTTAGGGGCATAATATGGACACAAACTCCCATTCAGAAATTCAAATATATCAGATTTGCATTTAAATTTGATCCATAGTCATTAGACAGCAATTTAGCAAGATTCCCTGAATTTCAATTTCTTCTTAAGACCCCTTAAGCTTAAATCTTTAATTTTAGACATTTTCTAGAATCAAAATCATGTAATGGATTTTGATCAAAATTGGAATAATGATTCTAGACATGAGGTTTAGTATCATTATAGATTGATTTTAAATTTCATAAAGGTACATAATAGTTGTTTGGGGAATTAATTGTACCCTTTGTACAGGTATTCTTCTAGTATATATATATATATATATATATATATATATATATATATATATATATATATATATGTGCATAAAAATATGTTTGCACATATATTTTTTAATAGATAGTCCAAATTATTCCAGGTGAAAGCTTGATAATTGTTAACATTTAACAACATAGCATATATAAATAAACAATATTACGCTAAATTCCAGTGCTGTTTGGAAGCGAACTTTGGATTTCTTAAGAGCAGCATAGATGAAAGATCCTTAATTGACATATACATTTTTGGTTGTTTATCTATGTGTAAAACACTCCGTCAAAATCCACTGAAGTTTTTGGATTTGTTTTTTAAAAAAATGAAAACAAACGTGGTCACTGGAATTTAGCATAATATTGTTTATATATATATATATATATATATATATATATATATATATATATATATATATATATACGATATTCACATAAAAATGTTGTTTGGCACAAGACAAATGAAACAGACTGTAAAAAATATATCTAACAGAAATGTTATGATTTTTGGAAATGTGAAAAAATAAAAATAATAAAATAAAAACATGGCTATTGGAATATAATATGAACCTGACTTATATATATATATATATATATATATATATATATATATATATATATATATATATATATATATATAGTCATGCACAGACAGAATGTTTCGCTGTATCACAGCTCTTCAGTGTGGCTAGACTAGCACCTCTCTAGCCAGGGATTGAACCTTCAACCATCGAGTTGATAGTCGTCAACTCCATCCATTAAGACAACGGGAGAAGCACTTGTAAATGACATCTCAAATTTCTATTTATATAAACACTTGACTTCCGCCACTTTACAGTGCTCAATTTGTTTATTTATAAAGAGCTTTGTATTACGCTAAGATAAAGCAGGAAACATCACCCAACAACAGTGCTCAACTCGAAAAAGGGGGGCTTATATAGTCATCTGCAGATAAACTGTTCGCTATAAAACTAACATACTTATTTTGTCAATAATAATTGTGTTTCCTCAAGTAGAAATTAAAAGAAAATAATCACCATACATAAATAATACACCTGAAGAAGTCCAAAGGATACATCGGCCGAAAAAATAGACATAAGAATAGCAATGTTGATGAAGACAATAGTCCGAAGAGAAACAAGGTGAATAATGATTAGTTCTTATCTCCAAAATTCAGACGAACGTTTTAGGAAATATTATGGTCATAAAGCATGTCTCAGGTTTCTTTTGTCTCAGATACCTTCACCCTCCCTGAGATCGACCATTCTCTTCCAATTGATCTAATTCAGTCGGGAGAAGGGAGCAAAGATATATTGTATCATATTTTTTCTTGGAATACAGTCGTTTCTCATTTTTTCTCTTCTTATCACCCCCCCCCCCCGCCCGAAAGTGTATAAGTATTTAGCATGAATACATGCAAACATTTGGCAATCCAAAACAATCTGTATTAAGATAATCCGCATAACAAATTATCATAATTAAGTGCTTCCTTGGATAATCCTTTTTGTAATACTGGATAAGAGGGATTAGGTTTAATGGTCTGTTAAGTGTTTACTTTTTTCCCTATGTAACAAAGCGACCGAAAGCTGCTGTTGTTTTGCCAAATTAAGTGCCTTCTAAGTAGTGTTTAAATGCGTGGATGTGAAGTTCGGAATGATGTTCGTGACTGTTATAATGGAGTCCGACAAGGACTATGGAATTGACGAAGGAAGTTCAAGTCTAGTTGGGTCTATTTTGTTTTCGCTTGTGAACCCACAATTATAGAATGCTGGCTCTCACCTATGGTTACGATAATGAACTGATTTCTTCTTATTGCTTCCTTAAGTCTATCTCGGTTTGTTTGTGTCCGGGCTAAGACGAAACTGATAAAAAGAGAAAGAGAGGGGGAGAGAGAGAGAAAGAGAAAGAGAGGGGAGGGAGAGAGAGAGATAGAAAAAGAAAGAGAGGAGGAGGGAGAAGGAGAGAGAAAGAGAGAGAGGAGCTAATTTTGGATTTTGTCTCATTATTTTTTTATATTTACCTGGCTTTGCAAATTCACTTTATCCTTATTTAAACAATCTAACCCGAGCTCAATCTGTGACTTTTCTAGTGTATATATATATATATATATATATATATATATATATATATATATATATATATATATATATATATATACATTTGAAGATGAGATGAATTAGATGCACATTACGGTTGTGTACATAATAGTCTATTTCGACCATATTTTGGTCTCCTCAGATGTACCTGAGGAGACCAAAATACGGTCGAAGTAGACTATTATGTACACAACCGTAATGTGCATCTAATTCATCTCATCTTCAAATTTATACTTGCTCTGCCTAATTGGATATCGAGCTCTCTTATTAGGATTCCTACCGAAACCATTCGAACCAGTATACTACTATATATATATATATATATATATATATATATCGATTTTGACATGTAATTGTAATTGCAAGAGTTGCGCAATCCACAACAGCATCTCTCGTGAGTCGGCACTGCTTGATTCCAATGGCAAGTAGTTCAAGACGACTGAAAACAATATTTATTTTTTGGTACAGAAAAATTAGTACGACATATTACGCTCTTAATTTTGATTCTCAATTAATCGAACACTCTGCTGGGATTTTTCCTACTATATTATATAAGAAGTTTTATATATATATATATATATATATATATATATATATTATTGATCATTTGCCTCGTTGTGTGTTTATCTCGAATGGGAGCAAGTCAGCCCTAGAAAAAAAGGTTCGCACGACCACATGACTTCCAAACGGACATTTGTGTTGTGTTTTCTTCTTATGGAATAGATGTGGAATGGCCACACTATCAGTGGATTGGAACGGTAACTTGTGAACTGTGTTTTGACTGTTTTATTTTTGTTCGGGGGGGGGGGGGCTTTTCATCGTTATGCCGCCCGACGAGAAGGTGTATTCTCGCACATTGATCCTGTTTCTTTTGAATGCATTTGGGACTAATTCTTTGCTGTTTTGTTTAGTAGCAACAATACTGGGAAAATCTTACGAGCTACTTTTTTAAGACATTTTATATTTTTATTTTTTTCTTCTGTCCTCTTCTAAAGTGACCTCAATTAAGGCAACACCACATTGTGTATTGTCAGTTGTTGAAACTCTTACTCCAGGTACTTAATTCCCCTGATGATCTGCCAAGCAAGGACCTGCTTGGTAGTGAAATACACATATATATATATATATATATATATATATATATATATATATATATATATAAATATATATATTATGTAACTCTTATGATATATTTATGGCAACGTATTTTTCTGGACATTAGTCAGCAGTGGATCCATGAGGAGTAACGAGGGACACATACCATACTACACCCCCTGGACAATTTTCCTACAGTTTTTTTTTCATAAAACATTTTCCATCAACAAAGAAAGAAAATATAAAAGAATGTTTCGTAATTGTCAACTCTTTTATTTTTCAATTAATCCTAATTTTACTTGTGTTCAGTTTATCGAATTGTGATTTTGTTCTCTGTAGATCAAACATCCAATACAGATATTTATTTACTTTATATTAACATTGCTTCTTTATCAATTTAATGCCAATTGCGAAAAAGTCTTTATAATGATTTTATCATTTGTAGAGTGACATTATATATTCATATATAGTTATACAGGGTGTTTCAAAAGTCTTGGGAACATAACGATTTTTAATAACTCAAAAACTATTAGGAGTTGAAAAATGAAATTGGTACCGTTGGAAAGGTTAAAGTTTCAAGTGGGGAATCTTCAAAGTTGCTCAATATGAGCACCATTCGTCACACGGCAGACATCTAGTCGATAGTCCATTTCCTGCCAAACGCGTTCCAGCATCTTGACGTCAATGGTTCCCACAACTGCCGTTACTCGAGCCTTTAGTTCGTCAATATCTCTTGGAAGGGGTGGCACATAGACTTGTTGCTTGACAAAGCCCCAAAGGAAAAAGTCACACGGGGTAAGATCTGGAGACCTAGGAGGCCAGGGCATGAGAACGTCATCACCTCGCCCAGATCTCCCAATCCATCTACCAGGCAGCCTTGTGTTAAGAAACTGCCTTACTCTAAGACTCCAGTGTGGTGGTGCACCATCTTGTTGAAAAATGAAGTCATCAGATTCTGCTTGTTCCAACTGAGCCATTAACCAGTCTTCCAGCATGTTGAGATAGGATTCACCAGTGATAGTTGCCTCTTCAAAGAAGAACGGTCCATAGACACCTTTCTTGGAAATTGCACAAAACACGTTCACTTTTGGTGAATCTCGCTCGTGCTCAAGAAGTTCATGAGGATTCTCAGTACCCCATATGCGAGTGTTATGCTTGTTAACTTTGCCATTCAGATGGAAGGTCGCCTCATCGCTAAAAACAAGCCGGTCATCAAAGCCGTTATCTTCCAACTTCTCTTGCATTGCAATGCAAAAGTCACGGCGAAGTGGCTTATCAGTGTCCTTCAACTTTTGGACCAACTTGAGCTTGTAAGGTACCATTTGCAGTCGTTTCCTTAAGACACGCCAGACAGTTGCTGGAGCAAGCTGAAGTTCCCTGCTGGCTCTTCTCATTGATTTTCGGGGGCTCCGCTGAAAGGCTGTCTGAACTTGCTCAACTGCATCTTCTGAAGTTGAAGGGCGACCTGTTCGCTTACTTGGGCACAAACACCCATCTTTCACAAATTTAGCATGCCATCTGACAATGGATTTCCTTTCAGGGGCTTCTTTTTTAAATTTCCTGCGAAATGCACGCTGAACACATGTCCACGATTCAGTCTTTGCAAATTGGAGGACGCAAAATGCCTTGTCTTGTTTAGAGAACGCCATTACTGCACCTGGAAAGATAACACGAAAATCATTAGTATGACCAAAAACTTGATTAAGCAAGCTTTAAAATGGCACCAGTTTCATTTTTCTACCTGGAATAGTTCATGAGATATACGCATTTGTAATGTTCCCAAGACTTTTGAAACACCCTGTACAGTAAAACTCCTACGCTATGAACAACATTAAATATGAACTTCCTACGCTATGAACAACATCAAATATGAACTTCCTACACTATGAACAACATCAAATATGAACTTCCTACGCTATGAACAACATTAAATATGAACTTCCTACGCTATGAACAACATCAAATATGAACTTCCTACGCTATGAACAACATTAAAAATGAACTTCTTACGCTATGAACAACATTAAAAATGAACTTCTTACGCTATGAACAACATCAAATATGAACTTCCTACGCAATGAACAACATTAAATATGAACTTCCTACACTATGAACAACATTAAATATGAACTTCCTACACTATGAACAACATCAAATATGAACTTCCTACGCTATGAACAACATCAAATATGAACTTCCTACACTATGAACAACATCAAATATGAACTTCCTACGCTATGAACAACATTAAATATGAACTTCCTACGCTATGAACAACATCAAATATGAACTTCCTACGCTATGAACAACATCAAATATGAACTTCCTACACTATGAACAACATCAAATATGAATTCCTACGCTATGAACAACATTAAATATGAACTTCCTACGCTATGAACAACATTAAATATGAACTTCCTACGCTATAACAACATTAAATATGAACTTCCTATGCTATGAACAACATTAAATATGAACTTCTTACGCTATGAACAACATTAAATATGAACTTCCGACGCTATGAACAACATTAAATATGAATTTCCTACACTATGAACAACATTAAACTAGCTGTACTTACCCGGTATTTTTAATGTTATACTTGGAAAAGGTGCACCATTACTCATATAAGCCAGTATGTAGCCATAATGTATGTATTAAATTATGATACAAGAAATGTCTTTACAAAACTAAGTGTGTTTGCGGTTTAATTAAAAAAAACAACTTATTGTAAAAACGGTTGTTTTAACTTCTGAATAGGACACTGTCTGAATGTGCAAAGCTGATTTCAACAGAGAAGAGCTTCCATTAGCATCTGAACAGGAGAAAAACGGTATTCAAAGTGGGGAAAATAAGTCTTTTTACTTTTATCCCGCCAAATTTAAGTGTCTGGTACTTTGTCAAAGAGAATCAACTTGCCTAATCAAATAGGGGTATTTTAGAAAACAAGGGAGGTAATTCATTAACACAATAAACAAAGGGAGATAATCTATTTTAGGAAATAAAGTAAAGTAACCCATTTTTATAATCACTACAATCTTGCCAAGTTTAATTTTTATTTTGTTTATCTGTTAAACGGCATATCAACTTTTGGGAGATTATTTAATGCTGAAATTTAATACCTAATGTAAACAATGCATTGTATACGATTAATGTTGTGACCTTGAAGGGCCAATAATAAATAAGATAACACGGTGGTATATTTACAGAAGTACAGGATAGTATGTTACAGAAAGACTGATATTTACCTCCTTCCCACC
The DNA here is from genome assembly GCA_963556195.1 of Sepiola atlantica. Classification (NCBI taxonomy): domain Eukaryota; kingdom Metazoa; phylum Mollusca; class Cephalopoda; order Sepiida; family Sepiolidae; genus Sepiola; species Sepiola atlantica. The sequence goes on from OY744542.1 coordinate 33,170,638, forward strand.
GCAGGAAGATGTTACACAAGGTCAGAAAGTGGGGTTTGGTGGGCCAGCACACTAGAGTTAGTGAACTCTGGCCCCGCAAAAATGCCTTAGCAGTCCCATCGGCAATGCCCGGTTGTGGCGCTTCAGACAGTTAGCAAAAAACTAACCTCTCCAAAGAGAGGAGGCAAGGCTTGGGACGGTGAACCTCCTAGTACTACCCAGAACTATGTCGTAGCCCAACAGAAGAAAGGCCACAATCAGTCATAATAGCCTACGTCTGTCGAACTGATTGTCGAGAACGAATTCTGACATAGTAAAAATGGCGTCTGACTTTCACAGGATGATTTTCACAGTATGACTTTCACAGTATGATTTTCACAGTATGACTTTCACAATATGACTGTGGAAGAAAGATTGCTCGTCTTTGTCATAAGCTCCTCTGTACATAATGTCTAGAAGAGTCCATATAGTTACGAAATAGGGTAGATAACCATCACACAAAAGAGAGATGGATAACATCTATAAAGCTACCATTCATCCTTTATGATGTCAGCCATTTTCAAGTATATATTTCTTTCTTTCTTTATAATAATAATTCAGAAGAGAGGGGAAAGAGGAGAGAGAGAGAGGGAAAAGAGAGGGTGGAGGTATTTAATAATATATATAACAAATACCGACCCAATGAGTCATGAGTGGTTCTAGTAATTATAATAAGACTGAAACAAAAATTGTATCTCTGCGCAAAGGACGGTTATATTTTTTATGTCCGTTACACATACAGGCCATGAAATTTGTTCATCTTTTTTTTATTGAAACTTAATGTACATAATTTTAAGTCACGAAATAGGGTAGATCACCATCACACCATCATAATTAATTGAACCCAAGTTGATATTTTTTACTTATAAGTAGGAATTGTGTGTTCATGCTTATCAAACAGTATTAGTGTGTAAAGGAACACAATAGATTGTACAAATTCGTTCTTTTTCCCCCCTCCTCCTCCTCCTCCTCCTTCTCTCTCTTTAATTGTTGGGAGCAATAATAAGAGACGAGTGTGCAAAAACATAGGATTAGTATGGAAAATTTCCACGTAAAGTTAAAATTTAGGTTAAGTGGAATTTTCCAACTAGAATTTGAGGAAGACTACATGTCTCGGCTGTGACGTCACAGGCACAAGAAGCGCGTAATTGGACGTGGAAAATGGTTAAAGAGGATCTGTCTCTTTAGGCAGAACCAGCAAGAAGAGCAGTCAGGCTTTTAGATATCTGCTTAATCCACCAGAAAAAAGACAGGGTGTATTATGCATCTACATGTATGCTATGAAGAAGGCATAAACAAGAGATTTTTAAAGCTCAATTGCATTTGCTGATGTTTCTTTATTAATGACGTTTGGGAAAATTGTTATTGAGAAGAAGAAGACAACATCAAAGGAAAGAGAAGATAGAAACGTAGACTGCTGCATCACCACAGAAATACGACTAGCGAATTCTGCTGACGAAGTGAACACATTGTGGGGATTGGAGAACGTCCCAGCTATGTTACACAATGAGAAATTTGTTTTTTTCAAAGTTCAAATATTTATTTTCTATCAAATATTAAAAATGAAAAAAAAAATATTTGTACAGGTAAACTGAAAATTGTTAATTTTTCGCCATTTTTATTAGCAGAAAGAAACTGATGCAAACTAAATTATATTCATGCATATAACACAGTGAACGAAAAACCTGAAAAAATTAGGCTAGTCCGAATCAATTATCGATATGTATGACCGACTGCCATTTAGGTCTGACTTTGAAAGTGTGACCAAAATAATTTTATATATAAGAAGCTAAAAACCAAGAAGTGCATGCTTGTTTTATTACCAAATTATTTTTTTAAATAGGACTTTTTTTTAAGTTATGTTATCGTTTGATCATTAAATGAATATAATTCGCCCCTGGTGTAATTACCTCTACCAAGGAGGTTGTGTATTCGGTTGAATGTGTAACTAAGTTTGTTTGTTTGTGTACAACCTAGTGTCCACATTGCTTGACCAATCGTCACCAACCTAGTGTCTGCATCGCTTGACCAATCGTCACCAAACTAATGTCCGCATCGCTTGTGAAAGCTGTTATTGAGAAGAAGAAAAAGAAGAAGAAAAAAAGAAAAAGAAGAAGAAGAAGAAGAAGAAGACAACAGGGAAAAGAGAAGATGAGAATTCTTACTGCCACATCACCACAGAAATATGACCAGCTGATTCTGCCGATGAAGTGTACACTCTATGGAGATTGAAGAACACCCTTCAACTATGCTACACTACATTTGGAGTGGCCACTTGGTGTGGGCTGTAGTGGTGGTAGAGAAGTGGAAGCATGTACCAATCTGTAGGCTAGCCTCTATCATTTACATTTTCTTCATCAATTTGTTTTATGGAAATCGCTCCAGACAAGGCATGAAGCCACTTGATGTAAGGAGCTAACAAGATCGAAAAGTGATTATTGAAAAGACATGGGGTTCCTATTGGCCTTAGTCTTAGAAGACCAAGGCTATACATAGGAGGAAAATAGCTAGCAGGAAGAGAGTTCCACAAGCCTGTAGTGCTTGAAAAGAAGCTACTGGAATAGGAAGCTGTATTACAATGAGGTATCGAAACAGCGAATTGATGGATACCACTAGACCAACGAGTCAAACGAGCTGAAACAAAAGAAGCGGGGAATAGATCAGACAATTCTGAAAAACACATGCGATAATAGTACTTATAGAAAAGACTGAGACTGGCGACATCACGTCTGTGAGAGAGAGGGTGCAGAGAAGAAAAAAGGGTGGGCTAATCAAATTGCAGATATTCTTCTGAACCTTATCAAAAACCTTCAAATGGGACAGAAATTTACTAGCCCAAATATGACATCAGTACTCCATAGATGGTCTGATAGTAGATGTGTAGAGATAGAGAATAGCCTCGTTTGA
>OY744542.1:33178562-33183562 GCA_963556195.1 Sepiola atlantica
GAATTTCCTACACTATGAACAACATTAAACTAGCTGTACTTACCCGGTATTTTTAATGTTATACTTGGAAAAGGTGCACCATTACTCATATAAGCCAGTATGTAGCCATAATGTATGTATTAAATTATGATACAAGAAATGTCTTTACAAAACTAAGTGTGTTTGCGGTTTAATTAAAAAAAACAACTTATTGTAAAAACGGTTGTTTTAACTTCTGAATAGGACACTGTCTGAATGTGCAAAGCTGATTTCAACAGAGAAGAGCTTCCATTAGCATCTGAACAGGAGAAAAACGGTATTCAAAGTGGGGAAAATAAGTCTTTTTACTTTTATCCCGCCAAATTTAAGTGTCTGGTACTTTGTCAAAGAGAATCAACTTGCCTAATCAAATAGGGGTATTTTAGAAAACAAGGGAGGTAATTCATTAACACAATAAACAAAGGGAGATAATCTATTTTAGGAAATAAAGTAAAGTAACCCATTTTTATAATCACTACAATCTTGCCAAGTTTAATTTTTATTTTGTTTATCTGTTAAACGGCATATCAACTTTTGGGAGATTATTTAATGCTGAAATTTAATACCTAATGTAAACAATGCATTGTATACGATTAATGTTGTGACCTTGAAGGGCCAATAATAAATAAGATAACACGGTGGTATATTTACAGAAGTACAGGATAGTATGTTACAGAAAGACTGATATTTACCTCCTTCCCACCGCAGGAAGATGTTACACAAGGTCAGAAAGTGGGGTTTGGTGGGCCAGCACACTAGAGTTAGTGAACTCTGGCCCCGCAAAAATGCCTTAGCAGTCCCATCGGCAATGCCCGGTTGTGGCGCTTCAGACAGTTAGCAAAAAACTAACCTCTCCAAAGAGAGGAGGCAAGGCTTGGGACGGTGAACCTCCTAGTACTACCCAGAACTATGTCGTAGCCCAACAGAAGAAAGGCCACAATCAGTCATAATAGCCTACGTCTGTCGAACTGATTGTCGAGAACGAATTCTGACATAGTAAAAATGGCGTCTGACTTTCACAGGATGATTTTCACAGTATGACTTTCACAGTATGATTTTCACAGTATGACTTTCACAATATGACTGTGGAAGAAAGATTGCTCGTCTTTGTCATAAGCTCCTCTGTACATAATGTCTAGAAGAGTCCATATAGTTACGAAATAGGGTAGATAACCATCACACAAAAGAGAGATGGATAACATCTATAAAGCTACCATTCATCCTTTATGATGTCAGCCATTTTCAAGTATATATTTCTTTCTTTCTTTATAATAATAATTCAGAAGAGAGGGGAAAGAGGAGAGAGAGAGAGGGAAAAGAGAGGGTGGAGGTATTTAATAATATATATAACAAATACCGACCCAATGAGTCATGAGTGGTTCTAGTAATTATAATAAGACTGAAACAAAAATTGTATCTCTGCGCAAAGGACGGTTATATTTTTTATGTCCGTTACACATACAGGCCATGAAATTTGTTCATCTTTTTTTTATTGAAACTTAATGTACATAATTTTAAGTCACGAAATAGGGTAGATCACCATCACACCATCATAATTAATTGAACCCAAGTTGATATTTTTTACTTATAAGTAGGAATTGTGTGTTCATGCTTATCAAACAGTATTAGTGTGTAAAGGAACACAATAGATTGTACAAATTCGTTCTTTTTCCCCCCTCCTCCTCCTCCTCCTTCTCTCTCTTTAATTGTTGGGAGCAATAATAAGAGACGAGTGTGCAAAAACATAGGATTAGTATGGAAAATTTCCACGTAAAGTTAAAATTTAGGTTAAGTGGAATTTTCCAACTAGAATTTGAGGAAGACTACATGTCTCGGCTGTGACGTCACAGGCACAAGAAGCGCGTAATTGGACGTGGAAAATGGTTAAAGAGGATCTGTCTCTTTAGGCAGAACCAGCAAGAAGAGCAGTCAGGCTTTTAGATATCTGCTTAATCCACCAGAAAAAAGACAGGGTGTATTATGCATCTACATGTATGCTATGAAGAAGGCATAAACAAGAGATTTTTAAAGCTCAATTGCATTTGCTGATGTTTCTTTATTAATGACGTTTGGGAAAATTGTTATTGAGAAGAAGAAGACAACATCAAAGGAAAGAGAAGATAGAAACGTAGACTGCTGCATCACCACAGAAATACGACTAGCGAATTCTGCTGACGAAGTGAACACATTGTGGGGATTGGAGAACGTCCCAGCTATGTTACACAATGAGAAATTTGTTTTTTTCAAAGTTCAAATATTTATTTTCTATCAAATATTAAAAATGAAAAAAAAAATATTTGTACAGGTAAACTGAAAATTGTTAATTTTTCGCCATTTTTATTAGCAGAAAGAAACTGATGCAAACTAAATTATATTCATGCATATAACACAGTGAACGAAAAACCTGAAAAAATTAGGCTAGTCCGAATCAATTATCGATATGTATGACCGACTGCCATTTAGGTCTGACTTTGAAAGTGTGACCAAAATAATTTTATATATAAGAAGCTAAAAACCAAGAAGTGCATGCTTGTTTTATTACCAAATTATTTTTTTAAATAGGACTTTTTTTTAAGTTATGTTATCGTTTGATCATTAAATGAATATAATTCGCCCCTGGTGTAATTACCTCTACCAAGGAGGTTGTGTATTCGGTTGAATGTGTAACTAAGTTTGTTTGTTTGTGTACAACCTAGTGTCCACATTGCTTGACCAATCGTCACCAACCTAGTGTCTGCATCGCTTGACCAATCGTCACCAAACTAATGTCCGCATCGCTTGTGAAAGCTGTTATTGAGAAGAAGAAAAAGAAGAAGAAAAAAAGAAAAAGAAGAAGAAGAAGAAGAAGAAGACAACAGGGAAAAGAGAAGATGAGAATTCTTACTGCCACATCACCACAGAAATATGACCAGCTGATTCTGCCGATGAAGTGTACACTCTATGGAGATTGAAGAACACCCTTCAACTATGCTACACTACATTTGGAGTGGCCACTTGGTGTGGGCTGTAGTGGTGGTAGAGAAGTGGAAGCATGTACCAATCTGTAGGCTAGCCTCTATCATTTACATTTTCTTCATCAATTTGTTTTATGGAAATCGCTCCAGACAAGGCATGAAGCCACTTGATGTAAGGAGCTAACAAGATCGAAAAGTGATTATTGAAAAGACATGGGGTTCCTATTGGCCTTAGTCTTAGAAGACCAAGGCTATACATAGGAGGAAAATAGCTAGCAGGAAGAGAGTTCCACAAGCCTGTAGTGCTTGAAAAGAAGCTACTGGAATAGGAAGCTGTATTACAATGAGGTATCGAAACAGCGAATTGATGGATACCACTAGACCAACGAGTCAAACGAGCTGAAACAAAAGAAGCGGGGAATAGATCAGACAATTCTGAAAAACACATGCGATAATAGTACTTATAGAAAAGACTGAGACTGGCGACATCACGTCTGTGAGAGAGAGGGTGCAGAGAAGAAAAAAGGGTGGGCTAATCAAATTGCAGATATTCTTCTGAACCTTATCAAAAACCTTCAAATGGGACAGAAATTTACTAGCCCAAATATGACATCAGTACTCCATAGATGGTCTGATAGTAGATGTGTAGAGATAGAGAATAGCCTCGTTTGATCATTAAATTAATATAATTCGCCCCTAATGTTTACCTCTGCCAAGGAGGTTATGTATTCGGTTGAATTTGTAACTAAGTTAGTTTGATTACTTCTGCCAAGACGGAGGTTGTTTTCAGTCAAGTTTGGTTGTTACTATGTGTGTGTACAGCATAGTGTCCACATCGCTTGACCAATCGTCACCAAACTTGATCAAAATATCGGTCATGGTCTAACTTAATTTTGGGATATCCAGTTCAAATGTCATGATTATGATCATGACACAATGTAAATATCACATTCATAGTAGAGTCTCACTATTTGGCCCATATTGTAGCCAATGAAGCCCCACATCTTACATAACTTTTACCTTGACAAGTTTGACTTTTTGACAGAATTTTAACTTCCGTTGTCAGACAGAGGTATGAAGTCTGACGACAGAGTTATGCTTTTGTTTGTTTTATGAGTTAAAGTTGAGATTAATATTTGTATGCTAAAATTTGAACAAAAAAGGGTTATTATGAATTGAATTCTTTTCAAGAAAATCATTCGGTTATCGGCAACCATCTTAGATCTTGTACCAGTAAAACTAAAATTGAACTAAATTTTTTAACGAAACAAAATCTCTAAAATTGTCCACACAGCCCTCTCGAGTAATTCGTCCCTGATGTAAGTTATCTTCCAACTCACTCGACAGTAAATAAATCTAGAATCAATTTCAAAAAAAAAATTTTCTTCTGTTGTTTTGACGTACGAAATTTTTTGACAACCAAAATTACGATTTTGCCTAAAAGTGAATCTAACTAATCACAACTGACAGTCGCCTGTCGCCCCCCACCCCCCAACAACCATTAAAAAGACAAACGACTTCTAACAATGAAATAGATAATAGATTAACAATTAGAGAAAAATCTGATTTGAAATTGAATTATTGCCAACATAAACCAACAAATTTGTCAGCTTCACTAGGATATATATGTGTGTGTATGCATATATATATATATATATATATATATATATATATATATATATATATATATTAATTAAACAATAAGAAATACTATATATATATATATATATATATATATTAATTAAACAATAAGAAATACTATATATATATATATATATTAATTAAACAATAAGAAATACTATATATATATATATATATATATATATATATATATATATATTAATTAAACAATAAGAAATGCTATATATATATATATATATATATATATTAATTAAACAATAAGAAATACTATATATATATTAATTAAACAATAAGAAATACTACATATATATATATATATATATTTATTAATTAAATAATTACAAATACTATATATATATATATTAATTAAACAATAACAAATATATT
>OY744542.1:33186062-33233562 GCA_963556195.1 Sepiola atlantica
ACCGAAACATAGGCTGTATTAGCCATTAAAAATAATGCAAAAATTCGAATATCTTTTCTCTTTTAATGTATTTTTCTCTTTTAATAATATTCATAAACTTTCACATCCCACCTCTTCATTGTAGAGGTTTGAAGATGTTGGAAAACTTTCCCCGGACCGTATGCATTTGAAATTCCTTCCCTGCTCCTTGTTTCCCCGACTGTACCAACATGCAGTAATTAAAATGTAATGTGAACAAACATCTTGCTGCACAACTCTGGCCTACAGAAAATGTCTGGGCAGCCTCGTCGGCATTCCCTGGTAGGGGCGTCTACGACATAAGCAATAAACTTACTCGTCCCCAAAGAGGGATGGCAAAGCCTGGAAGGGTGGACCTCCTGGAACTGCACAGGACAAACCTACAAACAGGCGGAATCAAGACCCGAAAGCCAAGACGATACCGGTCTATAGGGTGCAGTATCCATCGTAACAGATACTACACATTGATCTTGGCCAAAAGGCCAAGAAGCTGTTTTATTTATCCTCCTCCCACAAGGTAAGATGTGACACAAGGTCGGGAAAGTGGGAGTTGAAAAGCCAGCACCCTAGAGGATGAGCACTCTTGCCTACAAAAAATGCCTGGGCAGCTCTGTCGGCATTCCCCGGTAGGAGCGCGCCACAGGCAGTAAGCTATAAACTTACTCCATCCCAAAGAGGGGAAGCAAAGCCTGGGAGGGTGGACCTCCTAGAACTGCACAGGACAAACCCACAGAATCAAGACCCGAAGGCCAAGACGGTACCGGTCTATAGGGTGTAGTATCCATCGGAACAGATACTACACTTTGATCTTGGCCAAAAGACCAAGAAGCCGTTTTCGAGGCCTTGTTCAGGGTGAATAAAAAATATATATCAGACTATTTTATCTACGAATTATCCTAGCTCCGCCCCTAATCTAAATGTGCAAGAGTAATAAATGTTCTAAAACATGTTTGAAAATCTTTACCAATATCCTTTTGTGAATAATTGATAGCAACTGGTATCAAAAAGATTGGCTCACCGACGAGAAGGTGCTACCAATTTGGAAGATAGATTATTGCAGTCCGTTCTTTAATTCTTCATTTAAAATCTATTTAAATCATAATTTTTGTTTTTTGAGTTTTTATGATGATTTTAAATTGTTGTTAACATTTAGTGAAATCAATTGGAGCAAAGTGTTGACTCTCTTTTTAAAAACTTTTTCAATATGATAATTGGGTTGTACGTTGCTCATCTAATTTTTTGACGTTCCTCATATTCTTTAGTGGTTCTTCTAGTCTTTCGATTTTTTATAGTTCTAATATTCTTTCTAATTCTTTGACTACCTTCACTTTTTTTTACTCTTTGGCTAGGAACAAAGTGTAGTATCTGTTGACTTTTTTTTTAACTCTTGTAATATTACAATTTTGTTTGACTTTCCTTGTCTCATATTCTTTCTAATTGTTGTTGTCATATTCTTTCTAACCATTGTTTTTTAAATAATTTTTTCTAATTTTTTAAACTGTTCTTCCAGTTTTTCTAACTTTTGAACTGTTCTTATATTTTTCTAATTCTTGGACTACCTTCACTTTTTTTGCATTTTTGGACTACCATCACTTTCTTTTGAATTTTTGGACTACCTTCACTTTCTTTTTAATTTTTGGACTACCTTTTCTTTCTTTTTAATTCTTGGACTACCTTCACTTTCTATTGAATTTTTGGACTACCGTCACTTACTTTCTAATTATTGGACTACCTTCACTTTCTTTCTAATTATTGGACTACCTTCACTTTCTTTTGAATTTTTGGACTACCTTCACTTTCTTTTGAATTTTGGACTACCTTCACTTTCTTTTGAATTTTTGGACTACCTTCACTTTCTTTCTAATTCTTGGACTACCTTCACTTTCTTTCTAATTCTTGGACTACCTTCACTTTCTTTTGAATTTTTGGACTACCTTCACTTTCTTTTGAATTTTTGGACTACTATCACTTTCTTTTGAATTTTTGGACTACTTTCACTTTTTTTGAATTTTTGGACTACCTTCACTTTTTTCTAATTCTTGGACAACCTTCACTTTCTTTTGAATTTGTGGACTACCTTCACTTTCTTTTGAATTGTTGGACTACCTTCACTTTCTTTTGAATTTTTGGACTACCTTCACTTTCTTTCTAATTCTTGGACTACCTTCACTTTCTTTCTAATTCTTGGACTACCTTCACTTTCTTTTGAATTTTTGGACTACCTTCACTTTCTTTTGAATTTTTTGACTACCTTCACTTTCTTTTGAATTCTTGGACTACCTTCACTTTCTTTTGATTTTTGTTTCGTTTTAGCTCAGTTAGTTCTCATAAATCAAGGCTTCACTTCCTGGGGCCAACGTTTGATTTTTTTATGAGATACATCGATATCCGAGTGGTCATTTAAGGTTCTCCCCATCTTCTCAAACCTTGAGTTAGTAAGGCAGTTAAGAATATTAACTTGCCTCTCCCTTATTGACCACTTAACTATGTTATAGTTTATCTTTCTTGTGGTCTTTTCATATTCTTGCCGGATTCCAGGACAAGAATTCATCTGGTCTGGTGTTACTTGGGGTAGCATCACTTAGAGAAGGTGCACCATTACTCGTATGAGCCAATGTGTAGCCATGCCGAGTGGATGTTATTTGGGCTTGGAATATGATGTTATTTTGAATATTTCGTCAGGGTTTACTTGTAGGGTGAAGTATCTTCATGTCAGTTGGTCCTGACAAACCCAGGTATAATCAATCATTCAATCAATTTTATTGGCAAAAAAATAGCAAAGTGAATCAAACCATCTATATACTGTCTGAATGTTTGTCCAAGGCGACTTTAAACCTGGATATGGTAGGCTTCATCACGACCTTCTCTGGCAGGCTATTCCAAAACACGGCAGAGAATGCTGCCTTCCTTCTGTTGAGATGAAAGCGACGATGGTACATCTTCTGCAGGTAACCACGGAGACCTAGGTGTTAGGGTTAAGCATTCCTCTAAGGTAAATTTACATTCCTGTTGATTATGCTGTATGCCAGAACTATGTCCCTTCACTGCTCAAGTGAGGACAGATTTAGCCCTTGAAGCCATCCTTTATAGGTAGACAAGACCAAAGACACTCGTGGATGGTGTCTAGTAAGCATTCAAACTTTCTCTCAGATCTTTTTTTGTCTACCCACATATTCTTTCAAATCTATTTCGTTTGCCTTCGTCATAATCTGATTAACTTTGTTTTTACTGCACTCATATCCTTTCTGATTTTTTTGTCTTCCCTCATATTATTTCCCATATTTATTTTACCACCCTCATATTCTGTTTGAAAATTCCTTCCTTACGCCAATGACAAAACAAAGTCCGTATTTTTTTAAATTTCCGTTCTCTTTAAACAACTGCAAATAAAGAAAAACAATTTTATGAATCTTTGCATCACTTTTGACCTTGCATCACTTTCGACCTTGCATCACTTTCGACCTTGCATCACTTTTGACCTTGCATCACTTTCGACCTTGCATCACTTTCGACCTTGCATCACTTTCGACCTTGCATCACTTTCGACCTTGCATCACATTTGACCTTGCATCACTTTCGACCTTGCATCACTTTTGACCTTGCATCACTTTCGACCTTGCATCACTTTCGACCTTGCATCACATTTGACCTTGCATCACTTTCGACCTTGCATCACTTTTGACCTTGCATCACTTTCGACCTTGCATCACTTTCGACCTTGCATCACATTTGACCTTGCATCACTTTCGACCTTGCATCACTTTTGACCTTGCATCACTTTTGACCTTGCATCACTTTCGACCTTGCATCACTTTCGACCTTGCATCACTTTCGACCTTGCATCACTTTTGACCTTGCATCACTTTTGACCTTGCATCACTTTTGACCTTGCATCACTTTCGACCTTGCATCACTTTCGACCTTGCATCACTTTTGACCTTGCATCACTTTTGACCTTGCATCACTTTTGACCTTGCATCACTTTCGACCTTGCATCACTTTCGACCTTGCATCACATTTGACCTTGCATCACTTTCGACCTTGCATCACATTTGACCTTGCATCACTTTCGACCTTGCATCACTTTTGACCTTGCATCACTTTCGACCTTGCATCACTTTCGACCTTGCATCACATTTGACCTTGCATCACTTTCGACCTTGCATCACTTTTGACCTTGCATCACTTTCGACCTTGCATCACTTTCGACCTTGCATCACATTTGACCTTGCATCACTTTCGACCTTGCATCACTTTTGACCTTGCATCACTTTCGACCTTGCATCACTTTCGACCTTGCATCACATTTGACCTTGCATCACTTTCGACCTTGCATCACTTTTGACCTTGCATCACTTTTGACCTTGCATCACTTTCGACCTTGCATCATTTTCGACCTTGCATCACTTTCGACCTTGCATCACTTTTGACCTTGCATCACTTTTAACCTTGCATCACTTTCGACCTTGCATCACTTTTAACCTTGCATCACTTTCGACCTTGCATCACTTTTAACCTTGCATCACTTTCGACCTTGCATCACTTTCGACCTTGCATCACTTTTGACCTTGCATCACTTTTAACCTTGCATCACTTTCGACCTTGCATCACTTTCGACCTTGCATCACTTTTAACCTTGCATCACTTTCGACCTTGCATCAATTTTGACCTTGCATCACTTTTAACCTTGCATCACTTTTGACCTTGCATCACTTTTAACCTTGCATCACTTTCGACCTTGCATCACTTTTAACCTTGCATCACTTTTAACCTTGCATCAATTTTGACCTTGCATCACTTTTAACCTTGCATCACTTTTAACCTTGCATCACTTTCGACCTTGCATCACTTTTAACCTTGCATCACTTTCGACCTTGCATCACTTTTGACCTTGCATCACTTTTAACCTTGCATCACTTTCGACCTTGCATCACTTTCGACCTTGCATCACTTTTGACCTTGCATCACTTTTGACCTTTAAAGAATCTAATGGTTGTTTAAATATTGGCAGCTCTTCAAAAAATGGAATCATTTCAAGATTTGCATTACACTGCGGACGAGATTCTGAGAACAACCAGAATTGGTAACAATCAAAATACTTTTGAAGCATTAAATTATGTGTTGTTTACATAATAGAGTGTTTTTTAACACATGATTTATGATTCATTGAATCATAAAGTGGTTACTCGTTCTGTCTTACGCCGTGTATTCAAGAACTGGATGATCATTCAACATAATATCTAAATGAATAAATGGGAAAGTTTTTTTTATTTATCATTCCTATATTACCATCAAAACTGGTTGCTCTTATTTAAATCAATAATACGATATAATATTTTGAAATACTGTATATATAGTACCGACGAACGATCCAAAAGACAATCATTTGAATGCCTAATTAGCATAACTAGTTTTTTAAAAGTTCATTAAAAAATAATGTTTGGTGTTATACATTTGTAATTTTATTAGGCTATTTTGTCTATATATATGCAATAATATTAACAGCAATTAATTCAAACGGTTTAATAAAAGATGGATAACTTACTAAAAACCTTTCCTTTAACGTCGCTCTCTAGAATTCTTAGCAACAGTCAAAAGCTAGAAGAGAAAAGGGAAGGGAGCGGGTGGCTAGCTAAGTGGCTGCCTTACTAGCTTTCTCTCTCTTTCCCCTCCATTCCTCTCTCCCATTAACGACGCTGTATTTTTCTGAAACGAACTCATGTCTCCTTTCTTTTGATTTCATTAGGGACTTATTTAAAAGATAAATATATTTGTATCAACTTTACCAAGATGTTAATGTTTATCTATTTATACGAATAAATACGAAAGTTTCAGTCTTGTGTTTGCACGAAACTTATTAATAAAATGTTTATTATTTAAAATTTTGGTTTCAAGTATTTCAAGTAGTGAACTTTGCAAAGCGATAGCGAGTTGACAAAGCCAGTTAGTATGTCATAAGTCAGTGTCCCTAATGCTGTTAGCTTAAACAGAGCTAAGAGGGAGAAGATAACTGGCAATTGTAAAGGGTTTCCAACAGACGAAAACGTGTGAAGTAAAAAACTAGTCAAAAAATAATTGTTACCAAAGGCAATAAAAATTACTTTTCTACCTACCTGGATCATTTGTTTATGTCTTAAAGTATTTTAACTGCTTTTTATTGGCTGTTAATATTTCATTCAATATATGGTATTTTGAACTTGCTGAGACTACATGGCCGACCACACTTAATATTAAACTTCTGATTTATAACCATGATATCAAAATACATAATTATATAACAAGCAATATTTCATATTTTATTTACAATTAGGATTTATACAATACTTTCTTTACAAATTATATAGGTATGATTTAGAGGATACTAGCAGGGCTACCCGGCGTTGTCCGCGGTCCTTGACAAGAAAATAGAAGAGTAAAAAAAGTGTATGTAACATCCTCCCCTCTCTCTACTCTCTATCTCTCTCTATCTCTCTCTATCTCTCTATTTATTTCTCTTTCAGTCACACACATATTTTGGAATGTACTTTCTCTCCAATTGACCCTTTCTATTTCTTTGTCCCTTTCTCTCACTTTCTGTCTCCCTAATTCATGTGCAAACTTTTGTAATTGTTTCAATATATAAGAAAAAAAGAAAAAGAAAGAAAGCGAAAAAGAAAAAGTAATCAGCAGCTGACTGTTTCACTTAGTTTCAGTGTTGTTTTTGAAACAACTGCTAGTACAAATGAAAGAAAGTAATTTTTTCTGAACCCCATGCACTAAATTGGTCCCTGGTGACAACAAGTGAATTAATATTAGAGTATCAGTTTGCCATAACCATCTCAAGGTTATACTGAATTGTAATATGTAAAATTTGTAAGCGTATCTTTAGTAGCTTCCGACTTTTAACCAGCCACACAGACAGAAATACGATTTTTTTTATATAATAGACTAGCATGGGTACTCGGCGTTGCCCGGGGGTATAAACAACAAAATGGAAGTGTTAAAAAGTGTATGTAACATCTGTCTTCTAAAAATTCTCTGTTTATACTTCTCTCTACTTATCTCTCTTCTCTCTCTCTCTCTATCTATCTATCTATCTATCTATCTATCTATCTATCTATCTATCTACCCCCTCTTCCCCTATCCCCCTTCTCTCTCTAGCATATACTACTTGCTAAATGTAATACTGTATAATTACACACATCTACTCTATCTTAGGTATTGAGCACTTTTTGATTCAGAATATACCACTTATCAAATCTAATACTGTATCATTATGCACACTTGCTCTATCTATGGTATTGGGCACTTTTGGATTAAGAATATACAAATTATCAAATGTAATACTGTATTATTCAAAGTGTAGTATCTGTTCCGATGGATACTGCACCCCATAGACGGGTATTGTCTTGGCCTTCGGGGCTTGATTTACGCCGGTCTATGGGATTGTCCTGTGCAGTTCTAGGAGGTCCACCCTCCCAGGCTTTGCCTCCCCTCTTTGGGGAGGAGTAAGTTAATTGCTTACTGCTTGAGGCGCCCCTACCGGGGAATGCCGACGGGGCTGCCCAGGCAATTTTTGATTGTCAGAGTGCTCACCTCTCGGGCGCTGGCTTTTCAACTCCCACTTTCCGACCCGACCTTGGGTCACATCTTACTTGTGGGAGTAGGATAAAATTGGCCTTGTGCCTAACTCCTGGAGAGGAGTAAATAAAACTGTATTATTAAACACACCTGTTCTATCTTGGGTACTAAGCTCTTTTGGATTCAGCATATACTATTTCTCCCGGGCAACGTCGAGTTTCTTGTCTAGTATAAAACACGATAATCACACTTTTTTTAATGTATTAAAAATAATTTTTTTTTAAATGCAAGAAATTCATGCTAGTTTTCAGTTATTGCTATCACGCAACGCTGAGTTTGTTGTCTATCCCCCCACTTCCCCTCTTCCCCTCTTCCCTTCTCTCACAATAATCTGAAGAGAAATTATGTTTATGAGGACAATAGTCCAAGAAGAATATTATTATGCATCAATTCGTTAATTTACAGAAAGAAATGGCTGAGCCTTGAGAAATGCTAAATAACCTCCGAGGAGGATGGTGAATTAACGTTTCCCAAGGCTCGGCAAGTTCTTCCCGAATCAATACATGATAACATTAAAAATTCGCTCTAAATGTCGACCCCCTCTCTGACTAATTCTGTTCCTGTTGATCTCCAAAAAAATGAATATTTTTTTAAAATGTGCCTATATTTTGTCGGAAGCAATGCTAAAAAGAATATATCAGTTTTGTGGGTGTGTCTTGTGTAGTTTTTTACTTTTAGCTGAACACACACACAGACAACTTTCGTTTATATAATCGATTAGAAGTAGGGTTTATGATATCACAAATCAGATGCACAGAACCAATATTTCATAAGAATAATTTATAACCTATAGTTTCACAAGTTGATGTATAACTCATGATATCACAATAAGAATCCATCAACTATATACAATGTCAGATTAAGCTTGTTTGAGGCCAGTCGCATTCCATGGAAGGTGCTCGACTGAGCTTCAATATCTGGTTCCTCCCTGTTAGACATTCACAGCAAGAACTCGTCTCTCTACCACAACAATGAAAAACTGTTTTCACATAGTGCCTAACATTAAATGGAATTTCCATGAACAAAGTTTCTTCCAAGCAACTTGCCATGTGTGGAACACATTATCATGAGATTGCTTCCCTGGGGCTAAAAAATGATCGTCTTCAAATCAAATGTCAACAAATACTTGTCATAAACCGTCCTTATAAGTAATAATATTTGTTCATTCTAGTCATTCTTTTCAATCCTCTCATAACATTCTTCATCAACTGACAATCTATCCAACTCTTTAACCTTTATCCTCGAGTGACTTTCAGCCTAGAGAAGTGGTGAGTCATTAGTAAAAAGATCACATTATGTAAAAAAATTAAGTAGATATCAAATTATGTAAAAAGGAAAATAGGCAGATGCCACATTATGTAAAAAATAGGTATATCACATTATGTAAAAAAAAATAGGCAGATATCAAATTATGTAAAAAATAATAGGCAGATATCACATTATGTAAAAAATAATAGGCAGATATCACATTATGTAAAAAATAATAGGCAGATATCACATTCTGTAAAAAAAAATAGGCAGATATCACATTATGTAAAAAATAATAGGCAGATATCACATTATGTAAAAAAAAATAGGCAGATATCACATTATGTAAAAATAATTATGGCAGAGAAATACTAGAAAGATTGAAGTTATAATTAATTATGGTACAGCAATATAAGTCACTCATAAACTTTCGTTATCATTACAGAAATTTCCACCATTATTTTTAAATTGCATAAATAGCTTTAAAAGTATTATTAATTTTTTTTAACATAGTTCACCCCAAACAAGACACATTGCAACTGTAGACGTAAGGGCTACTGAGAATTAGGGTGAAAGTTTGAGGGGTCATCCTTAATTGGGAGCTGTGCAGCAGGATGCTTGTTTACATTAGTTTTACATTTCTGCAGTCGGAGAAACAGGGAGCAGGGAGTGAGTTCAAAAGGCCGGCAGCTCGAGGAAAGAAGCTATTGGAGTAGAAGGTTCTCTGGCATCTGGGGACCTCCACAGTGAATGGATGGGATTTAGCTGATTGTCGGGTTGGTCGAGTGTATTTACGCCGAGGGGGCACCAGAGCAGCAAGTTCATCAGAGCACATTCCATTGAAGTACTTGTAAAACAAGCACAAGGATGCAACATTGCAGTGATGGGACAGACACTGGGGCTTATTGGATAGTGAGGGACCTATTAGATTAGCGACTCGTTTTGGACCTTTTTGGTGCACCAACCCAGATGTGACAACAATACTGGGCGGATGGTGGCTTTGTAGAGATATAGGATTCTGTCAGATATGAGAAGTTTTCTAGCATGGTAGAGGGAGCCTACTTTCTTTGCAGCAGTCTTGGCAATGTCTTCTATGTATTTGTTCCAATTTATGTTACCTGTGAATGTTAGGCCGAGGAGTTTGAACGTTGAACTCTCATATAGGGTGTTATTTGCCATGGCAATCAGAGGTTGAAGATGTTTCTTATAGTTGTTGAAGGAAAGGAGCTTTGTCTAAGCAGCATTAAATGTTACCATCCATTTTTTACCCCAATCCACTACAGACTGGAGGTTACTTTCTAAGGATTCAGCCATTGCCTCAGATATGTGCACGTCCATTTTGCCCACATAACGAGAGTAGATCATGTTCAAGAATTTTTATTACACAAGCTTTTGTAAGCTATCCAAGTCATATTTATGGATTGAAATATTTGCTTCATTCCATAGGATCCTGACCAATTCGCTAGAAGCAAATCAGGTGATTAATTGCCTTATTAATTGGATTGTACCACACAATTTGATTAGCGTGCAGTCACCAGAGGCGATCAAGTGTTTACTGTCTTCAGCAGTCAACTATGCTATTTCAATAGCCTTCACTTCTGTATTGACATTCGGTAATATGAGATGAAATCAAGACGTCATCATCGCAAATGATACGAAAATTGGTTTGAAATTGTCAAATAAATGAACTGTAAACATCCAAGTTACTAGTTCAGCTGTTTTTGTAGCATATAAATATATATTAAACACCTGACTCACTTTTGCATTGATGACAATGTAGAAAGTTCTAGCCTCAGTGGGACCGTAGTTACCATAAGACTGTTCGTTTTTTAAGAGTGAATAAAATAATAAAAATACAATGCCAGATTTATTTAATCACTAGCAGGAAGACCCGACGTTGCTCGGGACTTAATGAGGACAACTATGGTATTTTATACTATACCCATAACACAATATTACTTTTTTTTATATACTGCCCCCGTTTCATCCTCTAATATAGCTGGAACAAACTGAAATTTTGGAAAACTCTCTGAACTAGTGTCTTATACATGTGGTTTAAACTTCATTAAAATTGGATATATCTATTTGAAGTTTTTAGATTTTGCCTCCCATAGATCTATTAGAGGGATTCGGCACATTGAGGGGCACATAGAGATTCAGGACCACTTCCATTGTCTTCCCCACAAAATTTTATACATATGATTTGAATTTCATCAAAACAGGATATATTTGATGTTTTGAGGGGGCTCTGCACCTATAACTTCTAAAGGGGTAACTTAAAGATCTGGGACCACTTCCATTGTCTTCCCCACAGAATTTTATACATATGGATTGAATTTCATAAAAATAGGATATATTTGATGTTTTGAGGGGACCTCTGCACCTATAACTTCTTTAAGGGGTAACTTAAAGATCCGGGACCACTTCCATTGTCTTCCCCACAGAATTTTATACATATGATTTGAATTTCATCAAAACAGGATATATTTGATGTTTTGGGGGGACTCTTGCACCTATAACTTCTGTAAGGGTAACATAAAGATCCAGGACCACTTCCATTTTATTCCCCACAGAATTTTATACATATGATTTGAATTTCATCAAAACAGGATATATTTGATGTTTTAAGGGGGCTCTGCACCTATAACTTCTTTAAGGGATAACTTAAAGATTCAGGACCACTCCCACTGTCTACCTCGGAAAATGTTATGCATATGATTTAAATTTCATCAAAATAGGACAGATTTGAAGTTGTAAGGGGATTCTCCCCCCCCCCCCCCTAGCTCCTTTAGGGTGGGACATAGAAATTTGGGACCACTTCTATTGTCTTCCTTGAAATATTTTACATATAAATACATTTTTGGTTTTTATGTAGATTGTTTAACCTTTCTTTCTATAGGGAACACACACACACATATACATTGACATATTTGTCGCTCCTCGAAAAAGTAGAGCACTGTAATGGTAGTATTAACACAGCATGACGTCACTTGCTTTATAATGCATCGTTCCTTCCCTTAAAAGAAGTAGAATGCTTAGACGTTAAGCCGCCGATAAAGTGTTAAAATTATCATCGTTTATTCGCTGTTTAAAATTGGCCGAGCGGTTAAAGACGTCGGATTTGAGTTGAAAAATACTTGTAGTCCGGGGTTTCGAATCGCATGCCCGGTAGTGAATAGTCATATCTCTATGCTGATGAGTCCCAATTTAAAAAGGACGAAACGTATACGTACATAGATAATAAACAATAACAAATATTATATATATATATATATATATTTATATATATATATATATGGGAAGAGAAGGATGAAGGTAATCCGACGTGATGGGAAAATGAAAAAGGAAAACCAAAAAATGGATGTTTTTTATGTGTACATAAACGTTTTGTCTTTATTTATAAGACTTCATCAAGATGATAATATAGAGAAAAAAATGTCATGCAAGTACAGATACATGTAGGGTAGTCATATTGGGAGGAAAAATAAAATAAAATAATGGCCACTACTGGGTGGACGTCCGTACTTGTTGGAGAATAAAAATGAATTTTCATTTTCCCATATATATATATATATAAACTAGCAGGAAGACCCGACGTTGCTTGGGATTGAATAAGGATCACTGCTATGTATTTTTTCACTATGCTCATAACATATTACTTTCTTTGTTTTTACCGCCCCCTTCGTCCCCTTTCGCCCCTTAATATAGTTGGAAGAAGCTGAAATGTTGGAAAAATCTCTGAATGAATGTCTTATACATATGGTTTAAATTTCATTAAAATCAGAAATACGTATTTCAAGTTTTAAGAGGTTCTGTCCCCATCGATCATTTAGAGGTGGACGCACGTAGATATTCGACATATTGAGGGTAACGTAGAGATTTGGGACCACTTCCATTGTCTTCCCCAGAAAATTTTATGCATATAACTTAAATTTTATCAAGATATGATAGTTTTGAAGTTTAATGCGGTTTGGCCTCAATAGGTTACGAGGGCACTTAAAGATTTGGGACCACTTCCATTGTCTTCCCCAGAAAATGTTATGCATTTAACTTAAATTTCATCAAGATATGAGAGTTTTGAAGTTTAATGCGGTGTGGCCCCAATAGGTTACGAGGGTACTTAAAGATTTGGGACCACTTCCATTGTCTTCCCCAGAAAATGTTATGCATTTAACTTAAATTTCATCAAGATATGAGAGTTTTGAAGTTTAATGCGGTGTGGCCCCAATAGGTTACGAGGGTACTTAAAGATTTGGGACCACTTCCATTGTCTTCCCCAGAAAATTTTATGCATATAACTTAAATTTTATCAAAATATGATAGTTTTGAAGTTTAATGCGGTTTGTCCTCAATAGGTTACGAGGGCACTTAAAGATTTGGGACCACTTCCATTGTCTTCTACAGAAAATTTTATGCATATAATTTTAAATTTGATAAAAATAGGATATATTTGTAGTTTTAAGGGAGTTATCCTCTTTTAGCCCCTATAGGGGTACACTTAGAGATTCAATTGTTTTCTACCGGTAAATTTTACATAAGAATACACTTTTAGATTTTATGTAGATTCTCTAAACTTTCTTTCTATAGGGAACACACACATATAAAATTGACATTTTTATATACAGCTTGATGTAGTCACCATTCTTCCCATGACCTCTTTCCATCTATCAAAAAGCTTTTTATTACATGTTCAAAAAAATTCCTTAGTTTTTTTTTTCAGTTCAAAACCGAAACCTTTGCTCTTGGAGTCAAATCAGAAAAATTTGCTCCATTCTAGACAGATGGTAATCTGTTGGTGGGTGCTCTAGAGAATAGGATGGGTGAGACATAATTTCTCAGGCATATTTGCATAGGAGGTCTTTTTGTGTAGTGTGAGATCTACAGTTATAAAGGATGAGAGATATTATGTATATCATACTAGAAATACTAGGGAGACAGAAGTCATAACTACTCTTTTTGGATTTTCACCAGAGCTCTCTTAGCTGGATTGCGACCCTTTGAGAAGGGCGTTTGCCGACTTGGTCTTTTGGCCAAGATCAAAGTGTAGTATCTGTTCCGATGGATACTACACCCTATAGACCGGCATCGTCTTGGTCTTCGGGTCTTGATTCCGCCGGTCTGTGGGTTGGTCCTGTGCAGTTCTAGGAGGTCCACCCTCCCAGGCTTTACTTCCACGCTTTGGGGAGGAGTAAGTTTATTGCTTACTGCCTGAGGCGCCCCTACCGGGGAATGCCGACGGGGCTGCCCAGGCAATTTTTGATGGTCAGAGTGCTCACCTCTCGGGCGCTGGCTTTTCAAGTCCCACTTTCCCGACCCGACCTTGGGACACATCTTACCTTGTGGGAGTAAGATAAAACTTACTTACCAACGGTCAAGAAATGGTTGGCCTAGGGAGAGTTGTTGCTGCTTCATTGGCTGATTACAGTTTTCATACTAGAGAAGAAGAAGAAGAAGAAGAAGAAGAAGAAGAAGAAGAAGAAGAAGAAGAAGAAGAAATACAACAAGGAGGAGGAGGAGGAAGAGAAGGAGGAGGAGGATGAGAAGGATGAGGAGGAGGAAGATGAGGAGGAGAGTGTTTGCTGCAAGTGATCTTGTATGGCTTAACTGTCACGGGTTTTGTCTGCTCATGTCACAGCCCATTATGCTCGAAAACAAACGCACACTGAATATATAAAAAAATCTTAAGCCGATTTTGTATAAACAAAAACAATTACTCTTCATTCTGAAGTTGTTCAAATAAATCTCTTGACTAAAACTCTTTGGTGCCACTTAAACATTTGAAAGTTTTATTCGAATTATTCAGGTGAAAATTACTATTCAGACATATTTAAAATATTGTATAACGAAAAGTCTTTCATCGGCCACTCTAAACTCGGTTGCATTTATATAGCCAGCCAAAATTCTACATTTATTATTATAAAGCTCTCCTATGTATTGAGCACTTTTGAAATAAATACTGCGAAACATACTATAATATGCTGCTATATATATATATATATATATATATATATATATATATATATATATATATATATATAGCATGATATAAAATGAAATAATAAAATAAGGTGCGAATCAAATTTTATTAGAATTCAATGCTCAGGCAATGTTCAGCTCATAAGAACCCTGAATTTTGAACATTATAATATTCAACACCAAGTGAATTTTCTGAACTTTTCATATGATTTGGTTTCTTTATCGTTTTATTAATTTGCATACACCTTGGATACATTTTTCACTGTCATTTACTGCATCGATTTCAAACGGGGTTCCCGCCTGGATAATTTTTTCGTTTTTGGACTACCATTCACCACCTGGATCACTTTTTAATAAACATCTTGGATATCTTTCCTGAATGTTTTAAATTGTATGACTTGGATGAACTGTATAGCTTTAACAAAAAAGTATGTTTTGGGCTGATATATTTGATGTTTTATATACTTTTATGTATTTTTATATATATTTTTATATGTTTTCAAAGTTTAATTTTATTACCTGCAGTAATGTCATTGCGGTAATGGTCCTCTGAGGAGAAGAATTTTCTTTGAAAACTCATAAGTTAAGGACTTTAAGGTACTTTGCCTGAACATTGAATTCTAATAAAATTTGATTTGCACCTTATTTTATTATTTCACTTCATATAATGCTATTAATGCTCTATCCAGTATATTGAGCTTCAGTTTTATCCGGATGTTCACTAATTAAAGATACTAGTTGCCCTTTATATCTTTTGTTGGATTATCGAACACCATACACCTAACCAACATTACACAAATATTTTAAGCACCAAATCATATATTTAACATAATATTAAAATAAAACTTAATTTAATTTATATTCCCTGTGAAACTTCTTTATTTGCTGCGGTCTATATCTGGCAGCCATTTTGTTTTGTATTATTCTCTACACAGTCGGAGAAGAAAAAAATATTCTTCTTCTGGTCTAATTATTTTTGACAAAGGGATGTCTTTTCCCGAAATATCAAATAGTGATTTTTAATCACCCGGACATCACACGAACAGCTAAAACACTCTTGCTGTTATGTAAGAAAAAAAAAAAAAAAAAAAAAAAGGAAAAATAAATAGTAAGTCATATTTCGTATTCGATTTATTGTTATTGTTTTTGTTCCTTTCCTTTCAACTTGCATCTTACCCGGAATTGCATTGCCCACAGCCTTTCAAAAACTTACTACTACTATACCCAGCAATGCTTCAAGCAAACTACCATTCTCTACTATATATATATATATATATATATATCGTTAAATATAACAGACAACTTATGTCTGGATACCTTTGTGAGGATCCTTTCCATTAGCTGAATCAGTCTTTGTTTCGGTGGGGAATTGGCTGATGAATCTGCCATAATCGTTGGTGTCTCAAGTACTTTTGAGCCCATCCAGGTACATCTTCAGGGAATTAGGTAAATACCATGGTGTTGATATTACTAGTTAATTTTGGCGGGAATTACATTATTAATATGGAACTAAAGTTAGCATTATAAACATTTTAGAATGATATCTTTAGTATTAAAGTGGATTCTGTTAATGGCTGTTTCTTTTGGCTTTGATGTATAAAGCTTCCAATATATAGAGTTTTTGTTAGTAGCATGTTTTAAAATTGTGGTGTTTCCTACTAAGAGTTTTCGAAATTAAAACATACTACTAATAAACAAAAATTCTACATGTTGGAAGCTTTATACATCAAAACCAAAAAAAAACAGTCATTAACAGAATCAACTAGCGATATCATTCTATCGATTTTTATAACACATAAACAAACATTTACTATATTTAGTTTTATGCAAAAAGTGCAAAGAGAGGTGGAAGGCCTTCATGAAAATTCAGATATCTCCGATTTTTGTGAAATTTTAACAATAGGTGTTAGACATCAATTAATAGATATTCCCCAAATTTCAGTTTCTTTTGGGTATTTTGAAGGGGGTATAATATGGGCACAACTTTCGATTTGAAAATTCAAATATTTCAGATTTGCATTAAATTTGATCCATTGTCAATAGACACCAATTAAGCAAGATTTCCTGAATTTCAATATCTTGTGAAGATAATCTGAAGTTTAAACCTTAAATTTTAGACATATTTTAGAATCAAAATCATGTAATGGATTTTGATCAAAATTGAAATAAGGATTCTAGACATAAGGTTTAGTTGCATTATATCTTGATTTTAATCTTCATAAGGGGACATAAAGGTTGCATATTTATTTTTATCTAAATGAATAAATGAATATCCCTCCTATATTACCATCCAAACGGGTTAATATATTTAAATCAATAACACAACATCATATTTTAAAATATTGTATATATATATCGTATGTACGAAATGCACGAAGAACTCTTTTCATGCCAAATTTGCATAACTATTTTTTAAACACTTCATAATTAATTAATGTTTTGTGTCATTCATTCATAATTTTATCGTTCTGTTTATTCCATATATGTGCAATATTTTTGTCGATATTAACAGTAATTAATTGAAATAATTTAATACAAAAAGAATAAATTATTAAATCTTCCATAAAATATTTGCTAGGGGAAGTAATTTAAACCAGAGAGAAAGATCATAGCTTTACGACGACCAGAAAAGATACATGGGGCATAAGAATAGTCCCCCCCCTCCACACACACACACTCCCTCTCTCCCGTTAGCAACGCCATATAGAAGAAAGGGGGAAGCGTGTCTGGCTGCTTTCTCCCGTTAGCGACCAACGTCACATTTTAAAGATTGTTTTTAATAAATAAAAATAAATAAAACACACACACACAGACGCAACGAACACACACACACGCAACGAACACACACACACACAGCGAATTGATTTCCTCTTTCTGCACATGTTTTGGCGATTTCATTAAAATGGTTGAAATTACCAAAATGTTAATATGCGTGTTTACAACAAACTTATGAATTAAATGTTTAAAATTTAACACTTTCGTTTCAAGTATTTCGAGTAGCGAAATTTGCGAAGCGATAGCGAGCTGGCAAAGCCAACTAGTATATAAATATATATATAATACTAATGAGTCACTACTTACTAAAGCCAAAATCAACTCGAGGATAAGAATCGAAACGTTCGTGATACATGTGGAACATAGATTTTGTTTTTGATTTTGACACAAAAAAGGATCATTAGAAAAATAAAAAATAAAAATAATAAAAGTATAATCAAGCAAAGAATTCTATTATGTTCACCAATGTTTGCTTAAATAAAGAATGCTACTTAAATGCACACTATATATATATATATATATATATATATATATATATATATATATATATATATATATATATATATATAAGAAAAAAGAGTGATAAATATGCGACGATTGTCCAAATTTATTTCAAATTTCAATTGTTCAATGCAAGGTGTATTCACTATATATATATATATATATATATATATATATATATATATATATATATATATATATATATATATATATATATATATATAATGCGAGTTCCTGTCCATGTGATTTGTCAAACACTGTAAAGACGACTTACTATGTTGTCCGCTTGAAAAGACATAAATAGGGTTTCTTTCTATCCTTATGGCTGTTAAACTTGGCTTCATTAGTTGGGATGTCGGATTTGAGTTCAGAGGTGACTTGTGTCCGAGGTTTCAATCGTGCGACCAGCTGTACAGTTATCTCCACACTGACGATTCTGTAGAGATGAAACGTATACGTATGTGGATAATAATTTAAAAATAGTTATTATTAAATAATCAAAATGAGGAGGAAGAAAAGAGGAAAAAAACTATAAGGCAGTTTCGCCTGACAAAGTTGTTCTACAACGAAAGCTTGAAACAAAAAATGTAATAAATGAATTTTTCATTTAAATTGCACGATTGTTGATTTTCAAAATATTTCACTTTAATACCTTCTAATGCGTGCTTCAAAGATGTTGTCAATTTCCTTACACACATTATATATATATATATATATATATATATATATATATATATATATATATATATATATATATATATATAAGGGTGGCATGTCTTTTAGAAAACATTATTCAAGTTATCATGAGAATTTATAAACCAAGAAATGTTATTTTTTCTTATATATTTAATAATGAATACAATCATTTTTTAAAATACATATCTGAGACGTTCAGTGTTAAAACACCAAATAACCTTTTAAAATATTTTCTAAAAGATGTTCCACTCCTTATATTCAAATTAGCGCCCACCACACGCCTAACACATTGGACTTCACTTTCCAAAAAGCGTCAACAAAATCGGACGGCAATTTGCTATATTCTTGAAGTAACAAACTCTTGTGGTTAATACCAACAAAATGAGAAAAAAAGGAATTACTCTTCAAAATGGGTGTTTTAACACCGAAAGTCTCTGAGATATGTATTTAAAAAAATGATTTTATTCATTATTATATATATAAGAAAAAAAATAACATTTCTTGGTTTCTAAATTATCCATATATATATATATATATATATATATATATATATATATAATATTTGTTATTGTTTATTATCCATGTACGCATACGTCTCGTGTTTTTTTTAAATCGGGACTCATCAGCATAGAGATATGACTATTCACTACCGGTCATGCGATTCGAAACCCCGGACTACAAGTATTTTTCAACTGAAATCCGACGTCTTTAACCGCTCGGCCAATTTTAAACAGCGAATAAACGATGATAATTTTAACACTTTATCGGCGGCTTAACGTCTAAGCATTCTACTTCTTTTTTTAAGGGAACGAACGATGCATTATAAAGCAAGTGACGTCATGCTGTGTTAATACTACCATTACAGTGCTCTACTTTTTCGAGGAGCGACAAATATATATATATATATATATATATATATATATATATATATATATATATATATATATATATGTGTGTGTGTGTGTGTGTGCGTGTGTGTGCGTGTGTGTGTGTGTGATAAAAATGACAAACGGAAAACAAGTTAAAGTGCAGGAGAAAAACAAAGACAAGAGATTTTGACCGGTTTCGTTCTGGTGGAGAACGTCTTTAGAATATATATATATATATATATATATATATATATATATATATATATATATATCATTTAATTACATCTCCTCATCCTCCCATTGTCAGAATTTGAAAAGAGTATTTCCAATTAGTTTTGTAAAATTCTGATGGCGAGAAAGTTTTCAAAAAAATAATAGGAAAAAAATTCTTTATTTATTAATTGCGTCTTCGAGTTGACTCCTTTTGAAAATGACAATCCGAAAATCAATTCATCATAGAGAAGCTTTCATTCAAACGAGATAAACATTCGATATTGGCAGCTGAAATTTAAAAAAAAAAAGGGGGATTATTTTTGATTTAGAAATCTAATGAAATTTACCGATTTCAATGTTTTTATTTTGGCTGGAACCAGAATCACTATTACCTACTTCCGAAGCCTCTTAGATTAAGCAAGATGAAGCACAACACACATTTATATAACATGATAGTTATGGAATCAATAATCCAATGTAATGAAAAATACAAAAAAGGAAACTAAAAATTGTTTATATCTTCATCACCATTTCATCTTTATTGTTCAAAGACTTTTGTAATATTTCAGAAAATAATGCATTTAGGGAATTTTTATTTTTATATCTCTAAAAAAAAAAAATTTCTCTAATTGCACTATTCTCTCATATATTACAACATAATCATTCCTTTAACTTTAAACAATCTTCTCCTACTTCCATATAGTAGTACTGATTAAAGGAAATAAATTGTAGAAGTCATTATGTTGTTTTAATGTGTCCGAGCTTTTCTGTCTAGAAGTAGATCATAGCTCCAGACATTTAGGTAAACGATGTACATAACATCGATATTAAAACAAACAAAAAACATTCATTCCACTTCATAGACACATCACATATTCCGAATATTAACGTCTATGTTTTTTTTCGAAAAAACAAATAAAAACATTCTTTTCACATCATAGACGCATCACGCATTTCACATTTTAACTGCTATGCTTTTCTTCAAATCAGCCATCTTGAGAAAGTCTTTGAACAATAAAGACGAAACGTTAATGAAATTAACATATAACAAGACTACCTGACATTGAAAGGTAACATAAAATTCGTGTTCAAAACATTGTATATAACTTTATTTTATTGAAGTTCATCTAGAGTCTAAACTGGAAGGTATAATATATAGAAAACAAATGATATTGCTACAAAGTACCCATTACTCTGGGATAAAGCACAGCTCTACGTTATTGCTTTTCCATCATCTTACCTTGTTGAATCAGGATTTAGTCATGTTTCTCACTTATCAAAAGTTTGCAATAGATTTGACATTGTGAAAAGAGATCTTCGACTATCATTAACATCGATGGAACCAGATATAAAGAAACTTGCTGAGCAGCATCAACCACAGGGATCTCATTCAATAAATCTGTATTTTTTTTCTAATCACACACTTATTTTAAAATAGTTTATTATGAATTGTTTAGCAGTGTGCATAAATACTCAATAGAATTTAATTGTAAAATAATTTATTTACATTACATTAGTTTTCCTTCAAAATAAAGCATAATCATTCTTTGATTATTGATTTAATCCCTTTACTTTTTATTAGTGAAAAATAGAATAAGCTTTTCTTTTGTCGAATAGCTATGAGAGGGCCCACCAAAAGAAAAATAAGGGAAAAGGGGTCCATGGGTAAAAAAAGGTTGAGAACCCCTGATCTAGACAAAGGAATGAAGTCACTTGATATGAAGAGTTAAAAAGAACGAAAAATGTTTAGCACAAAGAAAGGAGATGCTACTTGACATTATTCTTGAAAAGACCAAGGCTATAGGTAGGAGGAAAACAGTCAACAGGAAAAAAGTTCCACAAGCCTGCAGTTCTTGGAAAGAAGCTACTGTAAAGGGAAGATGTATTACAACATCGTACCTAAACAGAGAATTGATGAAGACCACTAGACCAACGAGTCAAACGAGCTGGAACAAAGGAAGCAGGGAATAAATCAGACAATTCTGAAGAACACACACCATGATAGTACTTATAGAAGAGACTGAAACTAGCAACATCACGTCTGTGAGATAGAGGGTGCAAAGAAGAAGAACGGGTTGGGCCAATCAAATTACAGAAAGGGTTGAGCCAATCAAATTACAGATACATTTTTGAACCCTAACATAGTTATATAAGCTTTCCTTATCATAGGCACCAATCATAACTTTTTGTTGTTACCTTCCTCGGTCACCTGTACCCAAATATAACAGGAATAAGCTCCAGTTACAATCGACAGTTATGATAGCAACGTTCTGAGTTCTGTTATTGTTAACAAATCACTAATCCGTCGAAGTTATATGGAGATCAAGACAATATATTATTTAGTACGATCATCTCAAATTTATCCCCGATCTCGAAGACGTTGTGATTCTCCACCAAAAACAAAAAAGTGTTCCCAGGTGGAGTCGTGGTAATCAATGAGCATTTGTAAAAAGAAGAAAGATTTCTTTGCCGCCATCTGCATGAAAATGTTGAAGATAAGACATTATCAACTGAAAGAATGACAATGTTTGTCTATACAAAATTAATTCATTTTTATTAACAACTTATTAAGACAATCAAAAATTAAGGGTTGGTAAAGATGAGAGTTCAGAGTGTCCGGAAAACGTTCTAGGTGAAATAAAAATTGTTTCGCATGTAAAAAAAAATTGAGTACCCATGTTAGTTTCAGCTGCTGCTGCGTGAGTTTGTGTGTGTATAAATGGGATAGGCATTGTAGATGTGCATGTATATTAGCATGCCTGTTTTGTTAGTGAGAAAGTGCGTGTATGAACTGTGTACATGAGTTCGGTAAACAGCGGGTATATGCTGTCGCTATGTTTAGTAGTGTATCTGTCGAGGGCCTTCGGGCTCCAAAAGGTCTATGCAGGATGTTGTACGCACATGCGTTGTCTCTGAAAGAAAAAGAGGGATGAGGAAAGAAAAACGCTGTGTTTTCATTTTTATATTACGCTGGAAATCTCGGGATTGAATATTTCTTGTGTTGTGATTGGTTGAAAGTTGCGAGATACTTTCTGGGGCGATAGAAAGAGCCAACCATTTTTCCAGTGCCCTTAGCAACATATTTGATGCAAGTCTTCTATTTGAGGTCTGGAGCGAAAGTCAGGGGGGGGGGGGACTTCTTCAAGAGAACAATACTCAATCCAGGACGGGCAAAATTAATTCCCTAAACAGAACAATTTTGCATCACTTTTATGTCCCCTTATGTAGATTAAAATCAACATATAATGTTACTAAACTTTATATTTAGAATCCTTATTCCAAATTTGATCAAAATCCCTTACATGATTCTGATTCTAGAAGATGTCTAAAATTTAAGGCTTTAAATTAAGGTATCTGAATTTTCATGCATTGCTTCTTTGTACAAAACTAAACCTAAATATAGCCTACATTACGACCCCTTACGCATAGCATCTGTGTTCCAAAATTTATCATGATCGGTTAGTTAGTTTAGGAGTGAATCCTGTACTTATAAATATATAAACATATACACATACCTAACCTGATATAAATAGATATGTATGTTATCAGCAAAAGTCAATTTAATAAGCGTTATTCAGAGAGTGATGACAATTCCACCTAACAAGCCTTCCAATCGACCGCAGAGGTCACAAAATGCCATTTAATAAGTGTGTCTTCATTTCATTTTCTTCTCAATCTCAATTTATACTAAAATTCTTCTCTCCAAAAATCTTATATCTAATAAAATTTATATCTAAAAATCTTATATCTAAAAAGATCTTCTCTCCAAAAATCTTATATCTAAAACATTTATATCTTAAAATATTATATCTAATAAAATTTATATCTAAAAATCTTATATCTAAAAAGATCTTCTCTCCAAAAATCTTATATCTAAAAACATTTATATCTTAAAATCTTATATCTAATAAAATTTATATCTAAAAATCTTATATCTAAAAAACTCTTACATCTAAAAACTTACATGTAAAAACATTTATATCTAAAAAATCTTATATCTAAAAAAATCTTAGATCTAAAATCTTATATGTAAAAAAATTTATATCTAAAAATCTTACATGTAAAAACATTTATAACTATAAAAGCTTATATCTAAAAAATCTTATATCTAAAAAGGCTTATATCTAAAAAGGCTTATATCTAAAAAAGTATTCTATCTAAATAAAAGTAAAAGTAAAAGTTTTATATATAAAAAAAATTATATCGAAAAATCTTATATCTAAAAAATCTCATATCTAAAAAATATAATCTAATATATTACTAACAAGGTGATGTAGTTTTCTTGAAGCATTGTGTGTAACATGTATATAGAGAGGTCATAGAAGGCTATAACAATGCAAGAAGTGGAAATATGCCAGTGTTGAGAAGGAAGACAAAAACAAAGTGATTTTTATTATTATTATTATTATTTTTAACCTAGTTTACCCCAAACAAGGCAAGTTGCCACTGTGGGCGTAAGGGGCTACTGAGAATAAGGGTGAAAGTTTTGGAGGTAATCCTAAATTGGGAGCTGTGCAGTGAGATGCTTGTTCACATTAGTTTTAAAATGTCTGCATGTCGGTACAGTCGAGGAAACCGGGAGCAGGAAGGGTATTCCAAAGGCGAGCAGCTCGAGGAAAGAAGCTATTGGAGTAGAAGGCTCTCCGGCATCTGGGGGCCGCAGTGAATGGATAGGATTTAGCTGATAGTCGGGTTGGTTGAGTGTATTTACGCCGAGGGGGTACCAGTACAGCAAGTTTATCGGAACACATTCCATTGAAGTACTTGTAAAACAAGCACAAGGATGCAATATTGCAGCGATAGGACAGGCACTGGAACTTATTGGATAGTGAGGAACCTATTAGATTGGCGGTTCGTTTTGGACCTTGTCTAAGAGGGAGAGACTTGTGGATGGTGCACCAGCCCAGATGTGACAACAATATTCTATGCATGGGCAGATGGTGGTTTTGTAGAGATATAGGATTCTGTCAGATATGAGAAGTTTTCTAGCATGGTAGAGGGAGCCCACTTTCTTTGCAGCAGCCTTGGCAATGTCTTCTATGTATTTGTTCTAAATCATGTTACCTGTGAATGTTAGGCCAAAGAGTTTGAATGTTGGACTCTCAGGTAAGATGTTATTTGC
Organism: Sepiola atlantica; assembly: GCA_963556195.1. Taxonomy (NCBI): domain Eukaryota; kingdom Metazoa; phylum Mollusca; class Cephalopoda; order Sepiida; family Sepiolidae; genus Sepiola; species Sepiola atlantica. The sequence continues at coordinate 33,211,101 of OY744542.1, forward strand.
CATGGCAATCGGTGGTTGAAGAGGTTTCTTATAGTTGTATAAGGAAAGGAGCTTTGTCTTAGCTGCATTAAATGTTACCATCCATTTATGACCCAATTCCACTGAAGGTCACTTTCTAAGGATTCAGTCATTGCCTCGGATATGTGCACACCCGTTTTACCCACATGACAGGAGTAGAGCATGGTGTCGTCAGCAAATATACCCATCTCAGACACAATGTCATCAGGGAGGTTGTTTATGAAAATTAGAACAATAAAGAGATGACAGTTAGGATATCCACAGTAGACAGTGCTTGCTTAAATCCATACTGATGGTCAGAAAGAAGTTTAGCATTAACGAGGTGACAGACTATCGCTAGATTGATTAGAGATTCAAAGATTTTAGTGAAGAGTGGGAGTGGACTGATGGGGCGATAAGAGAAAAGGGAAAACAACAGTGTATATAATTTAACATTTTACTTGGGCAAGTAATAAAGAATGATGTACAATAGAAAATGGTAAATTCAACGTTCAACCTCCAGAAGACTGTCACTTAAAACTGATTGTGATTCAACGCTTTTATCCTGTGCAACATAGGTCCATGTAGAACTAAACATTGTGAAAATAAGAACCAATTAAACTAAATCCCCTGAAGTTTTTTTAGTTCTCTTTTGTTTACGAATGAGAAACCGATAATCCTTATAGTTTGTTTTGTTGAAAAAGATTATCTTCTATAATGAACGACTTCTTGTTGTCGCGGTAAAAAATTGGTCTTAAAAACTTGTGGAATTTCCATGGGGCCTGCTCGTAGAAGTTTAAGTTATCCGTGAGAGACTTGATCAAGATGATAGCGTTTCTAAACAAGATGGCGTCTTTCTTGCAGTTGTTTACAAAGAGATGATTATGGGCTTAGTGTTTGTTTTTTGATCTGCGGCACGGATTCCAGTCTTTTAAGATAACAAGAGGACGGTTTTCACAAGAGTCGTCGAATGAATTTAGCGATAAAAAAAAAAAGAGAAGGAAAAATATTGAAAATATTTTTTAAGAAGGAAAAAATAAGAAAACATAAGAGAAAGAAATGGTAAATATTATTATGATAATAAAATGTACTGAGCTTAACATTTTACTGCAGTTTCACGGTATCACCGATCTTCAGAAGTGTCTACGACTGGCATCAATCTGCTGTCTTAATTCACTTCTGTTCCGATTTTGGGAATCTTGTTTATCTGTTTGTTTAGATCAGGGGCGGGCAACCTTTTCAGAGTGAGCGCCTGATGAGACTTTTGGAAGGAGATCGCGGGCCGGAGTGAAAAACGAAATCTCAGAATTACTATATTTTGTTTACATGAATAAATTGTAGAAAAATTGCATTGAACACTCTACAAATCTGATATGATGTTATAAAAGGCGCCGACGAAGAGCCATTTTGGAATCATAAAAAATAATGACGGGGGAAGTAGCAAGTTGATCCAGCATTCGTTTTGACACACCTCACATAGGTTCTATGTGTCATGCTCTTTCCTCGTCTCTCGTTTCCTCTTTGCCTCTCTCTTTCTCTTTTTCTATTTTTATCTCAGGCTAAGGATTTGAAATTAATAGTTAAAGGAAAATGAAATATACATGCATCATCGCTCGCTGATATTTATACATTTTTCAACCCACTGCAAATCTTAATTGAAACCTACTTTTACGTCTATGTCACAAAATGATATGAGTTTTACGGGGAGGTCCGCAGGCTGGATTGCAATAATAAAGCATAACAGGGTGGCGGGCCGGATGCTAAGCCTTCGCGGGCCGGAGGTTGCCCGCCCCTGGTTTAGATAAAAGATTTATCTATTATATAAAAAGTAGGTATCCATAGATTTGCAGTTGTGATGTAAACAGTTCCGACTCCGAACGAAGAAATCCGAATCAAATTCCAACTTTTAGCGAAATATACAAATAAAAAAAGACATTGTACTTTTCTAGACAGACGACTATTTTTCAATCAATTCGAAAGATCAAGTTGCGACTTTTACGCATTTTTTTTGTATACCCTTATTATTTTTGCAACTTTTCATTTGGAATTTTTTGGATACCTTTTAATTTAAATTTACTAAAAAGACAAAACAAAAAATAAATTTCTTTTTATAACCAAAAACAGCTTTCGTGTTGACTATTATCATATGAAGTCTTTTTGTTTGGATGGGCTTGTCTGTTTGTATTTCTATGTTCAGATGATGTTCGCCATTATTCTTTTTCTTCTTTTATTTCTAATTTTACTTTACTTTTTCTTCTTCTCCCCCTCTGCCTTTTTCTTTTTTTCTCCTCCTCCTCGTCCTCCTCCTCGTTCTTCTTCTTCTTCTTCTTCTTCTTCTTCTTCTTATTATTATTATTATTATTATTATTATTATTATTATTATTATTATTATTGTTCCCCCCGATTTATAAAATCGGGAGACCTATGTTTTGAGGCATTTCCGTCCGTCCGTCCGTCCGTCCGTCCGTCCGGATTTTTCTCCGCAACCATCCATTGAATTTCTCTGAAATTTTGCATGAAGTTGTAACTTTGGTCAGGTTAGAAAGTGACATTCTCCGATTTATGAAAAAAAATCTGGTTAGCCCCCCAAGGGGTCAAAAGGCCCCGAAATGGCAAAAAATGACATTTTTTGCCCCATAACTTTTCATCCATCCATTCAATTTCTCTCAAACTTGGCCAAAATGTGGAGGCAATTGTTCCTAATAGAAAATACGTATCGCTGACCTTGGAAAAAATCTGGTTCGCGCCCCCAGGGGGTCAAAAGCCCCCAAAATGGCAAAAAATAACCCTTTTCTCCCATAACGTTTGATCCATCCATTAAATTTTTCTGAAGCTTGGCCAAAATGTAGAGGCAATTATTCTGGATATAAAATGAGCATCCTTGACCTCAGAAAAATTCTGGTTCACGCCCCCAGGGGGTCAAAGGGTGGTCAAAAATGCCCCAAATTGCCCAAATTTATTGCATTTTACACTCGCCACATTGAGTCACATACAGAGGGGGACCACGCACGCGCGGCTTGTTATTATTATTATTATGTACTCACTAGGAGTTCTCACACAGATCATCATCAGTGATTGCTCACTGATAATAGCCGGTGGTGTTCCCTGGAGTCTGAGTGATAACAATCTCCCCAGATTTCCAGTACTTTCCACCTCTTTTGATAATTATTGAAAATGACTCTGCGTTATTACAACAGCCGCTTACCATTGATTTCTCGCTGGCACGACAATTGATCTTTTCTGGGAATTGAGTGGTAATAAGCCTCCCCGAGGTCCCAGCAAATCTCTGCACTCTTCCAGTGGAGGTCTGGTTAGTGCTCCCCTTCCTTGGTTTTTCTATCCTCCTTGAACCTTCACAACTATTTTTTGTTGTATCAGTCTAGGCTGATGCCAGCTTTTTGGAGGGAAGGGGGTGGGGCAGTTTATACGATTTTTTTTCAATTTCAGTTCCTTCGGGTTCACGTGGTGTCCTTCTATGTTTTTTTTGTTTTATTTCTGTCGCAATTTCCATGTGGCTGCTTAGTGTTTGTAGTTTATGTAGGTTGGTTTCCACATTCGAGAATTCTCGTTAAGATTTCAGTTGTTTTTATGATTGCCGTCCGTTGTATCAGTTTTCCCTCGTATTTTTTCCAGTTTTTGGGGTACTGTTTCTAGTGCTCCTACGATTATTGGTATTATATTGACTTTCTTAATGTTCAATACTCCTTTCAGTTCTCTGATAAGTTCTGTGTATTTGCTTCGTTTTTCTGTCTCATTGATCTTCACCCTGTGGTCTGCTGGGACAACGAAATTTACAATTTGGCAGTTTTTTCCTTCTGGTTAATTGTTATGACGTCCGGTATTATTGATTATAAAAGTTTATCTGATTATTATTATTATTATTATTATTATTATTATTATTATTATTATTATTATTAAATAATTAATTAATTAATAATAGTAATAATTGTTATTATTATTAGTAGTAGTAGTGTTGCATACCCCTCGACTTGGGGTGCGGCGGTTCTCGTTTCATATACTCGTCCCTGAAAGGGCCGTGGCAGTTCCCGTTTAAACACTCGTCATTTTTAAAACATCATAAATCACATAGTTCATATATTGTTTGCATACCTTTAGATTTCTCCCTCGCCGTGTAGAGGGTCGCAGTCTCGATGTCGTCTAGTGGTTGAACTCCTTCCTCTTTCTTCTGCCGTGAACCACGCCGCTGCAACAAAAGCTCCATGATCGGGTCGGAAGACAAACAATCTTTTTAAATTTAATTCTTTTTATTACAAGCGTTAGTTATTTAATCAGCTGGGAGATATTAACTAACGTCGAGAGAGAGAGAGAGAGAGAGAGAGAGAGAGAGAGAGAGAGAGAGAGAGAGAGAACAAATTACTATTTTATCGTAGCTACTTATCAAATAAGTCTTAAGCATTCGTGGAGGGGGCGAATGATCCTTTGCCAATATTTTCTTAGGGAATAATTCCTCTATGTAAGTTGCTTGACGACATGGTAAAATCACGTCTCATAGGTTCGCCTCCTAAACCTAGACGTAACGGATCCCTGTTTCCCACGCAAAAGCCTGTGACGTCACAGAGCCTCTCGCAGGTGCACATTGACCCTTGATCTGGGATCTCGTCATGCGGTGACCTTGTCACGTCTGATTTCCGACTGTGAGAATAGGCCCCATTCTGCACTTGACTGCCGGGTCCACTCCGTGTTAATTCGTGCAAGCCAAACCAACGATTTGCAATAGATACGTCCATTCCCGTAGGGCCATTATCCAACAGTAGTAGTAGTAGTAGCGGGATCACGTGGAAATCCCACAATGCCTTCTATATCAATCTGTATAATTTACTGTTAATAATAATATTCTTTTTGAAATAATAAATTTCGGTTATAGTCAATACTATTTGGAAAAATGACTCCTTCGTCTTCCGTAAGAATATTTGTCATTGTCATCTAAATATTATTTTCAAAAAATAAAACGAATATATCTATTCTTTATTTATTTATTAAAAATTGTATCTTCTTATTGTAAAAATAATTATCAGTTAAATATTCTTTAAACTAATAAAACGAATGATGCTTTATTAAATATATATATATATATATATATATATATATATATATATATATATATATATATATTTAAAATTGTACTGTTTCAGTCGACGGGACGACATAATCTGATTTTGGAACAATTCATTTAAAAATGGGTAAAGTCGGAACATTTTAACTTAGCGACATCAGATTAATCATCAATCATCATTTTTACTGATCGGCCCATCTCACTTTTTTTAATGTGTGTGAAAGGTGATAATGTAATACGAACATGAAGTACGTTAGTGTATTATTATTATATAGATTATTGTTTATATATATATATATATATATATATATATATATATATATATATATATATATATATATATATATATATTAGTAGTATGTTTTTAAAGGCTGTGGGCAATGCAAATTCCGGGTAAGATGCAAGTTGTAAGGAGCAAAAACAATAAATCGAATACGAAATATGACTTACTATTTATTTTTCCTAAAATCTTACATAACAGCAAGAGTGTTGTTAGCTGTTTGTGTGGTGTCCGGATGATTAAAAAATCATTATTTAATATTTCGGGAAAAGAAACTTCCCTTTGTCAAAAATAATCAATACCAGAGGAATTCCCCGACTATGCAGAGAATCTGACAAGATTTTAGGAAAAATAAATAGTATGTCGTATTTCGTATTCGATTTATTGTTTTTGTTCCTTACAACTTGCATCTTACCCGGAATTTGCATTGCCCACAGCCTTTAAAACATACTACTACTATACCCAGCAATGCTTCAAGCAAACTACCATTCTCTACTATATATATATATATATATATATATATATATATATATATATATATATATATATGTTCTGCATTCCCTCTAACACGTTTCTCCCTCTCCCTTTTCTCTTTGTTCATTCTCCTTCCATCACAATCTTTCTCCCCTTCTCCATTTCTCCTCCCTCCCTTTTTTATCCCTCTCTCTTTCTTCCTTTTTCTATATCTCTCCATCTTGCTCTTTGCCTTTCTCTACCGGATTTTTCCTTTTTTCTCTATCTCTCTCTCTCTCTCCCTCTCTCTCTCCCTCTCTCTCTCTCCCTTCTCTTTGTTCATTCTTTTTTCCTTCTAGACTTTCTTCGCCTTTCTCTCTACATCCCTCTATATATCTCTTCATTCCACTCTCTTTCTCCCCTCTCCGCCATCTCTCTCCACCCTCCAGTTCAAACTATCCAATCAGCTAATGCCTTTTCGTCTTTCTATTTTTGTGCTACCTGCAAACTATTTTCTTATCCTGTGTCTAACATCACATGATTAAGTCTCGCTTAATATAAAAGAAACAAAAATGGATGAAAGCAAATATTTTTCAGTCAATATAAATTTATATATAGAAGATCGTCAGACATTGACCAATTTCTTGCTTCTTGCAAAAATATCATAGTAGCTACATGTTTACATCTTTTAGCAAAATGCTCGAAAGTCTGTTGTTCATCTCAATTAAAATGATTAGTGATGAATATCAAATCAAAGCAAATTTATTGGCAAAAAATATCAAAGTGCCCCCTCGACGTAAATTCACTCGACAATCAACTAAATCACATCCATTCACTGTGGAGGTCCCCAGATGCCAAAGAACTTTCTACTCAAATAGCTTCTTTCCTCGTACTGCTGGCCTCTGGAACTCCCTCCCTGCCCCCTGTTTCCCCGACAGTACTGACATGCAGAAATTTAAAACTAATGTAAGCAGACATCTTGCTGCGCAGATCCCAATTTAGGTTGATCCCGCCCCAACCTTCTCCCTTTTTTTTCTCAGTAGCCCCTTACGTCTACAGTGGAGGCCTGCTTTGTTTGGGGTGAACTATGTTTAAAAAAATTTTTTTTAAGCCATGCAAATGGACAGTTAGAAGATATATACATCAATCATCTTAAAAATATGATCAATAAAAAAGAAAACATGGTAATAATTGACCCCATAATTTAGTCTTTACTAAACTCTTAAAATCATGTTGTAAATGTTCTAAGTCCAAAGCTTCAATCCTATAAGGTTATTTGGTGTGGTTATTTTTGTTTTACAGCATAGCAGCCCTTTTCGAGTTATTTAATGCCGATCATTTTGGTAAAAGTTTTAATGCTTCAAGTTCGTTATATGTTTAAGTATTTATTCATGGTGTTTGGTTTGGTTGTTTTGTAGAGGAAAATTGTTGTTTTTGTTTTTGGCTTTGCAAAATATGATGGAAAAAAACAATAACATCAATGTTTGGTGCATTTTAGGTCAAGAAGCCAGTATCTTCAGACAGCCTTATCTGGTAGTACCAAATATCATATTAGGAATTACCAAAAAAGTAAAAAAAATTAAAAAAATAGCTAAAATGTTTTTGTTTCGTTTTTCATTTAAATGTTTATAATGTATTTACTTTTGGACAGATTTTTATGAAACTTCACACTATGACTGGAAAAATACTGTTCTTTAATATGTTGTTATTTGCACTCAAAATAATATTCTGAAGACATAGCTGTCGATTAATTATATAATAATAATAATAATCATAATCATCATAATAATAATAATAATAATAATAATAATAATAATAATAATAATAATAATAACTAGCAGGACCCGTGTAAATTACACGAAATGATGTTTTCAATACTAATTATCTTGTTTCTAACCTATACATTTTTTAATAAAATATGATAAGGTTTGACTTGTATATTTATTTTTTTAAATGAACAATACATGAAACAATTTACAAAACTTCTTTATATACAATATTACTAGTGAAGGTAGTTCCTCTTCTCTGGCCATGAGTATAATTATTCTGAGGACAAATTTTCACTCTTACACTGTTCATAGACCTTGCTCTTGAGAAGGCTACATAAAGTTGTCCATTAGTAAAGCGAAGTTGTGGTAGGTAGATCCTAACCTTATCGAAAGTCTGTCCTTGAGCTTTATTAATGGTCATTCATGAGTAGCATACAAAGATTCGGAAGGTCGTTGCTTTTGATGTAATCGTGACACACAAAATAACACACACGCTATCGTAATAATATGTGTCTTCCCGGTTGTCCCCTCCTTACCTCCCTTCCCCTCCCCCTTCGATGTAGAAAAAAAAATCTTAGAGGTTGGTTGGGATCGAACTATAAACCAGTCGGGTTGATGTCAAAATCCTACGTTGCTAACCGTTGCTAACCGTTGCGCCAAAGGGAAATAATTGAAAATATTACGAAACTAAGGTGACTTGAATGCTTTTCCAAATCTAGGTGCGGCACGCATGCGCAGAGCTTTTGATGTAAGCGTGACACACGAACACACATGCTATCGTATTAATATATAGATAATAAACAGGTGTACTCATAAAAATATTATGAAAGATGGCGAGTTTCATAGCAATAAAAGCAATGCATTTATTTATAGACATGGTCATGTAAACAGATATTGAAATAATTATTATTACCCGGATCTAAATATCAGGAGGACTAATAAGACCTCCCTCCCATTACAGGAAAAAAGACAAATAGTTAAAGAAGAGAAAAAAAAGGCCCTAAGCTAACAACCGGTTAAAATGTGATACACACATTTAGGTAAGTAGTTGCTAGCATATTAATATATTCATTTTATATGCTTCATCGGTAAAGTAAAGTAGTCGACGGCAATCCGAATGCTCATTTTTCATTATCTACAATACTGAAGTCTAGAGAAAGGCGCTACTCTTTTTCCAGGATCACTCCACTTACCCTTAATCCTCACCCTATAATGCTTAGTGTTTAGCAAGGAAGCATCAAGTACCATTGTTTTTAATTCTTTGGTATACTCCACCGAGGATTGAACCCTAGTCTCCCGGCTTATTAGCAAATATTCTTACCATTATGCCAAATGGGCAAATTTGTACTTTAGTATTAATAATATTTCAGTATCGAGCATTCCACCTTCCACTGAAAGTAGAATTTTATAGGGAATACAAATTCGCGTGTATATCTCGGTTAGGGGAGATGACATATGCAGCACCTAGTATTTCCAAATGGTCACCCATCTTGTACTGGCCAGGTTCAACGTCGCTTTACTTTGGTGATCTAATGGGAACAAGTGTGTCAATGTGATTATGTAATATTATTTAATAATTACAATATTGTCAATAAATAACTGCCATGACAGATGAAAATTTTGAATAAAATTTTAAAGGAAAGTACAATTTTATTCTATGACAAAACATACATTTTAAGACAAAGAATCAATCTTATCTAAAGTTTTGAGACAAAGAATCAATCTTATCTAAAGTTTTGAGACAAAGAATCAATCTTATCTAAAGTTTTGAGACAAAGAATCAATCTTATCTAAAGTTTTGAGACAAAGAATCAATCTTATCTAAAGTTTTGAGACAAAGAATCAATCTTATCTAAAGTTTTGAGACAAAGAATCAATCTTATCTAAAGTTTTGAGACAAAGAATCAATCTTATCTAAAGTTTTGAGGCAAAGAATCAATCTTATCTAAAGTTTTGAGACAAAGAATCAATCTTATCTAAAGTTTTGAGACAAAGAATCAATCTTATCTAAAGTTTTGAGACAAAGAATCAATCTTATCTAAAGTTTTGAGGCAAAGAATCAATCTTATCTAAAGTTTTGAGACAAAGAATCAATCTTATCTAAAGTTTTGAGACAAAGAATCAATCTTATCTAAAGTTTTGAGGCAAAGAATCAATCTTATCTAAAGTTTTGAGACAAAGAATCAATCTTATCTAAAGTTTTGAGACAAAGAATCAATCTTATCTAAAGTTTTGAGACAAAGAATCAATCTTATCTAAAGTTTTGAGGCAAAGAATCAATCTTATCTAAAGTTTTGAGACAAAGAATCAATCTTATCTAAAGTTTTGAGACAAAGAATCAATCTTATCTAAAGTTTTGAGGCAAAGAATCAATCTTATCTAAAGTTTTGAGACAAAGAATCAATCTTATCTAAAGTTTTGAGGCAAAGAATCAATCTTATCTAAAGTTTTGAGACAAAGAATCAATCTTATCTAAAGTTTTGAGACAAAGAATCAATCTTATCTAAAGTTTTGAGGCAAAGAATCAATCTTATCTAAAGTTTTGAGACAAAGAATCAATCTTATCTAAAGTTTTGAGACAAAGAATCAATCTTATCTAAAGTTTTGAGACAAAGAATCAATCTTATCTAAAGTTTTGAGGCAAAGAATCAATCTTATCTAAAGTTTTGAGACAAAGAATCAATCTTATCTAAAGTTTTGAGACAAAGAATCAATCTTATCTAAAGTTTTGAGACAAAGAATCAATCTTATCTAAAGTTTTGAGACAAAGAATCAATCTTATCTAAAGTTTTGAGACAAAGAATCAATCTTATCTAAAGTTTTGAGACAAAGAATCAATCTTATCTAAAGTTTTGAGACAAAGAATCAATCTTATCTAAAGTTTTCAGACAAAGAATCAATCTTATCCAAAATTTTGACGAAAAAAAAGATTTTTCGGTGCTACTTGACACAAAAAATACGCAGTTAAAAAATTAAATAAGATTATAATTTTATTTTATGCAGACTTGTTGTTTCGATACTTATTATTTCAAATTTTAAAGATATCAGACAAAGATTTTTACAAATGTGTATCTTTTGAAGTGAAGTAATCTCCATCTATTTTGATAATTTATCAACAAGAGAAGATAACTCATGATTTTGACGATTACTCTGTAATTTATTTGACGATGATGAGGACGAAAACATGCTCCTTATTAACAACAAGACTTATCGTAAGACTGGCATGGTGATCAAGACTCTAAATTCGATTTTACATCATAACTCAAATGGCGGGAGAGAATGAAACTCATCTATAGATCATAAAGCAATCAAAATGTTAGCCATTTACATACTCGTTTGCAAAAGAAGAGAATTTTTTTAATCTTAAATAATTAAAAAAAAACATACTACTTGTATGTTTTCACCAAAACTTGGAATAACATTACTTTTCTACACAAAAACAAGCTTGCGTGAAATAAAATTTAGTGAAAAAAAAAAAAGTAGCTCTTTCAAGTTTTTTTATAACGATATTCAATTTTTTTTTAAACTTTCGAAGCAAAATTTCTACTACTTTAGTGATTAATCACAACAAGAGAAGATAACTCGTGATACAAATGATCATGGGTTTTACGATTACACTGGGATTTATTTGATGATGATTGGGATAAAAGTAGGCCTTTTGTTAACATTAACACTAATCCTAAATTCACAATGGCGGTCGAGACCCTACATTCATGCACATATCGTAGTCAAAGTGGTATCCATTTACGAACTTGTTTCCAAAAGATGAGAACATTTGAAAATGTTATATTTTCTATAAATATAAAACTCAATGTCTGTGTATATGAATATTTTATATTAAAATTTGAAAACCAAAACATGATGCGATTTTAAAATGAATAAAATCATTTATTTATTTCTAAGCTAAGACGTTCGATGAATACATAATTCTCACAGCAAGATTTTTTAAATTTTTTTTTACTTCTTCATTTTATTGGTATTAACCCCAGGCGGGGGGGGGGATCCACTGTAGAGTCAGAAAAATATGTCAAGTTGATAAAGACGGCAGTTCAAATTGAAATAATGTCCAGTCAATGTGCTACGCTGCTTTGGTAAGTTTTGAATAAGGAAATTGACCACATCTTTGAAACATCCATGTATATGAATATTTTATATTAAAATTTGAAAACCCAAACATGATGCGATTTTAAAATGAATAAAATCATTTATTTATTTCTAAGCTAAGACGTTCGATGAATACATAATTCTCACGGCAAGATTTAAAAAAGTTTTTTTTACTTCTTCATTTTATTGGTATTAACCCCAGGCGGGGGGGGGGGGAATCCACTGTAGAGTCAGAAAAAATATGTCAAGTTGATAAAGACGGCAGTTCAAATTTAAATAATGTCCAGGCAATGTGCTACGCTGCTTTGGTAAGTTTTGAATAAGGAAATTGACCACATCTTTGAAACATCCATGTATATGAATATTTTATATTAAAATTTGAAAACCAAAACATGATGCGATTTTAAAATGAATAAAATCATTTATTTATTTATTTATTTCTAAGCTAAAACGTTCGATGAATACATAATTCTCACAGCAAGACTTTTTCTTTTTTTTTTTACTTCTTCATTTTATTGGTATTAACCCCAAGGAGGGGAGGCGAATCCACTGTAGAGTCAGAAAAATACGTCAAATTGTTAAAGACAGCAGTTCAAATTTAAGCAATGTCCAGTCAATGTGCTATTCTGGTTTGGCACGTTTTGAATAAATAAATTGACCACATCTTTGAAACATCCATGCATATGAATATTTTATATTAAAATTTGAAAACCAAAACATGATGCGATTTTACAATGAATAAAATCATTTATTTATTTTTTTTAGGCTAATACTTTCGATGAATACATCATTAAAATATAAATATTCCTGGGCAACGCCGGTTCGGAACAGCTAGTAATAAATTGATGTCAGCTTTATATTTTGTAGCTGAATTGTGTGAGATTAGTAGTTATGTTTCCGAAATGTGAAAATCATTTTTTCTCCCTCAGTATGAAATGGAAGCCTTGAAAAAAAGGAAAGGTTGATCAATAAATTCTTTAAAATTTTATATTTTAAAATTTGGATCTGCGCATCAATTCTGACATCGGCTGCGGTTGTCATGACACAGGAATAACTATTTGGTTGTTAATGCAGGCTTTTCTATTTAACAGCTGCGTCGCCATTTTAAAAATGTAAATTTAATACAACGCATAAAAATTAAAATATCATTGACAATGTTGACAAATGCACCCCAAAAACAGCCCTGACCTTTATATTAATATGCGTGCGTCTCTGTGTGTGGCTTCCGTACTGTTTTTATTATACACTACTTTTATAGACTAGCTGAAGTAACCATCTACATAGGGTAAGGGATGAAAACAGCTCTAACCATATTATTATATGATTTTTGTATGTGTGGTTTCTATACTTTTTTTTTTATTATACACAAGACTACCCGACTTGCCTGGGGCATGAATAACAAAATAGGAGAGTAAGAAAAAGGGCATCGTCAAGGTGTTGCATAGCCGTCCCGTCATGGGTCGTGGCAGTTCTTGCTTACCTGGTGTATCAGCTTCGTCCTGGCTGGCCGCACGCCGTTCATCGTAATGGTCGCACGCTGCAGTCATCTTAAAGCACAACTCAACCAAAGGCCGTTTTTGAGTTTCCAAATATTTATTAAACACAACACAAGTCTTCAGTTGGCTGGCACAGAGGGAGTGAGAGAGAATCACCGCAATACGTACATTAACTTCTTCTTTAATTCATGCCTAACGCCCCCACTGGCGTCCCAGCCGGAGGTGGCTAACATACGTCTACACGCACCAAATTCTGGAAAGCAAGAGGGCGGATATCGTCACAACGGAAGTGACAACGAGACTTCCGCTGCTCCTGCTAACATCAACATCATCATCATCATGATCATAACCATCAGCATCATTATTTAACAAGGGATTGGTTAATCTTCCTGTAACAAAGGATATACGAAGATAGAGCAGAAATTAAAATGAATAAAGTCTCAGTAGAAAACAGGTTAGGAAAGTGAAGTGGATCATAACTAAGTGCAATGAAATATAAGTATAACAAGTAAAATGGTGTGTAGGTGCGAGTACGTGTAGGTGTAGGACATCTGCATTATTGATGTCTATAGTAGGAAGGGGTAGGAGAAATGACCCAGTATAGAAAATCAGCAGCAACATATTAGAAGGGGGTGCGAAGGTGAAATGAAGAGTTGGTCAGTTAGTGAGAGGGTAGATTATATAATGAAGACTGAGTTGAGTTCCTGACAGTGGTTGTTCAACGGGTGAAGTCTGGAGATAACGATAGATTCCGTGATTCTTAGGTCCCCAATATTTCTGATAGAGCCAAGGATAGAGATGCGGATGTCACGTTGTGTAGTATTGCATAGGGTGGTGTGTTTGTAGAAGGAGGATATAGTGGCGTTCATGTGTTCCTTGATGCGTAGATGCAACGGTCTTGTAGTGCTTCCTATATAGAAGCTATTGCACTTGGTGCATTGTAGGTTGTATACACAATTTGTGCAGTGGCACAGTCTGGTGTTAGCGATAGGGTAATTAGCCACGGAGCAGGGTTCGGGGGTATGGTTAGTGTGTCGTTTAGATAGGTGTTGGTGCAAGGAGGTGCCGGTGTGAGTAAGTTGGATGAGTTTTAAGAAGCAAGTATTAGAAAGGGTGCGGTGTCTGCATGTTTTGGTCTTATTTAGGTGAGCTATGGTGGTAGCCGTCAGTTAGGGCTTGATGGAAGTCGTTGGTGTGTGCAATTTTGTTGGCAGTAGATGAGCATTTGTTCTGTATGCGGGTAATTTCATTGCGGGTGAAACCAAATTTGGCTTTAAGGGGTAGGACGGACATAAAATGTATAAAAAGATTTTTGCAGGCAGGTTTCCTGTGGAAGTGTGTATGTATGGAACCATCTTCAGTGATGTTGAGGTTGAAGTCAAGGAGTGAGAGTGAGCCAGAATCGTTGAGGTGTTCGATGCTGAATTGTATGTGGGGCTCAGTGCTGTTAAAATTGTTAAATATTTGGATGGATTCATAACGAGAATATGTGAGGATAAATGCATCATCTTCATATTTAGAGAAAATTTATAATAATAAAAGGTGGAAACTTCAAAACTCATTCCACTCTTATATGTCTTAATTTGCTTCAGTTCGTGTCTATCCATCACACCTCTGCAATGTATTGGCTTCTATAAATTACATTTATATACACACTAAACAATGCGTTAAGCAAACTACATAAACCTATTAAAAATATATTTTTTATTCACTACAAAAGTTTTGTCATTTCATTTTCTTTTGATGCAAAATATTCATCTTTTTGATTGTTAACTCTGTTCTTGTAATCCAGTAATGAAATTAAAGGAACTTGTCTTCAACAACACCGCAACGAACACCGACTGATTAATCTCAATCTCGACTTGACTCCACTCCACTCCACTCTACTCTACTCTATTCCACTCTACTCTACTCTATTCCACTCCACTGCACTCCACTCTATGTTACTCCACTCCACTCCATTCCACTCTACTCTATTCCACTCCACTCCACTCCACTCTATTCCACTCCACTCCACTCCATTCCACTCTACTCTATTCCACTCCACTGCACTCCACTCCATTCCATTCTATGCTATTCCACTCCACTCCACTCTACTCTATTCCACCCCACTCCACTCCATTCCACTCTACTCTATTCCACTCCACTCCATTCCACTCTACTCTATTCCACTCTACTCTATTCCACTCTACTCTATTCCACTCCACTCCACTCCACTCCACTCCACTCCAATGTTCTCTCTAATATGTAAAAAATTCAACTGCTTGTCTTCTCCAAATTCGCCCCTCTTAAAGTAGTTTCTCCCCTCATATGCAAATTAATGCTACCTATAAAAAATTTAACTACAAACACAAGTTCTTTTTTCCACTGAAAATTGAGTTCCCACCATGCAAAACGGTCCACATGCTTCAAAGCTGGTAACCCTTCATTTTCTTTCCATTTTTACAGTAGGCAACATTTAATCTTCCTTTGTATTTTAGACCACAGTTCTCTTTGAAGATATGTCAAAATAAAAATGCAGTTATCATTTAGAAAGTGTCAGCTAATTCATGTAGAGTTTAGTATTAACTCATTTTTTAGTATAGAGAATTTTAACTCATTTTTTAGTATAGAGAATTTTAACTCATTTTTTAGTATAGAGAATTTTAACTCATTTTTTAGTATAGAGAATTTTAACTCATTTTTTAGTATAGAGAATTTTAACTCATTTTTTAGTATGCGACGAACCATTTCATTAGAACCAGATCTGTCTGTGATAACGTTAATAATGTCACATATTTCCTCATGTGCATCCGTTTAGGGTCCTCCTTCCATCTGACCCAATTAAGTGTTGCTTTTTATTTATATAAGCAGCCTGCGGACGTAGTTGGCGACAGATAGTCAATATTTTAGAAAATTTCCTCTATGCACTAAATCTATGATTAAAACTTACTTAGGGAAATAAGAAGGTTTTAAGGAAGATTCCGGCTTATTTTCCTTTGGCACTTTGTAAGAATGGTTTTGTTGTTCTAAAAAAGCGGACGACGGAATGTGCATTTGTAAGAATCAATAGATGTATTTTTCTGCATCTCTGCTTTCTCCTGGAGATAGCAGGGTTTTGAAATAGCGCGGTTGCATTGAATATATTTGTTTATATGCTTATCGGAATATTCAAAGAAAAAAAAACTTGAAAAGAGAGAGAAAAATATTTTAGCTCAAAGATTTTAACTTTAAAGTTATAATATGCATATATATATATATGTATGTATGCAATCCTATGAATGTATAATTATGTATTTACATATATGTATGAATATAATATATTAATAAATTCATATATATATATATATATATATATATATATATATATATATATATGCATGAATATATAATATACACATGCATTTATATGTATGCATGAATATAGATACAAATCTATATACATAATTATGTATTTATATGTATGCATGAATATAATATATACAATCATATATATGTATGTATATATATGTCTGTAATGCTGAGTGTCATTTAAAAATATGCTGTTGAGAGAGAAATTATATATATATATATATATATATATAGAGAGAGAGAGAGAGAGAAAGAGAGAGAGAGCAGAAATAAAGGGCAGGGGAACAGTCCTGTATATATGTAGAATTTAATTGGACATAGATAGATAGATAGATAGATAGATAGATAGATAGATAGATAGATAGATAGATAGATAGATAGATAGACAAATGGGTAGATATATGGTTGGATAGACAGATAGAATAGGATTGATAGGTGTATAGATCGATAGATAGACAGATAAGTGTATAGATAGATAGATAAATAAGTTGATAGATGGATCAATAAGTTGATAGATAAATAAGATGATAGATAGATCAATAAGTTGATAGATAGATCAATAAGTTGATAGATAAATAAGTTGATAGATAGATAAATAAGTTGATAAATAAGTTGATAGATAGATGGATTGATAGACAAATGGGTCGATAGATGGATAAATAGATAACTGATGAATGGACAGACAGACACACGCTCACCCACATCAATTTTTGTATGTATGTATGTACACATACGCATGCCAGCGTGCCACCTATCTGTTCTATGTATGTGGATGCGTACGTGCACATGCGTTTGCATGCAATGCATATAGGTTCCCGTCTATACATGTATGCACCTTCGTTCTTATATGTATGTAGATGTGTGTGGTCCGCATGTTGTCTGATTTGTTTTATGATTTGTTTAATGCTGGGTTGAATTTAGATATAAAGTTTTTTTCTTGTGTTAGAAGATATCAGTAGTTTTGGGTTTAGAAGATGGGCATTATTTTTTATTTACCTCTGCTACACGAGTGCACATGTTGAGAGACAAAAATTTTCTATTTTCTTTGATTTTTATGTTGCTTTTATGTAAAGCAACTCTATTATTAAGTATTTTGGTGGCGCCTATATAAGATTCGTTGCATTTTATATACTCTAGTACATAGATAACATTTTTGGAGGTGCAGTTTAAATCTTTTTTAATTGTGAATGTTTGTGTTGTGTTTTTGAATGTGTATGAGTTCCCTTCTATTATTATGTCACAAACTCCACATCTTTCCTTGTTGCATTTTGTGACCCCTTGTGTTATGTGTTGGTTGAGTTTGAATGAGGTTAAAATTTGTTTGAGATTTTTTGGTTGGCGTTTGCTTTTTATTATTTTCGTTGTTTTTAATATGTTGCTTAGTTTGTTGTTTTGGTTGAGTAGGGTTAGGGTTCTTGTTATTTATGTGAACAGTTATGGATTGTTTTTGTTGTGTGTAGAAACGTATGCTAATATATGTTCTTTGTTTCGTTTTTTAGCGATTCGTAATTGTTCTAATGGTATGTTTTCTGCTAGTTCTATACCTTTGTGTATTATTTGTAAGGGGTATCCTCTCCTTGATAAGGTTTTTCGTAGTTCCTCCAGTCGGACAATCCGGAGGTGTTTGTCACTGACTATAGTACAGATTCTACATGCTAGGGAATAGGGTATAGATTTTAGGCAGCTTTTGTGGTGATGGCTCTTAAAATGAAGATATTGTTCGGTGTCTGTGGGTTTGTGGTAGATGTCTGTGATAATATTATTGTTTTTGATTTTAATTAGTATATGTAGAAAGGTTAGTTCTGTGTGATTGTATTCTAGGGTGAATTTAATTTTGGGGTGTAGGTTTTGTAGTATATTGTAGAATTTATTGATGTCCCCCCACATGGGTTAAAGCAATCATCTAGGTATCTTTTCCAATATTCTATGAAAAGAGTTTGAATATATGTTCTATCTTTTTATATAGGATTTCCTCTAGGTAGGCTAGTGTTAGGGTAGCATATGTTGGTGCCATTTTAGTTCCCATTGCTGTACCTAGGGTTTGGATGTAGTTTTTGTTATTGAATTCAAGTGAGTTATTGTCGAGAATAATGTCTATGCTGTCGATAATGAATTGTTTGGAGAATCTTGAGTGTAATATTTGTGAATGTTTGTCAATCAAGTATGATATTCCGAAACAGCTAATGCACAATAGCAACACATTCAAATATGCCAAAATAAACCCTTATAATAACAACACCAATTTTCCCGAAAAAACAACACAATCCTCTAAAAAACACAAAATATATAGAAAGTAATCACTCTTCAATAACTTCCCAAATCAACGAACCAAACAGCACTCACTATTTTTTAGAAACTCCTCTCCAAACAACAACCCTAGATTAGACAACACAAAACGCAAAATCATCAATTTATCCTCATATACATTAACAAGGGAAGAAATAGAAATACTAAAATTGGGCCTCAAATTCTGCCCAACTCCCAAAAGTAATATCACACTGAATAACTGAAGAAGGACCTTAAAGAATTTGAACGCAAATTTAGACTAATAGAAGCATTAAATAAGAATGAAAACAAAACAGATGACTCATTAGTAAAAAAAAAAATCAACA
This sequence comes from Sepiola atlantica, assembly GCA_963556195.1. Classification (NCBI taxonomy): domain Eukaryota; kingdom Metazoa; phylum Mollusca; class Cephalopoda; order Sepiida; family Sepiolidae; genus Sepiola; species Sepiola atlantica. Next base: position 33,230,216 of record OY744542.1, read on the forward strand.
TACTTCCCTAACAAACACAACGATATGAAAGAACTAAACACCTTCTTTGAAAACCTCTGGAACTCAACCACCAGTGAAAAGCGAAAGATGCCCCCTATAAATATGCCCTCTAATTACAGTATTGATTTACTCCTCTCCAGGAGTTAGGCACAAGGCCAGTTTTTATCTTACTCCCACAAGTAAGATGTGACCCAAGGTCGGATCAGGAAAGTGGGGTTTAAAAATTGCCTGGTCAGCCCCGTAGCATTCCCCGGTAGGGGTGCCTCAAGGCAGTAAGCAATAAACTTACTCCTCCCCAAAGAGGGGAGGCGAAGCCTGGGAGGGTGGACCTCCTAGAACTGCACAGGACAGTCCCATAGATCGGCGTAAATCAAGCCCCGAAGGCCAAGACAATACCAGTCTATGGGGTGCAGTATCCATCGGAACAGATACTACACTTTGATCTTAGCCAAAAGGCCAAGTCCCTTGTGTCTCAGTTTATTTATCTACCTCCCACAAGGTAAGATGTGACACAAGGTCGGGAAAGTGGGATTAGATAAGCCAGCGCTCGAGAGGTGAGCACTCTGGCTATTTAAAAATTGCCTGGGCAGCCCCGTCGGCATTCCCCGGTAGAGGCGCCTCAGACCGTAAGCAATAAACTTACTCCTCCCCAAAGAGGGGAGGCAAAGCCTGGGAGGGTGGACCTCCTAGAACTGCACAGGGCAGCGTGTAGTATCCATCGGAACAGATACTACACTTTGATCTTCGCCAAAAGGCCAAGCCCCTTGTGTCTCAGTGGCAATATGCCTTGTTTGGGGTCAAATAAAGTTTTTTTTTTAAAAGACAAAGTGGGTGTCAATAAGCAACACAGCAATGAAAGTAAAAAGACTCCCGGGATACGCCGGGTAGGGTTAGATAATAAAATAGTTTACCAGTAATAAAAACAACAACTTTCAAACTAATTATATATATTCATTGTTTTTGTATTTCATTTCATGTTGTGAGCGTCTGCCATGCCAAGTTATTTTTGGCAAACTTCATTTCAAAGGGGAATATGAAGTCTGGAGGTACAAAATGAACAACAAAAATAAAACATAAAATGCTTATAAAAGCAAGAAAAGCTGAGACATTCATTGAATGCTCAGTAAGATGGCGTTATTTTTTATATCCCTTACAAATTGTAATATAATTGCACGGATAACCAATTCTCTTGTCTCAAATGCAATGAGTTGAGTTTGAGTGCCTAACACAACAGTCTCTTACTATTATACATTGATTGATTTCATGCAGTATCGCCATCTTTGTTTTTTGTGTCTCTTTTTTGTGTCAGATATTTAAGTCTTTTTATATGTATCCTTGAATCCCTACAAGGTGCACAACAGTTTGAAATAGCATTTTCATTACGAAATGCACAGAGTGAATATTGATTTACTCCTCTCCAGGAGTTAGGCACAAGGCCAGTTTTTATCTTACTCCCACAAGTAAGATGTGACCCAAGGTCGGGTTGGGAAAGTGGGGTTTGAAAAGCCAGCGCCCGAGAGGTGGGCACTTTGGCCATTAAAAATTGCCTGGGCAGCCCCGTCGGCATTCCCCGGTAGGGGCGCCTCAAGCAATAAGTAATAAACTTACTCCTCCTCAAAGAGGGGAGGCGAAGCCTGGGAGGGTGGACCTCCTAGAACTGCACAGGACAGACCCATAGACCGGCGTAAATCAAGCCCCGAAGGCCAAGACAATACCAGTCTATGGGGTGCAGTATCCATCGGAACAGATACTACACTTTGATCTTAGCCAAAAGGCCAAGAACAGCTTCACACCTTATCCGATGGTATTTCAAACATAAGCTTGACAGACCAACGAAAATGTTATTTCAAACTGAAGATTGACAAACTAACGAAAGTTATATTTCAAACAAACATAACAGGAGAGATGTAAATGTCATTTCAAACTTTAGCTTGATAGACCAACGAAAATGCTATTTCCAAATTAAGAGTGACAGACCAATGAACATTTTTGTGTTGATATTTGGATAATAGCATCGAACGAGATTAACTTAATTCTTTACATCCATACTGGCATTCTGAAAAGAAAATTCAAAATTCAAAATTATCTCATGGTTGCAGTAGGAGAGTTCCAATTTGCATAATAGTATCGAATGGAATCAACTTCCATCTTCACATTCGAAGTGGCGCTCACCCACTCAAAATAACAGTCGACCAGAAAACAGCAATTCTCCCTCCTTTGACAGAAACATAACTCATGGAATGTTAGGACTAAGTTGTTAATAATTCCTGCTGCCCTCACAGACATTTACCGATCCGCATCCTTTATACCTTAAACTGTCAGCAAATCCCTTCCTCTCAAAAGTCTCTACTTCCTGTATTCATTCAAGGGAAGTAACTCATCTTTTATCAGACATATTAATAAATATATGGATACTTGTGCGTTTGGACGCGGTAGTGAAATATGGCAGTTAAAAATAAAATGACAGCAAAACTTTACGAAATGATTACTTGGTATCAAAAAATATTAGCGTACACCAAAAATTATGGAAAATGATGAAGTAGAATTTTAATAAGAAATAAAATTAATTTTATGCCGTTGAGACCAAGGGCAGATAATCAGTGATCCTTGAGTCATTAACTAAGACGAAAATTTCTGATAATGGCTAAAAAAAATGGCAGACTGCTCTGGATTACAAGTCATAGTTTAATTTCATAAATAAAAATTAAAATACTCGATTATTTTCCGTAATTTTTGGTGTATGCTAATATTTTTTATTAATAAGAAAGTTTTTCGTAAAGTTTGCCTGTCATTTCATTTTAAACTGACATATTTCACTACCGCATCTGAATGCACAAGTAGCAATTTACGTGTATAACCATCGGATGTAGTTTCATATCATATCTAGGACAGGTTCTATTTAACTCATAGACAGGACCCTGGCACGTACTACCACTCTGGGTCAGAATGCGCCTGGGTGTAATAGCAACTAAGGTATAACTCCGCACTCCCCAAAGCTTCCAAATTGAGGGCCTCATCAGCAGATATAGTTTAAGGTCATTTGGAAAACCATTATAGACTAAATAATAACAAAAGTTCTATTGAACTATACAATGTTCGACTAATTTTCTTCAGAAGGCTTTTCCTTAATTATGGCAAAATGTTTATAGGCCAGATTGCCCTTCCTGACACCAACCCAGTGAGGTAATTTGGACCGAGCTTATTTATCAAGACACCATCTATAGATGATTGCCCACCAAGGCTAAAGAGCACTTCACCTTCCATTTTTTATTTTATTTGTTTTACTATAAAAAAAGCAGAATTATGTGACTTGTTCTGTGCTTCAATCACCCACCGCAGAGTCCAAC
>OY744542.1:33236062-33261062 GCA_963556195.1 Sepiola atlantica
ATATATATATATATATATATATATATATATATATATATATATTATAATAATATAAAATGAAGTAATAAAATAAGGTGTCAATCACATTTTATTAGAATTCAAAGTTCAAGCAAAGTATCCTTAACTTGAATTCTAATAAAATTTGATTGACACCTTATTTTATTACTTCATTTTATATTATAATATTAATGCTCTATCCAGTATATTGAGCTTCAGTTTTTATCCGGATGTTTCACTAATTATAAGATATTAGTTGACGCTTATATCTTTTGTTGGATTGCTTCATATATATATATATATATATATATATATATATATATATATATATATATAAATATATATATATATATATAATCAGGTTATGTTAGAAAGAAAACAATAAAGTGCTCGATCGCAAAAAAAGTGAGAGTTAAAGGCGTACCATAGTTTCATCCAGATTGACTGACTTTTTAAAAGTTAAAAAAAGTCAGTTCATCTGGATGAAACCGCGGTACACGCCTCTGAAATATATAATGTATAGTTTGTTAGATAAATAGTTTTATATATATATATATATATATATATATATATATATATATATATATATATATAGCCTATTTATTATTTTTTTAATAATATGAAACGTCCTCTTTAATGTACTAAAAACATGTTTATATTATTAAAACTCGTAAATAGGTTGGTATTATTTATTTTTTTCTGACAAAAAAATGTCTGTCCAATGTCACGACATGACATAAGCGATCATGAATTTGTTCTCAAAATCGGGAATTATTTTTGTCAACAAGTGAGAAAATATTCTAAAAATGACGTCACCAATTTTTTTTTAACTTCTGAATATTAAGCATTATTTAATATTAGTGTACACTCTCCGTCTAAACTGACGGAAAAAATGTGTTCCGTCAGTGTTCGCACTCGCTATTCATCTAGATATATTACTAAAATATTCATATAAAATCATAAGAATTACGTCAGTAATTATATTTTTCATATATAATTCATCATCATATCTGATGACCTAAAGAAAGAAAAGCAACCACTATTGACCTTCTGTTATCAAGTAAAGAATTTTTTAGGCATTCATTTTATATAAGGGGTAACACTAAGGCAGTTGTCTGATCTACTATTTGCTTTCTTGCTTCTCCTTACAACTTGAAATAAGTTCGTCCAGGAGATAGAAAAAGGCGGTGTGATATGATAGTAGTTGTAAAACCAATGTAGCTATTAACTTTATTGTTATTATGAGAGTTGGATTCTCCGAAAGGGCATTTAAACATATAAATAACATTGGTTCTTTTTTTATGTTTTATGGGTTGGGGAGGAGTTGTTTTTTAGTACAAGATTTTTTGGGTTCTTAAATTTCTTAAGTTATTGTAAATAATGAGTCTAATTTTATTGTCATTATCAATTGGGGAGATTTACAAAATCTTATACACACCTAGTTGAATTAATAAATGACAACAGCAAAATAATGATGGAGAAACTCAATGTTAACGCAGAGTAGGAAAACCAAAAGGAAAAGAAGTTTATATTTTACTAAAAGACCACAAGTTAAATGTCCATAGAAAACGCACTAGAAGGCTAATTAACTAGACAACACATATGTGTGTGTGTGTGAACCAAATAAAATGGAAAAAGAATTAACAACGGAAGATAAAATACAAAATCACATAAAGAATCCATACAATTTCACTTCTTTTTATTTACTTAGGTTGAATACGGTTGGTAGATTTGATACACTGTTTATACACAAATACGTGTGTGGAAAAAAGGCTCTAGAAGAGATAAAGAAGGAGGGAAAGAAAAGGGGACTGTGTAGGTCAGTTGAAATGTAGGAAATCACCATCAAGGCTGGTGAAAGAAATATCGGAATTTCCTACAGTGAACTTTTACATGGATAGGGTTTTGGAATTAAATGTCCACCTCCTGATTGATGACTATCAGGAACTTCTCATCGCTTTTTAAGTGAGTCAGTTTCTAACTTGGTGCACCACATATCTGGCTTTGTGCTAAATCTGAAAAAACAAAAGTGGGAAATATGACGGGCTCTTGTAAAATCAATGGATAGCGAGACTATAAAACAATTACAAATTGGTACATTGCTTATATTATATAAGTAAGTGAAGTAAAATGATCGAATATAGTTGAGAGCAACCCAAAGGCTTCCTTTTTATTGATTACTAATTTTATCATTATTATCAATTAGGGATATTTATCGGTGTACAATATTTTTTATGACTTTTTCTTTTAATCTAAAGTTTGGTTGCATTTGATTATAGGTTAATATACTTTTAATTGTGATGTTGGATATGAAGAGTTCGAATGCAAAACACGATAAACGCCATTTTAAAAATCACAAAACTGTCTCTACAAAAAGTGTTGCATTTCATCACTCGATGACCCCCCACAACTATGTGTTACATAATATGATACCGAAATAATTACTTTTTGATTTCAATTAAAATCAGCTTTTATTCGAAGTCTAGATTTAATATATTCGTGTTTTTATTGTTTACCGTCTCAATGTAAACGAATTGGATTTATCGCGTTTTGCATTCGAACTCTTCATATTATCATTATTATTTGCAGTAGTATTTTTTAAGTTTCCAATCATTAATTTTATTTATTCATCAACGATTCATTATTTATAAGGACTTGTTTTATATTTTCGAGGAGGTGGATTGTGCAATGTGTAATAGAAAAGTATAAAACTTCCATTCTCAGAATCTTCCATTCATCATTATGCGATAACTCCTTTGTATCTCGTTGTAATTGATGATGCAGTGTTGATCTTATTAGTCTAATCTTTCTTATCAACATTACAGCCTATTACATTTTAAAACATGAAAGCTTCACCAATTGAAACCAAGGTAACTGTAGCACAGGCCTTCCAATTTATTGTTGATAATGTTAAGAGTTCTCAGTTAGCTGATGAAGCCATCTGTGAAGCTCTTCTTCTATGAGGAACTCATTGATTTGTGATCTGGCTCCTAAGAAACATGGGGATAAGATGTTGCTGTTGCATCGTCAGATTTCAACCATTCTGTCTGTAGTGTCTTCATGGAGAAAAGTCAATCTTGATAAGATGAAGCAACTGTGCTAGGATACAACTTTGAACTTATGCAAGAACTTTAGTTGGTTGATGATCAACCACACTCGTCATGAGACTCTTCATCATTCAGTTGAGTTAATGATGGCTATGGTTTGGGGAGCTTATCTGAGAAATGTTTGGAGGCCGATTAATAAAGACATTCGCAATTACCTACAATTCCTGACACGGAAACATTAGTCTATTGAACAGCTCACTAATGTCATGTGTAGATTGCTCTAACGTTCACATCTTTGTGTCGTGAAGCTGGCCAATCAACATAAAAAGTATTGCACTAAATGTGATGCAAATAATCACATTATTAGGTCTCACACAAGGCATCTAAATCTGAAATGCCGGATGTAATGCATTTTAGAATATTAATTATTGTGCTTAAATAAACCCTCAATAAGCCTCTGGAGGAACTAGAATAATATTTACACTTTAGGCGTGAAGAGGATAGGACATTATGAAATGACAAAAATGACAAAGTCAATCCATTCAAAATTCATTGATTTTATTCAACAACTTATTAAGACAATGAAAGATAAAGTTTGTGAAGAATGAGAGTTCAAAGTGTCCAAGGAAAGAGTTCCTGAGGGAAAGAGTTGTTTTTCACGTGATGGGAAATTGAGTACACATGTTTGTTTCGGCTGGCGCCGTGTGTGCTTAGATGGAAATTAAACAGACATAAAGATGGCATCCTAAAAAGTACTGCACTGAATGCGGTACAAATTATCACACTATTAGGTCTCATGCAAGACATCTAAATCTGCCAAAGAAATGTTATGCTAAAAGATAGAATGGTAAAAGATGGTACAAGATAACTTCGTTGATTGAATACTGTATGTAATTCATGAGACTTTTGTTCAGTAATGAAATTCAGTTCTGTCTTGTTGAATAGCGATATCGATCTCTTGTTTCAGTTCCAACTACAAATACAAGATTTTCATTATGTTTCTGAATTTTTTAGATGAGGATTGATAATTTGTATAATTTGGATTTATTCAGACTACTGTTCTCATCTTGAGTGTTGTTCTCACAACGTTTCGGCCGATGTAACCTCCAACCTTCTTCAGGTGTATATTGTCGAACTCGGGAATCTTTCTGTTGAACTCATGAATTTGCGCAGAACTTTGAACAGAACCTTTTATTTAATCAACGGGGGTAGCATTTCTCGTTCCGTCAACCATTATCTGGTAGAAGCCTCTAGTAATTCGCAATTCCTAGTGTCACCCGCACCGAGGATTGAACCTTTAACCTTCAGAAGACTGCACCCAAAACTGAATTTTACTTAGTAGGTTGGAGGTTACATCGGCCAAAACGTTGTGAAAATAACACTTAAGATTAAAACAGTAGTCTGAATAATCCAAATTATACATAAGATCCTCAGTCATGAACTATTTCTATTTAAATTGGCTTACAAGTCTCCAGGTCGTTGAATCTAACCAATTTTCAAATTATGTTTTGGTGAAAGTTTTCGCTAGACTTCATGTTAGATCATAATAGGACCTAAAGAGCAAAATTTTCAGAAATTATCAAAAAATTTGGTAATTTGGGCTTAAAACCTCTAAAAATAACTAAAACCCTCGAGCAAGGTCCTATAATCTTAAATTAAGTATCTTTCATCATGAAATAGTATTTAATATCACTAATTACTTTTTTCCTGTTAGATTTCTGACCTTAACTACCCTAGTACTCCTATTTTCACAAATCGACGATCTGCGCCCACTATGCATAATTTAAAAATCTAATGTTAAGCATCCTTCATTTTATATTGCAGCAAACATCATGTTTTTTTTTTGTTTGTTTTTTTTTTCTTTGACACCGAGATGGTGAACAAAAAGAAAACAAAAATTTTGAGTTAGATTTCCCCCGACATAAAAACTGACCTTGTGTCTAACTTTGATCTTGTGAGGAGGCAAGCAAATAGGGATATTTTCACAACGTCCTGCAAAATAAACGCTCCATATACTTTTCAAATTTCATGTGTTGTTTTTTTTTAGACCTCTGCCATTTTGAGTGTGATGTCAACTGGCGCCTAGGGGTTAATATTTCATGACTTGAATTAAAGTTTAATCATAACTCATTTGAATCATAGACTTATGATACAAATTAGTCCTACAGTGGTTTTGTTGCTGTTGGGCTGGGGTATGGTTCTGTTATGTCCTAGGAGGTCTACACTTCCAGGCTTTACCTTCTTCCTGAGAAGGGTTTAGTTTATTTTTAATCGCCTGAGGCGCTGCTACCAGGGAATGCCGACGCCCCGCTCAGACAGTTTTTCTAGGCCAGAGTGCACCTATCCTAGTGCGCTGGATTCTTAAAATTATGTCTGACCTTGTGTCTAACGTCCTGGCAAAGAAGTAAATAAAATTTATGTGGCAAAAAATAGAAAAGTGCAACAAGCCATGTAAAAAAACAGGTAGACGTTATTTACATCCACATATAGTCTGAATGTTTGTCCAAGGTTGCTTTAAACCTGGATATGGTAGTCATTGTCACAACCTCCTCTGGTTGGTTATTCCACGAAGCAGAAATACGGACAGAGAACACTGCCTTTTTTCTAGTGAGCCGAAAATGACAGTGGTACATCTTTTGCCGGTGGCTGCGGAGCCTACAACTTGGTGCTGGGGTAAAAAACTCCTTGAAAGGTAGATTTAAATTCCCGTTGATTATGTTGTACGTCAGAATCAAGTCTTCTTGCATCCTCCGCTGTTCTAGTGAGAATAAATTTAGTTTTTAGGGTTGCTCTTTGTAGGTAAGTGTTATAATTAATGTCTAAAAAAACACAAAATGAGATCTCTTTTCATCTTATATAAATAGAGATTTTGTCTCTGTCTGTCCGTCAGTCACAATTTTTTTAAAATGTACTTGGAGTATCGTAATTTTGTGACATAAACAAATTTCTACTCTAGGTAATAACATGATTAATTGTTAATAATTAGATATTTTATATAAATAGAGATTCTCCGTCTGTCTGTCGGTCACAATTTTGTTAAACATAATAACTACATTGCTGAATTTGTCTTATTTCGAAATATCAAAGATCTTAACTACTTTTAGAAATGGAGAATATTGCATTAATAGTAAATAATAAATACGCAACAAATAAAGCGGATGCCATGACCGAAAATCGAAACCGAAACCTTGAGATCTTCAGTCTGAGGTTATATCAACTGACCTATTTGGCTTTCTTATAAATGGAGCTTAAAACATTACCGTAACAAAATAATCATAGCTTTGGCGTGACGTCATAGATTTATGATTTATGTCATTTTTCAAAACATGAATTAAAACATAAACGATAAAAATGTTTGAAAATAAATGAATGGGTAAACATTATCAATATCATTGGGAATTATTTTAACTGTTCAAAACAATTTATTTTGCTTTAACTACGTATTGTATGTAGTTCTTTCACAATTATATAATTCTCCCAGACTAGCAATAATATGAGACCAGGGTGAGCATATATTTGTTCGTGTTTAAAATAATAAAAAGAATTTCATAAAATATAACTAATAAAAATAATCATTAAATGTTTATATAAAATGCTTTTTTCTAATCTTCCTCTTGCTAATAGTATAAATATTGATAACATTGAATGGTATTAAAATCTTAGATAGTAATAACAATATATTGAACTACTTCAGTTTTCTTTAATCACCTAACGGATTTTTTGCTAATAATAATAATAATAATAATAATAGGAGGGAAAGCGCAAACCAGACCTCCACTGAAAAAGCGCGGACAGCTCTGGGACCTTGGGGAGGCTTGTTGCCACTCGGGGCCCCGGAGGGGACCAATGGCCCTTAACGGCGGGAAATCGTTGGTAGGTGGCTGTTGCGATACCGCAAGGTCATCAGCGGTGATGAACGAAAAGAGGTGGAGCATACTTGAAGTCTGAGGAGACTTGTTGTCACTCAGACTCCAGGGAATACCATAGGTTGTTGGCAGTGGGCGATCACTGACGATGACCAGTGTGATAACTCCTAGTAAGTAAATAATAATAATAATAATAATAATAATAATAATAATAATAATAATAATAATAAATATAATTTTTAAGAAGTAAAGTGGTCAACCATAGTCGAGGGCGACCCAAAGGCTCCCTTTTAATTATCTACTACACCAAGGTTTAGGGGAGGGCACCACTCCTTTTTCCAAGATTCATTCACTAACTCTTGTACCTCATTTTATAATTCTGAGTGTTTAGCAAGGGGGCATTAAGTACCATTTTTTATGGTTTTTGTATGACTCGACCAAGGATTGAACTCAAGTCTCCCAGCCCATAATGAACTTTGTAATCATTATGCCAAATAATGATAAAATTGACATTTTATCATACTAGTTTATACTCGTTCCTTGGCCGTAATTCGTATAGTACCTGGGTATGTCAATTTCTATTTTTACCACTTTATAGCTAGTATAAAGAGAAATATTGGTGAAATTACATGGCAACAATACACTACTTCGTATTTGCATGAGAGAGTAAGTAACTATGATTAATGAATTAACGTATTCTTTTTATGGGCAAAAAACATTAGAAATAATGTTTTTAAGCAAAAATTATTCACTTTGAACTTATGCGGAATATTCTTTATCGCTAATTTTTTTGGGGGGAGGGGTTATAAAAAAAGGTCACTTAGTTGAAAAAATATCATGTAATGTTTTTTATGCTATTATGTGATGTTAATTTCTTTAAAGATATAAAGCACATATCCAGTTAAACAAAAGTCCTTAGACTTACGTGAAATTCGAACTCCAGTAAAAACTACTGCCTTCGTAATGTGTACTCTGCCTATTCCTGTTTTGTCAACCAATCGCATGATTCTATTTGAGTACAGACAAACTCCCAAAATACCATAACTTTTTAATAGTATATCTATATATATATATATAAAGTGAAGACGGTTTTTCTCCTGTACCTTCTGCAATGGTAAGAAAATAACCGCATTCATCATAGGCTACTAAACTCACCACTCTACTCACCTTATTCACTCGAGCATGTTTCAAGAAAATTATGACTGTTATCAACATCTAACAAAAAATGTTACCTTCCGCCCGCCATCACAGACTCTCACAAAAACATACTCCATACACATAGTAGAAAAAAATTTTCTTTATCTACTTAACGCCGGGAAATAAATTACATCAGATAATTTTTAGAATCATCACCGTACATATTTCATTTCATTCTTCTATTAATTTCATACATAATATACATGATTCCTACATCAATTAATAACCGCTCCATGATATTCCTTCAAAATTACCGAATATCGGATTACATATACTTATTTATTGTCTGTCGTTACTTATAACTATTAAACATACACTTAAACTAATTCCGGAATTTGCGGTTTACATTACCGAACGGATTAAATCCTTACGTACATTGATTCAAAATGGTGTCACTTACTTATCAATTTCCTTGAGAAAACTCATTTTAGTTGCGAATCTTTGATTGTACACGTATACTTATTTTTTATCACTTATATTTTCAGGCCATAAACACTTAGGCATTTTTATGTATAACACTTTCAAGGCTTCTAACTCCCTTTAAAACAACTCACAGCGTAACACGAACAGAGGTCCACGTTTAAAAACATCCACTTGCTCATAGTAATCTTATGGAGGCCTATAACATCTTTTTTACACGATGTTAGCCAGTAATACAAAACACACAAAACAAGTCCATTGTTTCACTTTTGGCCATCCCTATTTATCGAACATCTCTCAAACAATGGCAAAACCTTAGTATACATGCTTCTTATTATTTTTCTTTCATATCATTTATTCTCGCATAAATCGAAACTTTGGTTGATTTTTATTTTACGTATTTTCTGATCTTTTCTTTTTCTTTTCATTTTAACTTTTACCTATTATAACCATATGTAAAATAACGATGCAGACATGTTGAATAATAGCGCATCAGACGTCACGGGGAGGCTAAGGGCATGACCCCGCAATAATGAAGAAAAGCCGAAGACTAGATAGATTGTCAATTGGGTATAAAAGAACAACGGAAATGAATCGGTAACCTTTCAACGAGCCCAGGTGTGTGAGGTCGACGAGTTTATTTCGGATTATAACGTCGTAAAAAAAAACGACTCGGTAACCTTTAAAAGAGTCAGGTGCACGAGGCCAGAAGAAGAAGTCACCTGAAGTGCAAAGTCAGAAATTAAAACGACGGTTTTAAACGAATGAAGAATTAGTGCTTACGTAGTAGAGATCGAGTTGGGAGGATATAGAGAAAAACTTGTCGTAAACACTGCCGTAAACAACTGGCGTGGGGACCACAACTCTCCCTAGATACCGGAAGCAGACTGCTACAGAACGTATTGTGGTGTTTCCCTCTAGGTTGCAAGGTAAATCACTCTGGTTTTCGTGAAAATAACCTACGTTGAGTAGAGTCGAAAATTAACCGCCGTCAAGGTAAGGAAAGAGGTTTCTTGGTAAGATAAGGGAAAGAACAATAATGCCAAAGGATTTTGCTAACAAAGAAATATTTAATTATATATATGTGTATGCCCAACTTACACCAGCTGGTGGTGAAAAATAAAGAAACAGAGTTTCTCAAGCACGTCCTTGTCTCTATCGTTGTGTTTTATTTGATGCTACCGGGTCCCCTGAAGCAACGGGCACACTCTCGGTGTCTCAGTCTCCCCTTCTCTCTCTTTATTTATTTACTTATTACAATAAACAAAAGCAAAATCTTCTATTGGTGAAGAACCAATCTTTCTGTTAATTAAAACAAACAAAAAAACTCTTCTCTTAGTGAAGAAGACATCCTTCTAGACTGCGGCAATTTTTACTTTTATCCTTACTAAATGTATTTGCCCCCAAACTCTCTCTCTTCATTTCTTTATTTACTTACTACAATAAACAAAAAGGGTCATTTAATTCGGTTTATTTTTACTTATTCATTTTTACATTTTAAAATATACTTAACTTTACAGTGCAGTATCTGTTAATTAATCTCTTCTCTTCTCGGTCAGTGAAGTACTAAACTTATTCTTTTCTCTCCTCTGTCAGTGAACAAGAAATCCTACTAGACTGCGGCAATTTTTACTTTTTTTATCCCAGGAGATGGATTTTCAACACATTAAAACCCACTATTGCTTTTATTGTTGGTAATTTCAATCTACAATCAAAATGGCGCTCCTGATTGGAATAAAAATTGCATCAGTCTAGAAGCATTTTTCCTTCACACAAATTAGAAACATTCACGCATATTATTGGATCACATTTATTTAATTTTTTTTTTTTTGGGGGGGGGGGGGGGGGGGGGCAGTGTGTGTTTTTTTTTCTACAAATAACCCGCTACTCACAATCGTAGGAGGGAGGGGCAGTCACCCAAAACATAAACAAATCTATTTTGTTTGATTCAAAACATCGATAAATCCTATTTTAATCACCTAAATTATTTACTGGGTTCTTTTCAACTTCTTTTTTACAAATTAATACTCTAATACTTTTATATCTCTTTCGCGCAATGCCGGGGCACGGGTCCTGCTATATTATATAACACGTTATTTGCCATTTTATGGTGCTTATGCAGTTTAAAGACTGGGCTTACTTGCCTCCACACGACGGCACAGTTAGACACTAGGTCGGTTTCTAATGTGGGGAAAAATCCATCTTCTAAAATAGGGACACTCTGGATTGGGACTAAAATAAAACTTTCCCCAGTCTTGAAGGATTACTCCTTCACTGATCGAGGAGAGAAAAGATTATGTATATTATAACAGACACTACACTTCAACGCTATTTTGATTTTGAAAAGTAACAAATAACATCAGACCTATTATATAATACGTTATTTGCCTCTTTACGGTGCTTATGCAGTTTACGGATCGGGCTATATTTTAGATAAGATTGTCAACTTAAATTCAATTTTTACGCTATCTTTGCTTTATTAAATTATGGGAAAGTACAGAATAGTTAATCAACCTCCGCATGTTCAGAATGGCTTTCTAAATTATAACGTTATTATTTCAGCCCGGTTCGTAAACTGCATAAGTATTCTCTTTATAAATTCATAAGCGGAAGCCACGTTCAACGAAGAATCTTCTCTTTAACTAAGTTAAGTAATCGCCAACACTAACCGCCAAATATCAGATATTCCAGAATGCAGACGTATATCAACTTATAAAAATTTACGTGACTAAACTAGGATTTACTCAAAAAAGTGACTAAACTAGGAGATACTAGAAATATACCGATACTTTCTGTTTCTTTATTTGAGACTGTTTTTACACTCTATGCATGTGCAGTGTCTCATCCAAAACGACTTCAGGATACCAACCGCATAAGCAACCATCAACTGTTCGGGATGGTATTGCACAACTAAAGAAAAACAGACTTATGACAAACACTTCCAGCAGACCTCTTTACAAACACTTCCTACTGTTCCACATGGAAGTAGTGCTGATGAGCGCAATGCTTGCCTTAAATTATCATATTTGTCATATTAATATTGTGGGGTCTTTGTTTGCGCTGGTCAATCATAAGCACCAAATAATTCAATAGTTACAGATTTTGCAAAGAATTTCTTGAATTTATTAGACTTTCACGGGCAGCGTCGGGGCACAGGTCAGATTGTAGATTACAAAATTAAATTGAATTTCTTTTTCTATTCCTTTTATTTCCGAGAAGTAAAAATTATAATTTTTCTATTTTTTTCTTGTTGGCTTAAAATCATATTTTTGTATGAAAACAATTTAAATGATTATGTATATATATATATATATATTTTTTTAATCTATTTCAGGTAAGTCTTCAAAAAATTTGCTGGTTTTTATTCTGTTTCACCAAAGGTGAGTTTCAAAGGCATTTTTATTTATCCTATTTGCTTAAAAACAATTATGATGTGAAAAATTTAACAGGGGTTTCATAAGTGGGTCAACCTTATTACTAGAAATACACACTTATAAGTTAAAACTGTTTACTCAATTTTATTAGCCAAAAAATAGCAAAGTGCAGCGAGCAATGTAAAAACAGTTAGAACATATTGCATCTATATACCGTCTGAATATTTGTCCAAGGCGACTTTAAACATGGGTATGGTAGGCATCATGATGACCTCCTCTGGCAGGCTGTTCCAGAGAGCAGAAACAGACAGAGAATGCTGCCTTTTTTTTTTGTTGAAATGAAAGCGACGACGGTACATCTTCTGCAGGTGACCGCGAAGACTGCGACTAGATCGGAACAGATACTACACTCTGATCTTAGCGAAAATGGCAAGGAGCATTACTATTGCATCTTCTTATTCATCTCTGACTGAATTTGGTTCAAATACATCCAAGAATAAAAATAAATAATACATGGTTCGACCATAGTCGAGGGTGACCCAAAGGCTCCCTTTTTCTTGGCTACTAAACCGAGATGTAGGGAAGGACACTACTCCTTTCTCAAGATAACCACTTATCCTTGATCCTCATCTTATAATGCTGAATTTTTAGCAAAAAAGCATCAAGTACAATTTTTGAGTCTTTGGTATGACTTGATCGAGAATTGAACCCCGGTCTCCCTGCCCATTACCGACCACACTAACCATTATGGAGATATGAAAATAGAAAGAAAGAAAGAAAATAAGAAAGAAAATAAATCAGGGAATAAAATAGAAAGAAAGACGAGAGATAAATTGAAGGTAAAAAAGAAAGAAAGAGTGAAGAAAGAAAGAAAAGTAAAAAATGGCACAAAAGAGGAAAACTAGAAAGAAAGAACAAAGGAAAAAAGTAAGGATGGCAGACAATGAATAAAAATAGAAAAACAAAAAAGAAAGAAAAGAAAAGAAAAACAATAAAGAATTAAATAAATAAAAATAAAAATAAAATGAAAAAAAAACAAGAATTAAGAGAGATAACTGATCCATAATACAAGATTTAAAATATCATTTAAAATTTATCATTTAAATTACAAATTATCAATTTCCAATAAATTCACAGTTTATTTCCATTTAATAAGAAAAGAAAATTAAAAAAAAAACAAGGAAAAATTTCTAATTTGCAAATGCATTTTTCCTGCTTTTAAATTATCTAATAAATTTGTTAATGCTCTAAAACATTTGAATAAATAAAAAGTAATAATTAATTTACCCCTCTGATACAATTCCCAGAATGCAAAGCTATTATGGACAAAATCAATTGAATAATATTTGGAATCTCCCAACAATGTGTCCAGATGTTTGCTCATTGGTATATTACAATATATATCAAAAATAGACATTTTATTGCAAATTTAAATCCAATTTTATAGTTTAGCTGTCTGCGTGTTTAGTTTTTGCACAATATAATTATCTCCTTATTAAGTGTTTTCGCAATAGAGCTGCTACCTTATTTAGTATTTGTACAATATTGTTGTCTCCTCATTTAGTGTCTATATAGTATAGCTGTCTCCTTATTTATTTTGCATAAAGTATAGTTGTCTCCTTAATTCATATTTGTACAGTATAGTGGTCTCCTTGTTTAATGTTTGTATAGTATAGCTGTCTCCTTGTTTAGTATGTGTACAGTATAGCTGTCTCCTAATTCATATTGAATAAAGTATAGTTGTCTCCTTAATTCATATTTGTACAGTATAGTGGTCTCCTTGTTTAATGTTTGTATAGTATAGCTGTCTCCTTGTTTAGTATGTGTACAGTATAGCTGTCTCCTAATTCATATTGAATAAAGTATAGTTGTCTCCTTAATTCATATTTGTACAGTATAGTGGTCTCCTTGTTTAGTGTTTGTATAATATTGCTGTCTCCTTGTTTAGTATGTGTACAGTATAGCTGTCTCCTAATTCATATTGAATAAAGTATAGTTGTCTCCTTAATTGGTATTTGTACAGTATAGTGGTATCCTTATTCAGTGTTTGTACAGTATAGTTGTCGCCTTATTTACTATATGTACAGTATAGGTTTGTATTTATGTTGGATACCCATCGATGGACATTGTCTGGATCGTGGATCACAATCGTGGATCACAATTGAATATCTTTTCTGCTGATTCTTCTTATTTAGTGTGTGTATAGTATAGCGGCCTCCTTATTTACTATGTGTACAGATATCTGATAGTGTCTTCATAATGTACTTATATCACATTCTAATAGTTCCATAGTATAGTTGTCTCCTTATTTACTTTGAGAAGTATCCCAATTTAGTTTTTATAGTATAGCAATCTCCTTTTTAGTTTTTGTAGTATACATGTTTCTTTTTGTTTTTTTGTGGCATAAGTGTCTCATTAGTTTTTGTGACATAAGTGTCTCCTTAGTTTTTGTGGCATAAGTGTCTCCTTAGTTTTTGTAGTATAACTGTCTACTTATTTAGTTTTCATAATATAGCAGTCTCATTATTCAGTGATCAGGGTACAGCTGTCTCCTTTTTAGTTTTCATATTACAGAAGTCTCTTTGTTTGTTTTTCATATTACAGCAGTCTCCTTATTTAGTGTTCATAGTACAGCAGTCTCTTTATTTAGTGTTCATAGTACCGCAGTCTCCTTATTTAGTGTTCATAGTACAGTTGTACTTTAGTTTTTATATGTACTTTTATATGTACTTTAGTTTTTATAGTGTCATATATTTGCTGACAAAATGGTCTTTTCTGACACTCCTGTACACAATCACTCATAAAACACTGACTAAATCATTTGACGTATACATAAACCACCTTTTGTACCGAGAGAATGACGTGAATATAATCTGATGTATTCTTGTGACATTTCACTGGCGTGTTGCATACATGTCGACTTTGTGTTGAGATTGGCGCCAAAAAGGTTAACGTTCTAATAGTTTATACTCCTTTACAGAATTTCTCTTTTTTATGTGTTCCCAAAAAAAAAGAGTTTTCTAAGTGCCCGTAAGTCTCGTGGCTTTCTCTCTTTCAATACTGAAATGCTTTCTCGTGGTTTGAAGGCTTCTGTTTAATATGCAATCAAACGTTAATAGGATTAAAACGAAAATATTATCCCATTAAGAAATTCAAGGAAACTATAATTTTGCTATTACGAAAATTGCTGTTCCATAAAATGGTCCCAGGGTGGAGGGCAGGGTGGAATTCTTGTTTAGAATTATTGATTATTCTTTTAGTTTTGGCAAAGAGGGGGAGAAAAAAGGATTCTTTTGAAATCATCATGATTTCTTCTGATTCCGATATTTCGAAAACACTTGAGCGATACCAATTTCTCAGATTTTCTTGTTTAGGAAATTAACATTGGCAATTCTATAAAAAAAATATGAGGGCAGATGGGGTAGGGGGTAAAACCCTTCCACTCTCCTCTATCATCTCCAATATTTTTTTCTCTGGCTTTTATGTTGAAGATTACAGCTTTTATTTTTGTTGTTGTTGCTCATATATTTCATCAGACTATATGGGGTGTATAATGGATGTAACAGATTCATTCAAAAACTGTGGAACCAGCCATTCAGGGTTCGAATCCTATTGGATCTATTGTAACCAATTATGTATTAATTAACGGTGGTAGGGTGCTTTATAGGAAAATAGAAATGTATGATAATCTTAATAGGTAGGTCATCACATCACGTATAGAAGTGTAATATCTCTATATTAATAAAGTCAAATACCATTTTGTCATATATATATATATATATATATATATACAAAATTTTATTTAAAATATTTTTTCTTTTTACCGACACATCTGTTTCATGCTTATGCAATGTTAAGTGTAGAAGATGATAATTACTGCCGGTCAAAGGATTCGAACCCAGTTGCAAAGTCACCTTTGACTCTGCAGCATGGTATTCTACCTTTCGACCACCATCAATTACCATGGGAAAGAAGATAATTAAACTTTATATAATGTGTAGTCGGTCGACATACACAGTAAGCTAATCATAATAGTGTTCCACGGCGAGCCGGAATATTGCATTATGCTAAGATTGAGAGCTTATTATTAATTCTCTTAGAGGCTCAGTCCTTGTTTGAAAGAGGGCTATAACAATATTTTTTTAAAAAATATTTTTACCTACAGACCAGTATTATATATATATATATATATATTTAGGAACACTGCGATTGTCTTCCTTGATAAATTTTACATAATAATCCGCTTTTAGATTTTATGTAGATTCTCTAACCTTTCTTTCTATAGGGAACACACACATATCACACACACTCACATACATTGAGTTTTTTATATATATACTAGCAGGGTTACCCGGGTTTGAGTGTGGTATAGCATCATATTTAGGAGAGTTTACTTTAACAGCAACCTTCATGTTGTCAGCTAGATATCTTATCTACTAAGCTATTCAGATATGTTAATACTCTTTACCTAACGTTTATAAATAGATAAATTTCATTGTGTAACATGTTAGAAAAGTGTCATTAGCCCCTTTAAAGGGCAGCTAGAGATGCAGAATTACTTCTATTGTGTTCACATGAAAATTGTACATGTGAATACACTTATATTTAAGGTACACTCCCTAGTTTGTCTTAGTTTTTAGGAACAGACATGCACACAGACAGAGAGGTGTTCTCCTTTACATATATATATATATATCTTGGTATATAGAGAGAAAGAGAGACAGACAGACAGATGGAAAGGTGTTACATACTAAATGTACCAAAATTCTTCACTTACATTTTATTAAATTGAAAAAAAGAAAAATATATTATTTGAGTTCATATAATTTTATTTAGAAAAATATCGGTGAGTAGAATCGAAACCGCACACTCGATGTTTTCAGTCAGATACTTTCCCAACTAAACAATTCAGACATTTGTTAAGTCAATTTTTTAAATAACACTTGTAAGAAAAATCGGATATATGCATTTCAAGTTTTATGGGTGTTCTGTCCTGATGGGTCCCTTAAAGGTGGGGTCACGTAGATATTCAGCACATAAAGGGTAACGTAGAGATTCGGGACCACTTATATTGTATGACCCAGGGAATTTTTTTGTACATATGATATAAATCTCATAAAAATAAGATATATTTAGAGTTTTAAAAAAGGTTTGGCTCCCATAATTCCCTTAATTTATTAAGGCATTAAGTTATTCGGGATCACTTCCATTGTCTTCAACAGAACATTTTATACATATGATTCAAATTTCATAAAAAAAGGATATATTTTAAGTTTTAAGGGGTTATGCCCTCATAGCTGTCTAAGAGGTGCACTTAGAGATTCGGGAGCATTTCCATTGTCTTCCCTGGGTAAATTTTACATAAGAATCGATTTTAGATTTTATGTAGATTCAATAACTTTTCTTTTTATAAATAAACACACAAACATCACTCACATATAGATATTGAGTTTTATATGGATAGGTATATATAGATATATTAATGTTATACACATATATTATAAGGTGATATAATATATTGTGTATATATTTTCAGCATTTACTTAAACAGTGCTCAATACGGGAGTGTTATCTGTAGTATGAAAATATATCTATGGCAAGTAAGCTCCACAGAGGCGTGCATGTTTCATTCCCACGGGAAGTCATCAGGCTTAATGCCAGCATTTAGCCTAATTTCCTGTGGAAATGAAACATAGACGCCTCTGTGTAGCTGACTTGCCATAGATATATTTTCATACTATATATATATATATATATATATATATATATATTAAGGCATGTTTTATTAAAGACGACAGAAATCTTCTGTTTAGTGATTCCTTTTTTTATTTTTTCCATTCGTCGAATGATCTTTTTGACGTGTAGATGGAATGAATTGATGAAGGATCCATGTGTTTGACTAACGTTTTCGATTCTCTCCGGAATCATCTTCAGGTCTTTTATGGCAAAAAATGAATAAAAAGCGAGTGAAAGAATGGAATTTCTTCATCAATTCATTCCATCTACACGTCAAAAAGATCATTCGACGAATGGAAAAAATAAAAAAAGGAATCACTAAACAGAAGATTTCTGTCGTCTTTAATAAAACATGCCTTAATGAAAAAATGCTGCCTAAATACACACAATATATATATATATATATATATATATATATATATATATATATTAGTGATAAATAAATAAAAAGATTTATAACCTTGTTTATTAATTCCAAGAATTCAATGTTAACAATGGTCTGGCATACGATCGTTACAGAGACGTTTAGGAATCATATTTGATTCTCTTAATGTTTTAATATATGATTTCCAATATGTCACTTCTTCAGCGCCTTATACTTAGGTCACCAATAGAAATTCAGTGAAAACATCAACATCTTTAACATAATTTACAAACATTTAAAAGAAATATTGTTAAACAGGAAACATATGAAACATACGTTATGTTAGTTCCACCATTAGTTAATATAAATAATAGTAATAATAATGATAATCTTAGTAAAGGTAATGATAATTATACTAATAATCATAGTAATAGTAGTAGTTACAATGGTAATTATAGCAATACTAATAATGATTAGTAATAAAAATAAAATTAGTAATAATAATAATTATAAATAATAGGAATGATAATCATATTAACAATGCTAATGCTAATTATAATTATATTATTAATGATAATAATAATGATTATAATAATAATAATTGTAATGATACTTATAATAAAGATAATAACGATAATAGTAATAATAATATTATTAGTGATAATATAGTCAAAGAAAGTAATACATATCGAATCGATAAGGTCATATATACAGGATGGGCAAAAATAAGGGTCCTATTTTTAAAAATTCATAACTTTTTTATTTATTGATTTTTAAAAAAAATTTTTTTAGAATAAGTAAAGGACCCCTTCCGAAGCAAGCATGAGTCGTATTAGCCCTAAGGAACGTACCCTCATTTAGAAAACATTATTTTTGCTTAAAAAACTCAAAACAGTGTAAAAAACAATACTTTAGTTTTTGTAAGTTTTAAGAAGTGTTTTTCGGCTAAAATTTGTTTTGTTTATTTCAAAAAATCTCGGAAGGGTCAGTCTACACACACATAAAGTTTGGTGAGTTTAACTTTTATTTTGTGGAAGTTATTCAAATTCAAGTTATTCAAATTTAAAGATAGGACCCTTATTTTGGCCCACCCCGTATATATATATATATATATATATATATATATATATATATATATATATATATATATATATATATATATATATATATATTAGTCAAGTTCATTCTATATTCCAATAACCATGTTTTTTATTTTTATTTTTTTATTATATTTTTACATTTTCAAAAACATAACATTTCTGTGAGATGTATTTTTAACGGTCCGTTTCTTTTGCCGTGTGCCAAATAACATTTTTATGTCAATATAGTCTCTGCAACACTATAAAATCATCAGAAAAATCAACAAAGAATAAAATGATCTTGAATTGAAATGTCTTGAAAAAAAACCTTACACTATACAGTGGGTCATTTTTTGGCGAAAACAAATAAAAAAAACAAAGAAAAGAGCAAACTCACATGTGGGAAAACTCACTAGTACGCCATTTTGAATTGTTCAGTTCACAGCTAGTACATCCTAAAAGTCGTGTGAACATCTATAAATTTTTATTCAGTAATATTCCTTAAAATAGTTAATAAATTCTATCATTTATTTATTAAAATTCAAATTCACTTGAGGGTAATTTTTTACTTGCCTAAAGTTACATTAATTTGCTTGTAGCTCCTAGAGCACTGTAAGTGTAGTATTAACACAGCATGACGTCACTAGCTTTAAATGCATCGTTCCTTTAATTAAAGTCGAACGCTCTATGACGTCAAGCCGCCGCATAAAGTGTTAAAATGATAACCGTTTATTCACTTTTCAACATGGTTCAGGCGTCGGGATTTGAGTTGAAAAATACTCGTAATCCGGGGTTTCGAATCGCATGACCGGTAGTGAATAGTCATATCTCTATGCTGATGAGTCCCGATTATTAAGGACGAAACGTATACGTACATAGATAATAAACAATAACAAATATTATATATATATATATATATATATATAGGTATGCAAAGACATACAATGAAAGTCTAATGTATTTTAATGCTTTCCTGACTTCTAAGTGACGTGCAGCATACGCAAGATAATCTGATCCGATGATAACAAAAGTTAGAGTGACTGAAAATCTTTGGTTAACTTATCCGGCCATTTTTTTTATGTGCACATTATCTTGTATAAAGCCGTTTCATCGGCAGAGTGCACGGAAGTTACAAATAGCTTTTATGCCCCAGAGAAGTTAAGTCGCTGGTTATAAATTCACTCGCATGTCAAAAGGATACTATTTGTCCCCTTTTTACTGCAGAGGAGTTGAAAAGCAAATGACGCCAATCTAGAAATGGAATATTGACTGATGCCATAATCCTCTAACAACCTGCAAGTCCACTGAAATCTCCTCGATGATTTGTGCTGACAGGACATGTTGTTTTAAGGGACATTTTCACATTACAGTTGAATAACTGTTTTGGGGTTTTCATGAAATTAGGTATATATAAAATGAACGTTTAATAAAATGATTCTTGAAAAACTATTTGGAATTTCATTTTTAAACTGTTTTTGCTTTTGCTTGCCGTATAATTAGGAAAAATATTGTACTATAATGTAATCAGATTTCAAAGATTGCTCTCTCTCTCTCTCTCTCTCTCTCTATATATATATATATATATATATATATATATAGAGAGAGAGAGAGAGAGATAGATAGATAGATAGATAGATAGATAGATAGATAGATATAGATATATATATTAATTTTAAGTAAATGATATAAAATTATTTTTACCTACATACGCCAGCGTTTCAAGCTTTCGCTCTCATCAGTGTAGGAATGATAATCTCAGACGGTCGCACGGTTTTAACCCATGCCACAGAATCAACATAGACTCCACAAGCAAGCGTCATAACCATTAAATCACCTGACATTACCACATTCAAGAAGGGAATTTAAGTTCTATTTATGCGAAGGGCATCATATCTAGAAAGACTGACTAAAGATTCTACGAACGTTGTCGGCATATGCCTTATAGCTACGTGTCAGTCTATTTTTAACTTCCCTGAACAGGGCTCAACTTTAATCTTATTAAAGGGGCTTCTAACAATATTATATATATATATATATATATATATATATATATATATATATATATATATATATATATATATATAATAATAATATTAATTTTAAGTAAATAATATCAAATTATTTTTACCTACATGTGCAAGCGTTTCAAGCTTTCTCTCTCATCAGTGTAGGGATGATAATCTCAGACAGTCATACGGTTCAACTCTCTCTCTCTCTCTCTCTATATATATATATATATAGTGGGAAAGGAAGATAAAGATATAAAATATATCTTTAAAATATAATGAATAGTTAATGCTCGATATACGAGATAGAACAATAATATAATGACATTATGGTAAATTTTATTTTACTTACTTATTTGTCGAATCTCTTCTGATGATAATACTACATCTTTGAAAAGCCATGGTTTAAGGAAGGAATAATATAATAAAATGATTTTCATATATAGATCCCTTCTTTTGAACAATTGATGATTTAATAGATATTGTATTCTATCACAATTTTTATTCCCATCACTTTACATATATATATATATATATATATATATATATATATATATATATATATATATATATACAGGGTGGGCAAAAATAAGGGTCCTATTTTTAAAAATTCATAACTTTTTTATTTATTGATTTAAAAAAAAAATTTTTTTTAGAATAAGTAAAGGACCCCTTCCGAAGCAAGCATGAGCCGTATTAGCCCTAAGGAACGTACCCTCATTTAGAAAACATTATTTTTGCTTAAAAAACTCAAAACAGTGTAAAAAACAATACTTTAGTTTTTGTAAGTTTTAAGAAGTGTTTTTCGGCTAAAATTTGTTTTGTTTATTTCAAAAAATCTCGGAAAGATCAGTCTACACACACATAAAGTTTGGTGAGTTTAACTTTTATTTTGTGGAAGTTATTCAAATTCAAGTTATTCAAATTTAAAGATAGGACCCTTATTTTGGCCCACCCTGTCATCCACAGAAAGACTGTTTCGCTGTATCACAGCTCTTCAATTCGGCTAGACTAGCACCCATCACAAGCCAGGGATCAAACCTTCAACCATCTAGTTGATAGCCAGCAGCCTTCATCGCTGAGCTATGAGCCAGGCACTGGTAAATGATATTTATAATGTTCTTATCTAAACATATATATTTAATAAACGCTTTTAGTTATTTATACATGGAGATAAAAAAGCAATATATATATATGTATTCAATTATATTTAATAATATAATGCAAGCCCCCCCCCCCCAAAAAAAAGCAAGAGGCCACTAGAGCGCTACTAAAACCACCTTAATAAAATTAAGGAAGCCTCCAGAGTACTACTAAAATCACCGTTTCCGAGATTCTTGCCACCTTTTCCTTCCTTTGAAGAGAAATGATGTCGAATCATTATCTGAAGTTTGTTTCTCAAGGAATGAGTCAGCATTTTCTTTCCAAATTAGTACATAAGATTGAAAATGCCTGAAAAACCGACACCCCTGACGAAACCTGCCCCTCAAACAATGAGTATTTTTTTTTAATTTTAGATATTATTCATCCAGGGTAACACTGATCAAGAATATACCAACTTTGTGTGTGTGTTTTTATTTGTAGTTTTGGACTTTTAGCTGGACATACTCACATACATACAAACATACAGACACACACACCGACAACTGCCCTTTATACAATAGATAATCATTCCGAAGAGAGAAAGATGGGGGGGGGGGCGAGCGGAGAAAAAATGATATTTAATGATACACATCACAAATACTGACGCAATCGGTCACGGTTAGTCTGGTTTCTATTTATATAAAGTTAGGTATGTATATATATTTATATGTACAGGTTTAACTCCTAAACTAATTAACCGATCATTATGAATTTTAGAACACAACTAAGAGCGTATAATGTAGTCATTATTTATTTTAATTTAGTTCCATATGAAATCAACAATAGGTATTAAACATAAAATTAATAAATATTCCACAAATTTCAGTTTCTTTAGTGTATTTTAAAAGGTTTTAGAGGGCATTATATGGGCACAACCTCCCATTTGAAAATTCTAATATTTCAGATTTGATACATAATCATTAGACATCAATTAAACGAGATTCCTTGAATTTCAGTTTCTTCTGAAGACCCCTTAAGCTTCAGCCTTAAATTTTTTATATTTTCTAGAATCAAAATCATGTAATGGATTTTGATCAACATTGGAAGAAGGATTCTAGACATAAGGTTTAATATAATTATATCTTGATTTTAATCTTCGTATTCTTCTAGTTTAATAATATATCTAACAAAAACTGATCTAATGCTATATGAAGCTTGTGAGTTGTACATAAAGTTTAAGAGATACATTTTATGTAAGAGGTAAAAATTTCGTTAAATATTCACAATTCTGAAGATTTCTTGTGAAAAACTATATCATGACAAATTATCGATTTTCAAAATTTACAAGATTTTGTTCCTTTAACAATGATGAGGAACCTTTCCAAGATTCGAATGCCATAGCTGATAGCATCTTCCCCCAGAGTCATACGTTCAAACTCCCCGACCTAACTTTCACAGGTAACATCAATTGGAATGAATACATAGAAAATACTGCTAAGTCTGCTGCAAAGAAGGTGGGCTCCCTCTACCGGGCTAGAAAACTTCTCACACCTGCCAATATCCTATATCTCTACAAAGCCACCATTCACCCATGCACGGATTATTGTTGTCACGTCTGGGCTGATGCACCAACCACAAGTCTCTCGCCCTTAGACAGGATGTAAAAACGAGTCTCTAACCTAATAGGTCTCTTACTGCCTACAAAGCTCCAGCCCCTGTCCCATCACCGCAATGTTGCATCCCTGTGTTTGTTTTACAAGTACTTCAAGGGAATGTGTTCTGACAAATTTAATGGCACTTGTACCTCCGCAACGCAAATGCCTCCAACCAATTTGACAAACAGCAAAATCTCAACCCTAAAGGTCCCCAGATTCCGGAAAACTTTCTATTCTAACAGCTTCTTTCATCGATCTGCTTGACTTTGTGATTCCCTACCTGCTCGCTGTTTCCCCCGACTGTACCAACATGCAAACATTTAAATGTAATGTGAACAAATATCTCGCTGCACAGCTCCCCACTTAGGATGCCCCCTTTAAATCTAGCTCCTAATTCAAAATAGCCCCTTATGTCCTCGTGGCAATGTGTCTTATTTCGAGTGAGTATAAGTAAAAGAAAAAGGGCATTTTTTGTGATCCATTTGTGTACATAAACTATTATATGCAATTTTTAGAATAAGAAAAAGGACTTCCATTTTTCTCTATCATTTTTGGGGTGCATGTTTCCATTAAGCACCCCAATTTACAAGAGAACTAAATAGGTAAAAATTTAATTTAAAACATGGTATCTTCTTTCCAACTAATTCAACCACACATGATTGAAGAAGATTTTAATACCATTAGCATTAAAAGCATTACAAACATAATTTTTTTTAAAAACATAACAGAAGCAGGTATTTATAACTGTGACAACGTTTACATGGTTAAAAATATACAACAATTAAAAACTGTAGTTATGAACATAAAGGAGATTTTAAATTAGGAGACATTCGTAATGCATTAGTTAGTAAAAAAAAAAATAACATTGTTTACATATTGGATGTTCAGATAAATAAAGTCACACCCCTTGAACCAGAGTTATCTACCTTGGACGAATCTTTTTTTATATCAGATTCTCTTCTTCAGTGGTCATATTTGGACATTTGTAGTTGCTCTTTTTATTTTATTCCTGGTGGTTCAAGAGAAACTCACCTAGTAATAAATAGGTTTTATGCCCTAGAGATGTTTAGCCAGAGGTCATAAATTCAATTCCTAGTTGAAACGACATCACGTGCCCTCTTTCCTATCTGAAGAAGCTGAAAAGAGCAGCATGCCAATATCAAAATGAAAGATTGA
>OY744542.1:33273562-33296062 GCA_963556195.1 Sepiola atlantica
AGCAATAAACTTACTCCTCCCCAAAGAGGGGAGGCAAAGCCTGGGAGGGTGGACCTTCTAGAACTGGACAGGACAGACCCATAGACCGGCGTAAATCAAGCCCCGAAGGCCAAGACAATACCAGTTTATGGGGTGCAGTATCCATCGGAACAGATACTACACTTTGAGGGACGTAACTTGATAAGAATTAACGGTGTTT
This sequence comes from Sepiola atlantica, assembly GCA_963556195.1. Taxonomy (NCBI): domain Eukaryota; kingdom Metazoa; phylum Mollusca; class Cephalopoda; order Sepiida; family Sepiolidae; genus Sepiola; species Sepiola atlantica. Next base: position 33,273,762 of record OY744542.1, read on the forward strand.
ATACAGACGAGGGCACATATGATAAACGTAGTTACACAGGTAAAAATCGCAGTTCCAAATTAATTAAGCGGAATACTTTTTGATATACTAATGTATCAAACAAAAATAGGTGTATACACTAAAAATTATCAAAAATGATCGAGTAGAATTTTAATTAAAAATAAAAATCAGTCTTATCGTATTTTATGGATCGCCATTGATTCGAGTGAAAAACACATACATCAAGGGGACGTAACTCCATCTGTCATATTAACAAGTAATAAATCAATGGCCACCGGCAAAATACGATAAAACTGATGTTTATTTTTAATTAAAATTCTCCTCGATAATTTTTTCTAATTTTTGGTGAGGATGCTTATTTCTGCCTGATACGTAAGTATAAACAATAGTTTTTATTTGGAAATACGTTTTTCATATGTGCCCTCATCTGTATAAGCACCAAATTAACTAATACAAAATATCTGAAAGGCATCGAACAGATTATGAGAGTTGTCTACCGCAGCATCAACCAATCCTCTTCTTGGGAACAGGTTCGAATCCTGTACGACCCTCATTTTTCTCATTGTGCATTGTCTATGTTCCCAGCCCGTAGAATAATTAACAGTTTCATTGGTATTTATATCGATTTTGACCCAGTTTTCGCGAGTTTCTTGTTGGAAGCGTTCGGCTATCCTACGCAAACGCCCGAGAGATGACAAGCATCGTATCAAAATTGTCGTCTGGTACAAATCATACAAATCGTACCAGACGACAATTTTGATACGGTGCTGCGTCCTACCATTTTAGGTTATATTTTCAATAAATTTTCTAAAAGAAACAACAAAAAAACAAAACAAGCAAAACATAGCGAAGTTACTGTTATCAAATAAATATTTTTTGTTATTTTGATGCATCCTATAATTTTTAGTTATATTTGCAAGAAAATTTTTAAATAAACAACAAAACAAATAAAACAAGCAAAACAGAGCGAGATTACTGTTATCAAATAAATATTTTTAACCCTAACCCTAAACCCTAACCCTAACAACAAAAAAAACAAAAACAAAACAAGCAAAACATTAAAATCAAAGGACGCAGTACCGTATCAAAATTGTCGTCTGGTACAAATCGGCTCGTCATCTCTCGGTCGTTTGCGTAGGATAGCCGAACGCTTCCGACAAGAAACTCGCGAAAACTGGGTCAAGATCGATATAAGTACCGTTTCATTTATTAACTGTATTACTGATGCAAACACAAGTGCCAACCAAAGAGCAGCATTATATGCCACATATATAAAGTTGTACTTCCTGTTTGGTTGTCCGTCTGACTCAAATCCGTGATCCTTCATAAAGTGCTGCATTGATTGGATTAGACTGTACTCAGATGGAACAACATCTGCTCCTATAGGTGGATGTGGCAGAACTTCAACACAATCCAATTCTTCAATCTTGATGTTAGTCTTTTCGGGCGGTATGTAGCTTTGCATGAAGTGTCACAGATTTTAGGCTTTCATCGAACTTAAATGAGTCTGTCAAAGATTTTTCAATTCAAAACCGAATCATTGATACTTTGACCAAATCCGTTGTAGGTTTTTAGCAGAAGGTCAAGTTCAATGATGGTCTTTAGCAGAAGGTCAAGTTCAATGATGGTCTTTAGCAGAAGGTCAAGTTCAATGATGGTCTTTAGCAGAAAGTCAAGTTCAATGATGGTCTTTAGCAGAAGGTCAAGTTCAATGATGGTCTTTAGCAGAAGGTCAAGTTCAATGATGGTCTTTAGCAGAAGGTCAAGTTCAATGATGGTCTTTAGCAGAAGGTCAAGTTCAATGATGGTCTTTAGCAGAAGGTCAAGTTCAATGATGGTCTTTAGCAGAAGGTCAAGTTCAATGATGGTCTTTGTTTTGAAGAATCGTTTGTTGTTTTTGAATAAATTCTTGCATAATAAATCATTATTTAAACTTGATACACAAAATTTTTACTCACCTTAATATTATCTATTCTCCGAATAATTGATGGATGACTCAAGACAAGAAAAATTGTTCATATATGACGGATGATATATTCAGATCAGTTTGATTTATTCATTTTTTTTTTTTTGTTGTTTGTTTACTCAATATGACCTCAAAATCGTGCAGTATACCATCTGACGATCGCAAGAAACGTGAAACGATAGTAATGGCATATTAAAAACACATAATCATTTTAAATAATCACACTCTAGGCCTCAGGTATTGAGTGCTCTCGACAGCTTGCTTATATGGCCGCTGATTTTGCCATTAAGACGTTAATTTACTCTCCTATTTCTAGACAATGTTTGGTGGACACATCGGTACACGCTCCGACTACTGAGTTAAATATGACTCTCGTATCGAGATTCGAACCATGTGACTGGCAGAGATTGTTTCCTCCCATACTGCTGATTGCAGGTTTGGCATGAAACACATAGATCTTAATAATTTATGACACATTCATTTACATACGTTCCAAGAATGCAACATAAACATCAGCTTTGTGTACGATCGTTTCTGAGACGATATGGGTTTTATTGATATCAAGTCACTTCATCAGCACAGGATATATATATATATATATTTTTTTAACATAGTTCACCCCAAACCAGGCAGGCCGTCACGGTAGACGTAAGGAGCTACTGAGAAAAAAGAAAAGGGGAGAAGATTAGGGGGGGGGGAGGTCAACCTAAATTGGGATCTGCGCAGCGAGATGTCTGTTTACATTAGTTTTAAATTTCTGCATGTCAGTACTGTCGGGGAAACAGGGGGCAGGGAGGGAGTTGCAGAGGCTAGCAGCACGAGGAAAAGCTATTTGAGTAGAAGGCTCTCCGGCATCTGGGGACCTCCACAGTGAATGAATGAGATTTAGTTGATTGTTGAGTTGGTCTAGTGAATTTACGTCGAGGGGGCACCAGAGTAGCCAGTTCATCGGAGCATAATCCATTGAAGTATTTGTAAAACAAACATAAGGATGCTACATTGCGGCGATGGGACAGGAACTGGAGCTGGTTGACAGTGAGGGACCTATTAGGTTGGCGACTCTTTTTTGGACCTTGTCAAGGAGAGAGAGACTAGTAGATGATGCACCAGCCCAGATGTGACAACAATACTCCATGCATGGGCGGATGGTGGCTGTGTAGAGATACAGGATAATGTCAGGTGTGAGGAGTTTACTAGCACGGTAGCCAAAAACTTGTAGACAAAAACTTTGAAGCTAAAACATAGCATCAAGACTGAAGTATAGTTCCCTCTCAGTTATACAGCAAATTCGATAGGATGAGGGAGAGTTGGGATATGGTGATTACAATCCACTTTTAACAGTGTACAAATCAATGAAATCGAACATACAAAGGGGCAGAAGAGGGGGAATAAAGACTGTCAGTGTACAGGTATAGAAAAAAAATACACAAACCAGTAGAAAAAAGAAAATTTTTACACAATCTGAAGAAATCTTTTTCCAAAGGAGAATTATACAAATATGTAAGTATTTACAGTGAAAAAAATAATTTATAGCTAAATTTGCTATTAATTAGAAAGGAGGGAAATTCTTTTAACAGAATACTTACAATGAACATTATCAAAAACATATCTTAATAGAAATTAAAAATTAAAAAAATTAACACATAAAAATAAACATTTAATTAAAAAACAACAGTAATATAATTTGCACTTTTTTACAAATACACTAAGTAGAGGGAAGTTAAATGATAATTATAAAGTAATAAATAATAATGACAATGATGATGATGATGATAATAATAATAAGGTAATAAACTATAATAATAATAATAATAATAATAATAATAATAATAGCAATGATAATAATAATATTAGTGATAATGTAAATAAAATAAGAATAAAATAAAATAAAAGAATAAAATAATAAAATGAAATGAGACAAAATTGAAAAATAATTGTAAGAGATTCAAAAAGAAGAATCTTTAGGAATCATAAATTCAAAGTTACCTGAAATAAAAAATATATTTAAAATCTATAATTTTAGTCAAAGAAAGTTACATTATTAAGAAATAATTATCGTGTGCATATGTTCCCAAACCAGTTCGAACTGTAGGTAAAATAAACATATTATACAAAGCATATTATACCAAAATATTTTACCGAAAAGCAAATGGTTAAAAAATTAAAACCTCATTTTTTTTAAATATTTAAAAATTGAAAATAAAAAAAATGACTAATGACGGAGAGGTAAACCCTAAAATACACAAATGTATCCTTAATGCCAACAGACGATGAGATACAAATTAACAGTACGGAGTTATATAGACCCCATATAACGTTTAAACGTATAACGATTAACAAACATATTTAGATATAGATTTACATACTCGAAGACAACCACATATGAGTAGGCATATGTTCACGTACACACACACACACACACACATATATATATATATATATATATATATATATATATATATATATATACATATATATATATATATACATATATACAGGGTGTCCCAAAATAATGTATACACCCTTTGAATTGTTATAAGTCGTTCAATTTACTGATTTTTATTTGCAAGATTGATAAACAAGATTGAGTAAGAATATTTATTTAAAAATACTGACAGTAAAATTAACAAAAACATAGAAAATTAACTTTTAACAAAGATAAAGGCTACTTAGGGTAATTTCAGAATGTTCATAAAATGAACCCTCATCCTAACCCCAACCCGTTCTGCTCAATACACTTTCCATATAGCGAAGACGTGAAGAATTGTACCTACAAACGTCCTGCGACATCTACTCCAGTATTTGAGCACATTCTACTACAATTACTACTCCCATTTGTTTGCAATTGCTTCAGGTTTCTTGCTTTAAATATTGTAGCCTTTACATTTATTAAAAGTTAATTTTCTATGTTTTTGTTAATTTTACTTTCAGTATTTTTAAATGTGTATTCTTACTCATCTACTCTTTTATCAATTTTGTTTGCAAATCAAACTCGGTAAATTGAACGAGTTATAACGATTCAAACGATGTATAAATTATTTTGGGACACCCTGTATATATATATATATATATATATATATATATATATATATATATATATATATATATATATACAAAGACACATATGCACAGATATAGATATACACATGTATACACACATACATGCATATTTATATATATACATATATATATATATATATATATATATATATATATATATATATATATATATATACAAAGACACATATGCACAGATATAGATATACACATGTATACACACATACATGCATATTTATATATATACATATATATATATATATATATATACACACACACACACACACACATATATATATATATATATATATATATATATATATATATACACACACGAACGAGAGAAACTGTAAGGCAAATCAATACGGACAAGTACAGATGTTAAATATAATTCGAAAAAGACCCCATATAACGTTTAAATGTATAACGATTAACAAACATATTTAGATATAGATTTACATACTCGAGGACAACCGCATATGAGTAGGCATATGTTCACGTACACATATATATATACAAAGATACATATGCACAGATATAGATATACACATATATACACACATATATATATTAGCAGCGCCGACTGTCAGCTCGACGGTTGTGTTTCAATCCCGGCTTGAGGCACTAACTGGTCTGATGAGCTGTGAAACAGCGAAACAGTCTGTATGTGGATGACTATATGAAGCTCCCTCCCTGGGTAGAGCTTATTTGTAAGGATATCGCTAACTGCCATTAGCTTTAAGGCATAGCTCATTAGGTAAAATTAATTCGAGCTCCCTGCATTTGCAATGTTTACATTGAGATATTTCTTACATTTAGTCAGTGTCGTATGATAGCGTAGGAGTTAGCAGCGCCGACTGTCAGCTCGACGGTTGCGTTTCAATCCCGGCTTGACTAACTAACTGGTCTAGCCGCACTGATGAGCTGTGAAACAGCGAAACAGCCTGTATGTGGATGACAAATCAATACGTACAAGTACAGATGTTAAATATAATTCGAAAAATCGAGTAATGAAAGAGGGCCAAACTTTAATACCAAAAGTAGGAGTCTGACATGAACAATTTCTAATAGTAGGGTCTTATTTAGCACAGTAGAAGGAGGGGGGTAAACTTATCAGATCTACACTCCGGGGGATGATTTAAAGTCTCCAGAGAAAGAAAGATATCGCCTCACAATCTCCATAGAATCTCCAAAATGAAGTAAATATGCACGCTGGTAAATCCTTCTTAGGCTGGCGGTAAAAATTAAAAAAAACAGACACCGTTTTTTTTTAAATGACGGTGTCAAAGAGGGGAGATAAGTGTTAAGCACTAAATATTGTAACTTAGAGATGGTTCCTTAGAGAGTACGGATGTCATGTGAGCAGAAAAAATCAGCCAAAGTGCTCGATCATAAATAAAGAGCAGAATATGCGTTTTTATTTACATACTATAAACTGAAGCGCCAATTCCAAGTACCCACGTTTCACGTCCCTGGATTTTCTGGATATTTTATTTACAAAACAGTAAACAAAGACCAGAGTAGTCGTCAGTATTTGATTGGACGCTGTTCCGAAAAACAAGTAATCTGAGTGAGTACAGATGTCTGACTGTACCAGCGGTGAGACATTCAATTTGTTCCCTGTAAAAAATTATCCAATCGACAAATTCAAGAAGTATCTATTATAGAGGAATAAAATAAAATAAAAAGCATGCAGGACTGTGTGTGTGTGTGTGAGAGAGAGAGAGAGAGAGAGAGAGAGAGAGGGGGGGGACGGAAGAGACTGAAAGAAAGGTAGAGAGATATATAAATGTGTATATGTTATAATACAGCTTCCGATTCCAGTAGGTTCTTTCCAAGAATTGCAGGCTTATGAAACTCCCTTCCTGCTGACTGTTTTCCTCTTACCTATAGCTTTCGTCTTTTCAAGACTAAGGTCAATAGGCATCTCCTGTCTTTGTGATAATCCATCTTTCGTTATTTTTAGCTCCTTACATCAAGTGGCTTCATGCCTTGTCTGGAGCGATTTCCATAAAGGAAAAATAATAACAAAAATTTTACTGACATTTTAGACAATGTTTTATCGATATAAATATTTTGTTGTCATTTTTTTACGGTACGGGCACCTTTTAGTATTAAATAATCTGAAAAGGAAAAAAAAAGCAGAAAACGCAGGAGAGGTATGGTTAGGTATTATGCAGCTCTTGTATTACTTGAACTACGATTCTCATCCTAGATGTTATACTTACAACGTTTTGGCCGATGTAATCTCCGACCTTTTTTAGGTGCGTCTTGTCGAACTTGGGAATCTGTACCGAATTTCGAACGAACCCCTTTATTTCATTCACGTACAGATTCCAAATTTCGACAAAGATTCTCGAGGAATAAAAGAAAATAAAAGCATGCAAGACTGAGATAGATAGATAGAGACAGAGAGAAGAAATAAGAGAAACAGGAAGAAGTCGAAAGAGAGAGGGAGAAAGAGAACAAAAGAAATTACAGAAACAGAAAGAGGCTGAAAGAAAGAGAGAGAGAGAGAGAGGAAGAGGAAATAAAAGGAACAGAAAGAGGCTGAAATGAAGAGAGAGAAGAAATAAAAGGAACAGAAAGAGGCTGAAATAAAGAGAGAGAGAAGAAATAAAAGGAACAGAAAGAGGCTGAAATAAAGAGAGAGAGATAGAAGAAATAAAAGGAACAGAAAGAGGCTGAAATGAAGAGAGAGAAGAAATAAAAGGAACAGAAAGAGGCTGAAAGAAAGAGAGAGAGAAGAAATAAAAGGAACAGAAAGAGGCTGAAATAAAGAGAGAGAGAAGAAATAAAAGGAACAGAAAGAGGCTGAAAGAAAGAGAGAGAGATAGAAGAAATAAAAGGAACAGAAAGAGGCTGAAAGAAAGAGAGAGAGAGAAGAAATAAAAGGAACAGAAAGAGGCTGAAAGAAAAGAGAGAGAAGAAATAAAAGGAACAGAAAGAGGCTGAAATAAAGAGAGAGAGAGAAGAAATAAAAGGAACAGAAAGAGGCTGAAAGAAAAAGAGAGAGAAGAAATAAAAGGAACAGAAAGAGGCTGAAAGAAAGAGAGAAAGAAGAAATAAAAGGAACAGAAAGAGGCTGAAAGAAAGAGAGAGAGAAGAAATAAAAGGAACAGAAAGAGGCTGAAATGAAGAGAGAGAAGAAATAAAAGGAACAGAAAGAGGCTGAAAGAAAGAGAGAGAGAAGAAATAAAAGGAACAGAAAGAGGCTGAAAGAAAGAGAGAGAGAAGAAATAAAAGGAACAGAAAGAGGCTGAAATAAAGAGAGAGAAGAAATAAAAGGAACAGAAAGAGGCTGAAATGAAGAGAGAGAAGAAATAAAAGGAACAGAAAGAGGCTGAAAGAAAGAGAGAGAGAGAAGAAATAAAAGGAACAGAAAGAGGCTGAAATGAAGAGAGAGAAGAAATAAAAGGAACAGAAAGAGGCTGAAAGAAAGAGAGAGAGAGAAGAAATAAAAGGAACAGAAAGAGGCTGAAATGAAGAGAGAGAAGAAATAAAAGGAACAGAAAGAGGCTGAAATGAAGAGAGAAGAAATAAAAGGAACAGAAAGAGGCTGAAAGAAAGAGAGAGAGAAGAAATAAAAGGAACAGAAAGAGGCTGAAATAAAGAGAGAGAGAAGAAATAAAAGGAACAGAAAGAGGCTGAAAGAAAGAGAGAGAAGAAATAAAAGGAACAGAAAGAGGCTGAAAGAAAGAGAGAAGAAATAAAAGAAACAGAAAGAGGCTGAAAGAAAGAGAGAGAAGAAATAAAAGGAACAGAAAATGGCTGAAAGAAAAGTAGAGATAGATAGATCTATATATCTATATCTATATCTATGTCTATATCTATATCTCTCTCTATATATATATATATCTATCTATCTCTCTCTCTCTCTCTCTCTCTATATATATATATATATATATATATATATATGTTGCTGACATAGCTATGTAAATATTTTGCTGTCATTTTTAACGACACGGACACACTCATGTTGAATAATCTACACAAAGAAACAAAACGGAAAACGTGAGAAGGCAAATTGACTTTTTCCTTCCTCGCGGCCATATTGGATTACCACCCTAAACATTTTGATGCCACTCTTTATTTAACATCCTCAGCCATAACGACGGATGAACTATTCACACCATTTTATCTTCTTTATTTATTTACATTCTTTCTCGTTGGCTCAATATGATATTCCATAGCCTGTCAAGAAATAAGAACCCATAAGAAGGTTTCTTTCCTCGTGGCGGCAGCCATCTTCGATTACCGCTCTAAGAAGCATCATCATACTGATTTCCTAAACCCAATATCATTGAAAATAGATGCTTGTTTAACACCCAGAGACAGAAAAAGCGGAACATATTCACACGAATTTGGTGTCATTGTTTGTTTACATTGTCAATCTGATATTCCATAGTTTTCAAAGAAACAACAAAACATTTGAAGACTGAGAAATCTCAATATTGCTTTCTCCAAATCTCAGGGTCAGATATAATCGAAATCACCAATGCTGAACTCTCCAACTTTCTCTTACTACACATGTCTTATAATCGTCTGTCAAGATAGAAGCAAACTGGGACTGAGAAATGGCAATCTTATATATCTGTGGCCTTAACCGTAGACTGGCTATGATTGGTCAACAATGAAGCATCGCAATTTCTATGCAAATTAGTGTCTTCGTTGTAATGCGTATATGAGTAATAGTTCCACACATTATGACAACAACGCATTTTCTCCACTTTATCAATGTTATAATTTGTGCAGCTTTGAGTATTTCCAAGGACACAGCCAGAGGAAATTGGCTGTCAAAGGTCCAATAAGTCAAGTTTGACATGTGTGGGAACAGAGAAAATGGAAGTAAGAAAAACATGAGCCACGTGACGTCATCAACAAAGTCGGGAGACGTTTTGGTGACAGATGCCGTTAGAAATGATGCAAAATAAAACCTATTTAAAGATGTAGTATCATGAATAAACACTTCCATTTCTCTCTACCTCTTTCTCTTTCTCTCTCTCCCTCTTTCTTTCTCCCTCTCTTTCTCTCTCTCTCCCTTTCTTTCTATCTCGTTCTTTCTATCTCTTTCTCTCTCTCTCTCTCTCTCTCTTTCTTTCTCCCTCTCTTTCTCTATCTCCCTTTCTTTCTATCTCTTTCTTTCTATCTCTTTCTCTCTCTCTCTCCCTCTCTCTCTCTCTCTCTTTCTCTCTTCACGCCTTGGCGATGATTAAGTGTCAAATAAAAGAACAAGATATCTGTATCATAATCGCAATAGTATACGACAACTCCCCAGGTTATGATGTCGACGTCCTCGACGTATGACAAATCATAGTTACGTTGAACTTATAAAATCTGTAAACCATGAAAACCCTGAGAGAATACACTATGTCTAGTATATGATGCAATCAGTCCGACAATGGCTTTGTTGCTGTTGGGCTGAGGTATATACTGTTCAGTCCTAGGAGATCCACCATCCCAGGCTTCACCTTCTCTCTAGATTCTTTAATTGTTATTTTTAATGAAAAGACAACAAACCACTTCATGTAAGGAGCTAAAAATAACAAAAGATGATTAATTATCGCAAAGACAGGAGATGCTTATTGACCGTAATCTTGAAAACAAACAAAGCTATAGGTAGGAGGAAAACAGTCAGCATGAAAGTAGTTTCACAAGCCTGCAGTTCTTGGGAACAAGCTACTGGAATAGGAAGCTGTGTTATATCGAAGTATCAAAACAGCAAAAAGGTGAAAACCACTAGACCAACTAGTCAAACGAGCTGGAACAAAAGAAGCAGGGAATAGATCAGGTAATTCTGAAGAACACATGCCATAATAGTATTTATAGAACAGACTGAGACTGGCAACATCACGTCTGTGAGAGAGAGGGCGCAGAGAAGAAGAAAGGGTGGGTCCAATCAAATTACAGATATTCTTCTGAACCTTATCAAAAACCTTCAAATAGGACAGAGATTTACCAGCCCAAATATGACATCAGTACTCCATACATGGTCTGATAGTAGATTTGTAGAGATAGAGAAGAGCTTCAGGTGTGAGAAAGTGTTTGGAGCGATAGAGAGAACCGGCTTTACAAGAAGCAGAAATGTATCAAGTCCAAGAAAGATTTCATGAAAAAGAAAGACGTAGAAGTTTTAGAGTCGATTTCTCCTCAAGAACAGAGTTTATTGCTAATCGCCTGAGGCGTCCCTACCGAGGAATGCTGATGAGGCTGCTCATGCAATTTTTGTTGATTAGAGTGCGCTTATACTTGTGTTCTTGACTTCTCAAAACCACACTTGACCTTGTGTCTAACCTCCTAGAAAGGAGGTAAATAATATGCCTAGTCATATCATAATATGATTTGAAATTAAACGAACCCCATCATTGTAATAGATTACAATAGCATACAGTAATATTAATTAGTCCCCCAATTTATAAAATCGGGGGACTTATGTTTTGAGGCATGTCCGTCCGTCCGGATTTTTCTCCGCAACCATCCATTGAATTTCTCTGAAATTTTGCATGAAGTTGTAACTTTGGTCAGGTTAGAAAGTGACATTCTCCGATTTTTGAAAAAAAATCTAGTTAGCCCCCCAGGGGGTCAAAAGGCCCCGAAATTTTTTGCCCCATAACTTTTCATCCATCCATTCAATTTCTCTGAAACTTGGCCAAAATGTGGAGGCAATTGTTCCTAATAGAAAATAAGTATCGCTTACCTTGGAAAAAATCTGGTTCGCGCTCCCAGGGGGTCAAAAGCCCTCTAAAATGGCAAAAAATGGCCCTTTCCTCCCACAACGTTTGATCCATGCATTCAATTTTTCTGAAACTGGGCCAAAATGTAGAGGCAATTGTTCTGGATATAAAATGAGCATCGTTGACCTCAGAAAAATTCTGGTTCGCGCCCCCAGGGGGTCAAAGTGGGGTCAAAAATGCCCCAAATTGCCCAAATTTATTGCATTTTACACTCGCCACATCGAGTCACATACAAAAGGGGACCACGCACGTGCGGCTTGTTGATTTTTAGTTTGTTTGTGAATGTCTCTATTTACTTGCCTACCAACGACGGCAGACTTAGACATAAGGTCAGATTTTTATGTGGGGAAAAAAAGGCCATCTGAGAATGGGACACAAATAAAAATTGTCTCAGTCTAGAAGGACCTCCTCACCGATCAAAGACAGAAAAGACGAAATGCAGCACCAGCACAGACACCACAACCGTTTCCTGAATGTCGTGTACGTAAATTTACTAGTAAGAAAAATTACATACATACATACTGTAAAAATTGCAACGCAGCTATGCTACATATGTAACATAACAGATAAATAAGAAAAGACAACTCTTCATAAATCATTTTTGTTGTCTTTTGAAACGTCTAGGTTGCTTTCAAGTTCTGCTTTGCAATGTTTTAAAATTGTGGACAAGGGTGAACACATATAAACATTAAAATCAAAAGTAATCATGTCCAAAATATTTCAAGTTATTTCCCCAATATATCGATTAATTCATACCCTCAACTAATAAAGTTGTACTTAACATAATTGAACATCAAATTTAAAAAAAATGAATTTCAAGTTAAAAAAGTGGAATATAAAGTTTTAAAAAAAGTTGAATTTCAAGTTAAAAAAGTTGAATTTCAAATTAAAAAGGCTGGATAAAAACTGAATTTCCATTTTCCTATAATTTACTTTTTTAATTCTTTTATGAATCTTCATTTTGGTTTTCTTTCAATCGTAATCGACCAATCGTCACAGCTGGTATTCATAATATCGACCAACCTATTCACATGAACAAAGTTTCAAATAATCCTACGGGGGGGGGGGGATAAAAAAGATTGTTTATTGGTAATTCAAAACGATTATGTATTTGTTTAAGGAAAAGTAATTTTAACTTCCAGCTCGTTAATTGCATATCCTTTTAAAATTTGAAATTCCTTTTTTAATTTGAAGTTGCTTCTTTTTAATTTAAAGTTTTTTTTTTATTAATGTGAAGTTGGTTCTTATTAATGTCACATTAATGTCACATGTTCTTTTTAATTTGAAGTTGATTCTTTTTAATTTGAAGTTGATTCTTTTTAATTTGAAGTTGATTCTTTTTAATTTCAAGTTGATTCTTTTTAATTTGAAGTTGATTCTTTTTAATTTCAAGTTGATTCTTTTTAATTTGAAGTTGATTCTTTTTAATTTGAAGTTGGTTCTTTTTCATTTGAGACACTCATTAGTACTGGGTGAAAGATTATAACTGTAATTTTAAAAATTACATCTTTTATATTTGTGGATTTTTTTTACTAAACGGAATATTAGCATTTATTATCATTATTATCAAACGTATACATCACCATTATTAGAATGTTTATAAAATCACTTGCTCTCTATTTTTTAAATGTCTTTCTCATATGAAAATAAAACAATGCAAAAAAAGTAAATAATATGATTTAAAACCTGCTCTTTCAAATTGTTATGTTAATTAGACATACCATTTTATTCTATAAAACACAATTTATTTCTACACAATGTCACACAAAAAACAGTAAATTTAGATTCAAGCCACCATTATGTATTTACACACACATTTTACCACAATATAAACCAAGTAATGGGAGGAGATGAATGGACATTCCAATAAGATGGAGTGAACGCCTATCCATGGTTCAGACTTCATTGAACCAAACGAATGGCTCTCAAAAAGTCAAGATCTCAGCATAACGGATTTTACGGTTTGGAGTTTATTGTTATCCCAGCTTCAATAACAGAGGAGAGAGGTCACACACACAAAAACCCCTTAAAACTGTTGATGGAAGCTTGGAACAATATCTCTCTTGAAGTCATTCAAACTGCGGCTGGAAGTTGGCTAGACCGTTTTCATCCTTGTTCAGCTGCCCACAAAAGGAACACAGTGAACATATCATAAACACTTAACAAACAGTCTTTAGTTGTGAATAACTACGTGTAAAATGTGTTACATGTCCTGCTTTTTGTGGGGCACTCTGTGGTTACAAGAAATATTAGTTTGCTGTTTGAGTCTCTTAGAAATATTAGTTTGATGTTTGAGTCTCTTAGAAATATTAGTTTGATGTTTGAGTCTCTTAGAAATATCAGTTTGCTGTTTGAGTCTCTTAGAAATATAAGTTTGCTGTTTGAGTCTCTTAGAAATATAAGTTTGCTGTTTGAGTCTCTTAGAAATATCAGTTTGCTGTTTGAGTCTCTTAGAAATATCAGTTTGCTGTTTGAGTCTCTTAGAAATATCAGTTTGCTGTTTGAGTCTCTTAGAAATATCAGTTTGCTGTTTGAGTCTCTTAGAAATATTAGTTTGCTGTTTGAGTCTCTTAGAAATATCAGTTTGCTGTTTGAGTCTCTTAGAAATATCAGTTTGCTGTTTGAGTCTCTTAGAAATATCAGTTTGCTGTTTGAGTCTCTTAGAAATATTAGTTTGCTGTTTGAGTCTCTTAGAAATATTAGTTTGCTGTTTGGGTCTCTTAGAAATATCAGTTTGATGTTTGAGTCTCTTAGAAATATCAGTTTGCTGTTTGAGTCTCTTAAAAATATTAGTTTGCTGTTTGAGTCTCTTAGGAATATCAGTTTGCTGTTTGAGTCTCTTGTGGGCCACCTTGCAGTTTAAATAAATAGCAGATTTGTTTTAGTAATAGAAGGTTGGGAATGTACATCATCATCATCATCATCATCATCATCATCATCATCATCATCATCATCATCATCATTTAACAAAAACATGAACCAAGTAATGGGAGGAGATAAATGAACATGGCAGTAAGATGGACGAAAGGCCCATAACATCCAAGGACACTATTGACTGGCTCAGAGTCAATACTCCTGACTTGAGTTGCTCTCAAAAAGTCCAGATTTCAACTTAATGGATTTTACCGTTTGGAGTTTACTGTTCCACCAATGTCAATTACAGAGGAGAAAGGTCACACACATGAAATCCTTAAAAACTCTTGATGGAAACTTGAAAAGGTATCCGGCTTGAATTCATCCAACTGGAAGTTTTGTCGACAATCTACTCCCTCGTAAAGCTGCTCACGGAAAGCACCTTGCACATCTCATCTAACATTTGTGCTTCTTCTGTTTTAACAATGCTTCTCTTATCAACAACCTTTTTTTCTATTCCCAACAATTACATATGTACACACGAATTAAGTATACTAAATCTCCTGCTTTTTGTATGGGGCACCCTGTATTTATCTATATGCATAAATATAAAATAAAGTGAGATATTCTTATTATTTGTTTAACCGGTATAGTTCCATAAACAAAAGCTGCATATAGAATTTGGCTTCGTAATCACTTTAGTACGATGATTGGCACGTGCTTGCCCCAATATTAATTCACCAATTTTTATATTTTATCTGCTGAGCCATTTTCTCTTTGCTTAGTAATTTCAGCACGGGAGTAGGTAGGAGTTGTTGGATAATGGCCCTGTGGGAGTGGACGTATCTGTTGGGAATCGTTGGTTTGACTTGCGCGAATTAACGCGGGTGCAGTCGAGTGCAGATTAGGGCCTGTTCTCACAGTCAGAGCTAACAGACGTGACAAGGTTACCATGTGACGAGACACCAGATCAGGGGTCAGTCTGCACCTGCGAGAGGCTCTGTGACGTCGTGGGCCTTGCGTGGGAAACAGAGGATCCGTGACGTCACTCGTTCTCGTGAGAGGCGAGTTTTCAGTCAGTCTGATTCGGAAGGTGAACCGAGAAGACGTGCGATTCACGATGTAAAACTAAGGGAAATATTTCCCTTAAGGGAATACAAGCGTGAGAAAATCCTTTCCCCCCTCTCTATGAATGGTTAGGAAAACATTGTTAACTAACTACGATAAAGTAGGATTTGCTCTCTCCCTCTCTCTCGACGTAGTGAATGACTCTCAGTTGAAATAACAATTCTTGTAATAAAATGAATTAAATCTAAAGGAGGAGTTTGTCTTCGGAGTGCATCATGGCTTTTGTTGCAGACAACGGACGGCGTGGTTCACGGAAGGAAAGAACAAAGAATTCATCCACTAGACGACACACACAGCCTCTACACGGCAAAGGAAAAAGTAAAGTATGCAACAAACACCTTTTTGGGACTGTAACCAGTTGTTTAAGTGGTTTAAGAGAAGTGCCGCGGTCCAAGCAGGAGTAGCTATGCAACAGGGGTGACTAACCCTCCAACAGTAATAATTAAATTCTCATCTTCCAAACTTAAACACCGTGAAAGCAACATGATAGAAATCTAATTTAGGTCACTTTTTCATATTACACCATCCGTCCACTCACTTCATATTAATCACTTGCCTATTAGCCATTACGTAGCTAATAAAAAGAAACCTTTCCAAGGTTATGTTTTTACATTGCAAATAATATGAAACATCCAGAGTCTTCCTTTCGATGACCTTCATAGAATATACATAACAAAACGTCCCCTGCAATGCTTTGTTTAAAATGTATCTTTAATAAGCATTACATACTATTTCTCACTTTCGTTTGTTACGTATGCATATTTCCATTCTTGGTCTACTTCTTGGGAAAAGTGGAAGGATGCATAGTCAGCATGGTAGAAGTTACTCGTGCTGCTGCGAGCTCACAAATACTAGTTCTTGCTAGTCAGTTATCATAGAAACTAGTGTAGTGTCAGAAAGTCAGTTATAGAAACATTCATTAATTAGAGGATGTCCATTCTTAGTTATAACATGATACGAACGTTTCAATGTTCGTTTCGATTTATACATTTAATTTCTATTTTTCATTTTAATTTTAATTTAATTAATCTATTAATTCAAATGCTGAGCCGTTTTTTGCACAAAATAACCATTCACTGCTCTAATTGAACGCTGACTGTCTTAAAAAGTAATATCTATAAAATTAACTTATTTTTCAAATACTTGTATTCCTATAAAGTAGTACCTTCCTTCCAGTGTTTGTGTATAGACACTATTATTTATAATTACACCTCCAACACGTTAACAAAAATTAAAAGAACACAAAACAATCGTCACCTTTATGTAAGTACATTGCTGTGATAATTATCTTTTCAGTTATAAAATAATACGAACGATGCTAATTATTAATTATAAATTTAATAATTAAAGAAAACTCGAGTAAAAATACTTTTAGGCTTCAAAGGTGGGAGCAGGAGTTTCTTCGGTTCTTTATTATTTTTCTAGGCAACACAGTTAGTAATAAATGTTGCAAGATTACTTATACTGTATGAAAGTGAAACCTGGTCGCTTGTCTATAGTTGTCTATACTGATATACCAGATTATTCCACTTAAATAGCCTCTATTATATATTGGGGCACAGGGTGAAGCAGGTGCTAGTGTGATAACCAGAATTTGGAGTGGATGAAGTAAGTTCAAGGTACTTCTGCAATTACTAACCATCAGAGTGTTATCACTGTCAACTAAGGGAAGAGTCTATCAGGCATGTGTATGTAGTGTCACGATGTATAGAAGTGACACCTGGCCAGTGTTGTTTGAGAACATGCATTCCATTGAACGAAATGATATGAGAATTATATACGATGGATGTGTAATGTGAGTCTTAAAGACAGGCTTAATTCTGATGGCGTCAGAGGAAGATTAAATCTGGACAGTATAGAGAGATGTGTGCTCAAGAGTAGACTTCGATGGTATGGCCATGTTGAAAGAATGGATGAGAGTTCTTGGGTTAGTAGATGTAGAACAGTTAAGGTAGCAGGTTCAGTTTACATCGGAAGGCCAAGGCCAACATTGGAAGAAATGATAAGAATGCATTTAAGAGGAAGAGATATAAATAAAGACCTCGCTAGAGATAGGTTAATTTGGAAGTCAATTTCTTAAAGTCGTCCAACACACGATAGCATGTGATACGAACATTAAACCGAATACGATGATGATGAGATAGTCAAACAAAAAATCATGTAAAAATACTTATGTAGTGTTCAGAGGTTGGAGAAGGAGTTTCTTGGGTTCTTTATTACTACTATGCAACACAGCTCATAGTAAATATTACAAGGTTACTTAAAAATAACCACCAAAGATTAAATATGAACGTTTTAATTTTTAGTTCTTTTTAAAGGTCAGAGTGGGTTAGAATAAAGAAAGAAAGAACCACTATTAGGGAGAGTAAGGGAAACATACATATACAGAGAGAGATAGAGAGGTCGGAGTGCCTAAGAGGCAGCTAAAGAGAAGAAAGAGACAACTTCTGTCAGGCTTACTATATTTAAAGAGAAAGTCGTAGTTACTGCAATTAATGTGTTGATCCGTTTCTATGGTACTTATGTTGGTAGATAATTACTCGCACAATCATTTCTTTACCGTTTTTTTTTTGTGACTGCCATTATCACTTTATTATGCGAAGCGCAATATGATACCAAGTAAATTCTAATAACATCTCAACATTTTGTGACAAGAAAATACTGTATATCGATTTTGTCCATATTTAGCAGTTTTGTCGGATGTGCTTTTAGATGTCATTAGACAATTGAGTTTCTTTGGAAAACAGCCAACGTCCGCTGGGACGGGGATGATGACGGGTAGGGAGGGGGGTGTACTATCACAACTTCAGCGCAATCATTTCTTTGTGTAATGCTGGTTTTTTTATTTCCATTACTCATCTCTATTATAAGTAAGCCTTTTTTTTTTGGCTGTCTGTTCGGCACTTATAGTCTCTAAAACTACTCGACAGAATAGCACCAAATTTGGCATGAAGCACCCTTGAGACGCCTCGGTGTGTCATAGTGACACAAAGAGAGAAATGTTACTGCTACTACTACCACTATTACTACTACTACTACTACTACTACTACTACTACTACTATTACTACTCCTATTTATCTACGTCCCACAAAGTAGAATGTGACACAAGGTCGGAAAGTGGGAATTTGCACTCTAGAGGAAGAGTACGGAGTTTCTTAAAAAATTGCCTGGGCAGGGCGCCTCAGACAGTAAGCAATAAACTTACTCCTCCCCAAAGAGGGGAGGCAAAGCCTGGGAGGGGGTTAACCTCCCAGAACTGCACAGGACAGACCCATTGATCGGCGTAAATCAAGACCCGAAGGCCAAGACAATACCAGTATGGGGTGCAGTATCCATCGGAACAGATACTACACTTTGATCTTGGCCAAAAGGCCAAGGACCGAAACTACTACTATTACTACTAGTGTTCATATTAAAAACCTTAATCATTTATAGGCTGCAAATCTATTAGACAGAATTTTAACGGATTTGTCATGTGATTTAGGATTGGGATGCTTAGAGTGACTTAGAGGATCAAAGTTCTACTACTACTACTACTACTACTACTACTACTAATAATAATAATAATAATAAACACTTATTGGTTCTAAAACTATTAGTTAGAATTGCACCAAACTTGGCATAATGAGCCCTTGGGATATCTGATGAACTAAAATTAAGAATGCCGATCATGATGCTTGAATAAAGTCCTAGGAATCTCTGCAAGAGTGAAGCTGAAATCTTATTACTGCTACTATTACTATTACTGATAATAATTAGCATATATTTGTTAAAAACTATTGAGAAAACTTTCAAATGTGGCATTATGCACTCATCGCAGAGGAGTCAAATTCTAATACTTCTGTTGCTGCAACTGCTATTATTACTGCTACTAAAAATAATAACAGAAATACAAACTTATGAGCAAAAACAACATTCAATAGAATTGAACAAAATCTAGTATAAAGAGCCCTTGGGATATCTGATGTCGAAAAATTCAAAATACTAATGCTGAAATAAAGTTCCAAGAGGTCTCTGCATGAGCTAGACCAAAATTCGACATTTCAGTTATTATTTAACTATTATTATTATAATAGAAGTTTGGTGTCCGTTTGTTACTGAAGCGACAAAATATTTTCAAAGACTTTTTAAAAATTTTGAAACATTGTAAAATTTTACTATGAATTTTTGTGTTACTATCTTCGTTTACCTTGAGAAAGGTGCCATCAAAAATCGACTAGTATTAATACGGATTGGTATTTAGTATTTGTAATTACCTGCCCCCCCCCCCCCTCTCTAGGGGAAGGCGTGACACAAGTTTTTTTTTTACGAGGGATTCAATATATTACATCATGTAAGGCCAGGTTTAAAAAAAGCGCATTTTCTTTGGCAGACCTCCACACAAAGTCTCTTTGGCTTGGATCCAACTTTCAGAAATAGGCATTAATATGTATTATTAAGATGCGATGTTTATCTCTTCTCTATATAAAAGTGCAGTACCATTTGTGTTATATATATATATATATATATATATATATATATATATCATGATTTTGGGGGGAGTACAACATTTTATTATCGCAAGCATGAAGGGAAGACGAATTCTAGCGTTCATGATTAAAAGTTAATCATGCAAAAAAAATGCCAGCCGACCGGTTTCGCCCTCTCTTAACAAAGGCTGTATTGAGGGATTAAAAAAAAATTTTTTAAACGTATTTTTTTTTTTTTTAAAGCTTTTGTTAAGAGAGGGCGAAACCGGTCGGCTGGCATTTTTTTTTCTTAATTAACTTTTAATCATGAACGATAGAATTCGTCTTCCGTTTATGTTTACGATATATATATATATATATATATATATATATATATCGATTGGTTGATCCCGGCTTGAAGCACTAACTGGTCTAGACGCACTGATGAGCTGTGAAACAGCGAAACAGTCTGTATGTGGATGACTATATATATATATATATATATATATATATATATATATATATATATATATGTTTTGTCTGTCGGAAGAATTAAGAAAAAATACAGGATTCACCGAACCCAGGCCTTTGGGTCTGCATTTACGCTGGTCTATCTGTTGTCCGTCCTGTGCAGTTCTAGGAGGTGCACCCTCCCAGGCTTTGCCTTCTCACCCTTTGAGAAGGGGTTAGTTTATTGCTAATCGCCTGAGGCGCCCCTACCGGGAAATTCCGATGGGGCTGCCCAGGCAATTTTTAAATGGCCAGAGTGATCAAATTTTCGAGCGCTGGTTTTTTCCCATTTTCCCGACCTTGTGTCACATCTTACCTTGTGGGAGGAAGATAAATAGAACCGAAATATGAAAATAAAGGAAATTGAAATGAATATTTAAATTATGATTTTGGTTTGATTTTTCCTGTGATCATTGGCATGCAACTATAAAGTATATATATATATATATATATATATATGATGGACTCTCCCGTTGATTGCGACGTATGAGGTTCCAACAACTTTCATTTGTGTTTAGATCGTTCATGACACATGAGTCCGGCAAGAGACCTGCAAGGAAAGCCGCAGACAGTGCAAGAGTGTGAGTAATCGGAGGCCAGGTGTGGAGCACTCTCTCTAGCTTTTCGCCCAACTCTGGCAGTTCTCATATTATCCACACAGGTCTCGTTGAATCTCTCCAGTCCAATGCAACAAGCTGCTCGCTATGTCTTCCTGTCTTTTGTACAGTCTTCAAAGTTTTGGGGGGGTACTCCAATTGCCGTCAGCGCATCTTTCAATTTATCCTTGTACCTCAGCAAGGGCCGACCAACATTCCTGTTACCACAAGCTAACTGACTGTACATCAGTGCTTTAGGTATCCTCCCTTCGTCCATTCTTGCTACATGACCAGCCCATCGCAATTGAGACTGCAACATGAAACTTTCAATTCCACCAATATGGCATCTGTTGTAAAGATCGATGTTAGCGACTTTGTCCTTCAAACTAAGTCCACATATGGTCCTAAGGCAGCTCCTGTGGAACACATCCAATTGGCGAATGTGATGCCGGTAAGGCGTCCACGCCTCACATCCATAGAGAAGACCTGTCAATATTACAGCCCTATACACATTGATTTTTGTCTTCAACTTAATGCCTCTGCTACTCCAAAGACGATGTTTCAGCTTTCCGAAGACATTTGCCGCTTTTGCAATTCGGTTTATGATTTCATCATCAAGTGAAGCAGCAGAATTAACTTTGCTACCTAGGTAGGTAAAGTTTTTGACATAGTTCATTGGTCTGCCATCCACTTTGAGTTTTTCTAATGGAAATTCATGGACAGGCTGATTTTGTTTCACTCCTTGAACTTGTTTAGGGGTAGGGCATGGTTGATGGACCACCTCAGTCTTCTTTAAGACTATATAGGAGGTGCGCTCACCCAAAATCGAACTCGCCCCAAACAATTTTTAAAATAAGTTAGATACAAAAAATTGAATAGAGAAAAGAATTGCTCTGCATTTTTTGAGTTATGTTAAGTCATGGCCTCCCTTCAGTTTCAAGAGACAATGGATACACCCTGTAAGTGTGACTGTAATTGTGAAGCAAGGGTCGCACAATCCCGAACACA
>OY744542.1:33301062-33398562 GCA_963556195.1 Sepiola atlantica
TTCAACGAATTCATTTATGGGAGTTTAAGATTACAGCAAATTTTCAAAATTTCCACCTTCGTTCTGCATGCATAGCTCCATTCTTTTTTGCAAGGAATTTACGACTCTTTGTAGCATATTTGATTGATTATGAAATAAATATATATAGAAACAAATATATAAACGAACAAATTTAAAATAACAAATAGCAGTAATTAGAGAGTAAGATAACAATCATCAAAAGTTCATAGTATGTTTGTGCTTCATATGGTAATCATTTTAAATAGCTAAGTGAAGTAACTTATGAATCACCCTGTATAATATTTTTGGTTATTTGAGTTTTCATTGGTATAGATTGTGGCTAGGTAGATTATGCTTTTTGCTTAAACAGCTATTTTGTAAGGGGCAATGTACTCTTATTTATATTTTTTTCTCATTTTTACATTTCATATTTTTATTTGGGTTATTATTTATATTTTTATTATTACCTCCGCCAAAGCAGAGGTTTGTTTTCCGCTGAGTTTATTTGTCACTATGATTGTGAAGAGCTTAACGCCTACATTGCTCGACCAATTGTCCCCAAACTTATTCAAAATTTTGATTATGGTCTAACTTAGATATCCCACAATTAAATTAGTTCTATGTCAAAGGTCAAGGACACGGAAATGTTAAAAGCACACTTTTGGCGATAACTTAGGTTCTGTTCGTCGTAGAAACTGGCTACTTGGCTCATATTATAGTCAATGAAGTTTTTTATCTTCCTCCCACAGCGGTAAGATGTGACACAAGGTCAGGAAAGTGGGATTTGAAAAGCCAACGCCCGAGAAGGTGAGCACTCTGGCCTACAAAAAATGCCTGGGCAGCCTCGTCGGCATTTCCCGGTAGGGGCGCCTCAGGCAGTGAGAAATAAACTTACTCCACCCTAAAGAGGGGAGGCAAAGCCTGAGATGGTGGACCTCCTAGAACTGCACAGGAAAAACCCACAAACCGGCCGAATCAAGACCCGAAGGCCAAGACGACACCGGTCTATAGGGTGCAGTATCCATCGGAACAGATACTACATTTTCTTCTTAGCCAAAAGGCCAAGTAAGCGCGGTATTTATCTACCTCCCACAGCGGTAAACTGTGACACAAGGTTGGAAAGTGAGATTTGATAAGTCAGCACCCTAGAGGAAAAGCACTTATGACCGTCAAAAAATGCTTGGGCAGCCCCGTCAGCAGTCCCTGGTAGGGGCGCCTCAGGCGATTAGCAATAAACTAACCCCTTTCTCAAAGGGTGAGAAGGCAAACCCTGGGAGGGTGGACCAACAGACTGGCGTCATCAAGCCCCGAAGGCCAAGACAGTACCGGTCTGTAGGGTGTAGTATCCATCGGAACAGATACTACACTTGCTCTTAGCCAAAAGGCCAAGTAAGCGCTTGTAGTCAATGAAGTCCTGCATCTTATATAACTTTGAGCTTCACAAGTTCGGTCAAGCTCGAAATTTTTGACAGAATTTCAACTTCTGATTTTTTTCAAATGTGATGTATGGATCTGATACTTTTTGATAACCATACAAAATTTCAGCCTGATCACATAAATAGTTTTTTGAGTTATCAACGTTTTTATAGCATGCCTTCAGAAATACTTCATTGAAAATATAGATAAACTTTTTATATCACAATAAAATCTATTTTCTATTAAACAATGAACTAATTACATCAAAATGAGCTTCATTCCAATGGCCTTTATTGCTACTTTACATCAAGCGACCACAAACAATTCTCACTTGTTATATGATACTTAGAATCAGCTGCTCCTGGTGCTATATATTGAATTACCTCCATTAGTCTTAACTATTGCAGCATCTTGAAGCATTGTTTCAAGCCAGTATTTACCGAAATCCTATTAGTGAGTGAATTATATAAAAGACTATTAATTGTCATTTTTTTATATTATTATTAAATCGCATCAAATTCCTTCACATTTATCTGTTATGGGACAATAAAAACAAATAATTTAGAAAACAATTATTGAAATAAAAAATATTTTCAACTCGCATAAAAAAGTTTTATTTAATGAAATAAAATGTAAAAATTTAAATACAAGAATATATTTTAGTAAATTTGATTAGATTCAAAAATTTTTTTCGTATACATTTTTATAGTAATCGATAATCTTATGGTTCTATGTGTTGTGGAAGTCACTCGGTGTGGCATCCTGGGTCTCACGACACCAAATGTGGTCCAATGTTTATTCCGACTGATTGCTCTGCCAATCATTCTCTGCCCACACTGTGTCTAGAAGATTTGCAGACCTTTGGTGTTGACACAACTCGGTCAGAGACTTGAGTGAGAGTTAGGGTTAGGGTTAGCATGAACGTTAGGGTTAAGGTTAGTAGTTGGCCAGATCCACAAAACTTCGAAGTTGGAGCAACTCAGTTGGAGATTTGTGTAACTGGACGGTCGGCGAGAAAACGTTGTATTGATCTGATACTTGTACAGCTTTTGAAACAGACAAAACCGACTATTCGTTCGGCTTTTTCTGACTGTTTATATAAACAGCCTGAAGATGCCGAAGCGCTTATCCAATCAGAAGGCGAGAAAAGCAGACGACAAGTTAAATTGTAAATTGATTAAATCGTAAATTGGCGATTGTCAAGAATTTCCAACCGAAAAAAAGGGGTGAAAAAACAAAAAAAAACAAATAGTCAACACATCACTGTAAAAGTAGGTTGGGTAAAGGTAGAAAAACGATTCAGTTTTTGTCTGGTTCAAAAGCTGGACCAGTACCGAAAAAAATTTTAATTTAAAAGATTTAATTAATTTTATCATGAAAAAAATTATAAAAATGTTTTGTTAATTTTTTTCGTCAAAAATTAAATGATGTTTCATAAAAAAATAAACATACGGTGAGTGTTTTTCTTGCTTTAAATGTTGTTTCATTATTAATTTTCTGTTGGAACGCCGCCTCGTTTTGATTTTGATGCCGGTTCGTTTTCATTCGGCTTTTTCCGGCTGTTTACATAATTCTAAATCGGCAAAAGTCGGTTTTGTCTGGTTCAAAAGCTGTACCAGTACTCTTAGTGGGCTTTTTCATTGTGTCCGACTTTAGTTGTGAATAAGCAAGCTTGAATAACTGTTCACATGCAAAAATGACAGACATTTTTCTCTTTAAAAATATACTTTATGACTTCACTAACATGATTGTTCCATTCCCTATCTAAAATATAAGATGGCCTTAGAACCTCAAATTCTACAACCTTCTCCATTCAATTCCACTCAGCTGCTGGGTTACCACCTTAGAAATATCTTTCATACAAAAGCACCCACACATCACATTGCCAATCTAACAAATTACAGGCGTGCCGAGATTCACACTTACCCTTTAAAAGTTCATAATTAAAAACGACCTTTCAATATTGTTTTGGGTACTGATATCGATCCTGACCCAGTTTTCGTGAGGTTCGACTCGGAAGCGTTCAGCTGTCCTACGCAAACGCCCGAGAGTTGATGAGCCGATTTGTATCAGACGACAATTTTGATACGGCGGTGGTGAAAAGAGAGAAGCATTGTTTTAGACGCATTATTAACAACCAGATACCTTTTCCTCAATTGCATCACGTGCTCAACATCGGAAGATAGAGAATCAGAAAGATCTTGATCAGTAATGCACTTCAAAGTGTTGCCATAGATGGTTGTGTCATCTGCATAAATGTTGACGAATGATCTTAGAATGTGATTTGGGAGATCGTTGCTGAATATCAGGAAGAGGGTTGGGCCCATAATGCAACCTTTACTGGCGTTGATTAAAGACGAGGTGAAAGGAGAGAGAGAGAGAGAGAGAGAAAGGGAGATGAAAAAGAAGGAAAATATTTGGATGTTGTGATTGCTACTTTCTTTCTTTCTTTTTTTTTCACAAATATCAATGGATAACGATATCTTATCTGGGAAATATTGTGAAAGAACTGATTTGCCGTAAAACGGACACCAAACGAAATATGCCCACACCGGGGGATTACACAACACCTTACAATTATACATCCACTACAGTACAGAGGAGCCGTTTTTCTGTCAGATGTTTGGTTTGCGAAGCTTAATTTTTTTTTCAATAAATCTTTGTCAAATTCTGCAATGTTTGTTCATTGGTCGCAACAGTTAATCATTGGAATTTATTTTGTTTTGGAATCTTTGATATGAGGAATTGTATTATTTAGATTATTCTGACCACGATTCTCATTTTGGCTGTTTTTTTTCACAATGTTTCGGCCGATTAAACCCCCGACCTTCTTCAAGTACATCTTTTCGAACTTGCAAATCTTTATATCGAACTCTGAAACCTATACGTGACTGTGACGTAATGTATAAAGACGTTGACAAACAATCAGTCTTCTGAAGGTTCAAGGTTCAATCTTTACTAAAGTGAGAATAACTTTAAAATTTATATTTCTATCCGGTCATGGTTGATTGATTAAATAAAAGGGTTCAGATCAAAATAGATTCACGAGTTCGACTCAAAGGTTCTCAAGCTCGAAAAGATGAACTTAAAGAAGGCCAGAAGTTAGATCGGCTGAAACATTGTGAAATAACAACCAAGATGAGAATTGTAGTCCTAATAATCCAAATAATCCAAACTTTAAAAAAATTCGGACCAAATAGATTTGAAGCACCCCAAAATGAGTACCGACCAAATCGACACTTTTTTTCAGTGACACAGAATTTAAAAACTTTTACTTCCGGTCGAATCATATAAACAGAACAATACGTACTTTTATCAAAGAAAAAACGCGTGCTGTTATAGATAACGCGCCTGATTTCCGTGACTTCGCGTCGGCAACGATCGGGCAGGTCACGGAAGCGCCCGAGAGTTGCCGAGACGAAAACGTCAAACGTTAATGGAAGACTTGCAGGCGATAATATAAGACGAATAAATTCAAAGAAAAAATACATAGATAAAAAGATAAAAACCGAACAAACTGGAGGGGCGGGTCAAATGAACCATTTTCAATCAAATGTGTAGAAAGAAATTTTTATTTGGGGGGGGGGGGAAATTTTGTCAATGTTTTCTTTTTCATTTGTTTTGCTGTTTTTCTTTTTTTTCTTGCAAACATTAAACAAAGAAAGAAAGAAAAATGGGTTAGGTTTATGCTTAGGTTTAGGGTTAGAGTTAGGGTTAGGGTTTAGGGTTTAGGGGTAGGGTTAGGGATACCGTTCTTAGCGATAGCTAAGCCCTGCATTCAAACCGCCAAGTTCTAACTGGAAGACTGACAAACGCTAATATAAGACATATAAATTCAAAGAAAAAAATACATAGATTAAAATCATTTTTTTTTTGGTGAAAATAATGTTGTTTTTTTGGGGGGGGGGGGTAAAATTTTGTCAATGTTTTTATAAGATAAAAGAAAAAAAAATGATATTATTCAGTCAGCGCTCGGGTGCTTCCGCAACATGCCCGATCGTTGTCGACGTGAAGTCACGGAAATCAGGCGCGTCATCTATAATAGTACCGAAAAACGTTTTACTATTTAAAGAAGGGGTTTATTTACAAAAAGTTTATTTAATTAAAAATGTACGTATAACAAAACGTGCCAGTACAGTAGAGAATGCAGGATCACATCTTGTCTGTTTGGGAGTCAGTCTGGAACTGAAGTGTTCTGCGCCAAGATCATTCATTGTGTATGAATCTCATTGAGCTTAGGTGAGTTTCTTGTTCATAGAATGAACAGACGATGGTTGCAGACCGAATCATAACTCACTGTCAGTCACGTAGGTCGATACAAAATAGTTCACTCATGTAACTGCTACATATTTGTTACTTTGCCATTCAACTTGTAAGCAAACTCATTTTTTTAAATTAAAACTATTCTGCACTGTTTGTTTTTTGTATTTATTTTAAGAAAGAAGGATGACTAAATTCTAAACACGTGTAATACATTCTTAAAAATTGAGAAATAGAATAAGTTTGAAATTTAAAAATAATTCGATGAGAAAGACAAAAAAGTTTGTTTTTTTTTAACTTTTCAATTTCTATGAATTGAACTAAATATTCGAAATACATAACAATAAGATACAATAAAAGAATGTTTAATTGAGTATTGATTTACTCCTCTCCAGGAGTTAGGCACAAAGCCAGTTTTTATCTTACTCCCACAAGTAAGATGTAACCCAAGGTCGGGTCGGGAAAGTGGGGTTTAAAAATTGCCTGGGCAGCCCCGTCGGCATTCCCCGGTAGGATCGCCTCAGGCAGTAAGCAATAAACTTACTCCTCCCCAAAGAGGGGAGGCGAAGCCTGGGAGGGTGGACCTCCTAGAACTGCACAGGACAGACCCATAGACCAGCATAAATCAAGTTCCGAAGGCCAAGACAATACCAGTCTATGGGGTGCAGTATCCATCGGAACAGATACTACACTTTGATCTTAGCCAAAAGGCCAAGAATTGTTTAATTGAGTAGAGAAAATAGGAATTAACAAGTCGAATGTAGTTTGAATAATGCATTGTTTACACACATAAGACTAGACAGAAATAATTTAATTTAAAACGCACCATAAAAATAAAGCATTTCTATCATTTTTCTCTTCATATGTAAAAAATATAAATGTTTATTTCAAATATAGCGTTAATTATATACATTTTTTGTTATATTAGAAACACCAATATATATAGCAATATAAAAAAATTATGTGCGTCGTTAGCGTGTTGAAAAAAAACCCGCTAATATGTTTAAAAATACAAAATCAAATTGTTGCATCGATTGTGATAATAGCTCCAAATATGTGTGTAAATTTTGGGTGGGATTGACTTAAGTGTATTGAGTTGAAGTTATAAGATATGAGAAACTATGTTGTTGGTCGCTCTGTCACACTTAGTCTTGAATAGCATTTTCTTCTGTCTGTCATGCTTCAGTTTGAAATAACATTTAATTTGGTCTGTCACGTTTCAGTTTAAAATAACATTTTCTTTTGTCTGTCACGTTTCAGTTTTAAATAGCATTTCTTTGGTCTGTCACGTTAGAGTTTCAAATAACATTTTCTTTTGTCTGTCATGCTTCAGTTTAAAATAACATTTAATTTGTTCTGTCACGTTTCAGTTTGAAATAACATTTCTTTGGTCTGTCACGTTTCAGTTTAAAATAACATTTCTTTGGTCTGTCACGTTTCAGTTTAAAATAACATTTAATTCGGTATGTCACGTTTCAGTTTGAAATAACATTTAATTTGGTCTGTCACGTTTCAGTTTGAAATAACATTTAATTTGGTCTGTCACGTTTCAGTTTGAAATAGCATTTTCTTCTGTCTGTCATGTTTCAGTTTGAAATAACATTTAATTTGGTCTGTCACGTTTCAGTTTGAAATAGTATTTTCTTCTGTCTGTCATGCTTCAGTTTGAAATAACATTTAATTTGGTCTGTCACGTTTCAGTTTGAAATAACATTTAATTTGGTCTGTCACGTTTCAGTTTGAAATAGCATTTTCTTCTGTCTGTCATGTTTCAGTTTAAAATAACATTTAATTTGGTCTGTCACGTTTCAGTTTGAAATAACATTTAATTTGGTCTGTCACGTTTCAGTTTGAAATAGCATTTTCTTTGGTCTGTCACGCTTCAGTTTGAAATAACATTTCTTTGGTCTGTCACGTTTCAGTTTGAAATAACATTTCTTTGGTCTGTCACGTTGCAGTTTAAAATAACATTTAATTTGGTCTGTCACGTTTCAGTTTGAAATAACATTTAATTTGGTCTGTCACGTTTCAGTTTGAAATAGCATTTTCTTCTGTCTGTCACGTTTCAGTTTGAAATATCATTTTCTTTGGTCTGTCACGTTTCAGTTTAAAATAACATTTTATTTGGTCTTTCATGCTTCAGTTTCAAATAGTATTTTCTTTGGTCTGGCATTCTTTAGTTTGAAATAACATTTCTTTAGTCTGTCACGCTTCAGTTTGAAATTGCATTTTCTTTTGTCTGTCACGCTTCAGTTTAAAATGGCATTTTCCTTTGTTCTGTCAGGGTTAAATTTGATATAGTTTTTTCTTTGGTCTGTCACGCTTACGTTTTAAATAGCATTTTTTTTCGTCTGTAACGTTTCAGTTTGAAATAACAATTTAATTCACAAAACCGCCGATTGAATATCTGTTTTTGCTTCAAAATGGATGACTAAGATCACGTATTATTGGCATGAAACATTAATACATTGGAAGCCGTTTCTTTGGTCTGTGGTCGAATGGCATTATTTGCAGACTATGGAGCTGACTATACAGAATTCAAGTCCACTAAACATGCAGAGTGAATGAATGCAGCCTAATAGGTCCCGCACTGTCTACCAAGCTCCAGCCCCTGTCCTATCACCGCAATGTTGCATCCTTGTGCTTTTTTTGACAAGTACTTCCACAAAATGCATTCCGATAAACTTAGTTCACTTGAACTCTCTCAACGTAAATACCTCTGACTAGCAGCAAAAATTCACTGTAGAGGTCCCCAGATGCCGGAAAAACTTTCTACTGCCTTTGGAATTCTCTCCCTGCTCCCTGTTTTCTTGACTGTACCAACATGCAGAAATTTAAATGTAATGTGAACAAACATATTGATGCACACATAGGATGCCCCTATAAATCTGGCCCCTAATCACAGTGGCAATATGATTTGTTTAGGGTGAATTTTTTGATACCTTGTTCTTGGTCAATAGCCATCCGACTCAACCAGGAAGCTGACACGTGTTTAAAGATGCTATTAAATTCTCATCGTTTCGTTTGAAACGTAATTTACTTTATTTTCTCATTTCTATTCTTTTAATTTTCTGTAAATCTCGTTAATACGTAATCAAAGCAGAACATAAGAAGAAAGAGTTTTCGATTTTCGCGTTGGTTGAATTCAATGAATTTTGTTTGTTTCTTTAATTGGTTTGATTCTGATGGATGATGCCATTAACGATTCCAGGAGATTTTGGTTCACTCGATTCTTTCCAATGAAAAGCTTTCATCATCTTATTGTTCATTTGATGGGACTCCACTTTAGCTTGTCGAACGCACCCCCTCCCCTCAAATATCAGCTTATCGGAATAATTTGGTTCGTTTTCCGATTTATCACATCTATTCATAAAACTTTCATTCAGACAATATATTACATCAGTTCAGAAGATATTATTCCCACCGTCAGATGCAATCAATCAACCAATCAATTTCTGCCCTATATATATATATATATATATATATATATATATATATGTAATATAGAAAAATTCACAAACACATTGCAACTGTCAGCATTTATAATTTATTTCGACTTCCCAGTCGCCTCAGAATTCTAGTGGGACAGTTAGTTACATATTGTAACTGTCCCACTAGCATTCTGAGGAGACTGGGAAGTCGAAATAAATTATAAATGCTGACAGTTGCAATGTGTTTGTGAATTTTTTCTTTCTGTTTTCTACATTGAGCTCTCTTACTTGGATTTCTTACCAAAATTATTCACTTTAACACTATGTATATATATATATATATAAATATATATATATATATATATATATATATATATATATATATATGGCGTTCTTTTCCATGAGTCTTCACTTACTGAACGGTGCTGAAGAGTCGATCTGTTTTTACAAGCCGATTTCTACCCCCGACCCGGCATAACTATATCGGTGAAACTCGGGTACACCCAACAGACAATGTAATGTACAATTTTTAAGTAAATTACTTTATATTAGCTCATTTAAAGCCTACGATCGAGCATTTAATGGGTTTTTTTAGACTAACTTGTGATACATGATATATATATATATATATATATATATATATATATATATATATATATATATAGTGTGTGTGTATATCTGATATATACTGTTTAGAGCTAACAGCATCTTTTACGGGTTTGTAAATGCAACTGATTTAAGAGTACAATATAGCTAAAAATTATAGCTCATTGGGTAAAACTAATTCGAGCTCCCGGCACTTGACAATGTTTACATCGAGATATCACTTACATTCAGTCAGTGTCGTATGATAGCGCAGGGGTAGGGGCGCCGACTGTCGGTTCGACGGTTAGGTTTCACTCCCGGCTTAAGGCACTAACTGGTCTAGCTGCACTGAAGAGCTGTGATACAGCGAAACAGTCTGTATGTGGTGACTATATATATATATATATATATATATATATATCTTTATAAAATTAAGTATGTTTTTATATTTGTATGTACAGGATTCACTCTTAAACTAATTAACTGATCATTATTAATTTTGGAACACAGCTACAAAGCGTAAGGGGTCCAAATATGGGCTATATTAAGTTTAATTTAGTTTTATGCAAATGGGAGTAAAAAGGAGACGACAGCCCTTTGTGAAAATTCTGACACTTCCGATTTTTATAAAATGTTCACAATAGCTATTCAATATCAATTAATAAATATTCCCCACGTTTCAGTTTGTTTGGAGACATTTAAAGGGGTTTTAGGAGGCATACTATGGGCAAAACCTCCCATTTGAAAATTCAAATATATCAGATTTGCATTGAATTTGATCCATAGTCATTAGATACCAATTTAGCAAGATTCTCCGAATTTCAATTTCTTCTTAAGACCCCTTAAGCTTAAGCCCTAAATTTGAGACATTTTCTAGAATCGAATTTATGTAATGGATTTTGATCATATTTGAATACGGATTCAAAACATAAAGTTTACTAATATCGTATCTGGATTTTAATCTTCGTACGAGTGGTGTAAAATTGTTTTGTTTGAGGAATTAATTTCACCAAGCCTGGGACGGGGTTTCTTCTCGTATATATATATATATATATATATATATATATATATATATATATATATATATATATGATGGACTCTCCCGTCGATTGCGACGTATGAGGTTCCAACAACTTTCATTTGTGTTTAGATCGTTCATGACACCTGAGTCCGGCAAGAGACCTGCAAGGAAAGCCGCAGACAGTGCAAGAGTGTGAGTAATCGGATGCCAGGTGTGGAGCACTCTCTCTAGCTTTTCGCCTTACTCTGGCAGTTCTCATATTATCCACACAGGTCTCGTTGAATCTTTCCAGTCCAATGCAACAAGCTGCTCACCATGTCTTCCTGTCTTTTGTACAGTCTTCAAAGTTTTTGGGGGTTACTCCAATTGCCGTCAGCGCATCTTTCAATTTATCTTTGTACCTCAGCAAGGGCCGACCAACAATCCTGTATATATATATAAAAGAAAGATATTATAAAAGAAAAAGAAAACAAATCCTAATTTAAAATAACATTTTAAAAAATTAGCTTTATTAGCGATACGATTTTACTATTTTAATTTTCTAGTTTTTGGAGGTACTATAATAATCTGACATTACACATATGCATATACAGAATACATTTTAAATAACACAGCAGTACCTATATCAGACATTTTCTCGTCTAAATAAAACTTTTAAACTTAGATGCAATCAATCAACCAATATATATCTCTTCTGTGCTTGAAGCCTCTTGCAAAAAATGGGGAATGAAAGTGAACCCAGACAAATGCAAAATCTTTTTTCCCTTCTGGAAATAATATATCAATAGACAGCGAAACGATTGAATGAAACGAAGATTTTGTTTCTTGGCTCAATGGTTCCAGGATCCGTATCCGACATTAGCAGAAGAATAGGAATAGCAACATCTGCATTTCGACATCTAAAAGAAAGATAAGTAGCAAGAAGGACATATCAACGCCTCTGAAGTTAAGACTTTACAATACATTGATAGTTCATATTGCGGTATATGCAACTGAAACATGGACTATACTGGTAGAGCCTGAGAGGAAGCTCAATGTCTTTGAAATTAAATATTTAAGAACTATCCTTGGAATAACTTTGCAAGATAGACAAAGAAATGCAGATGCCAGAAAGAGGCTTATTTTTTTCCGTCCTTCTCTGCATTTTCTTATCCAATAATCGCTCGTCTCAACGTGGCCAAACCAATCTAGCCGTCTGAGCCTCGGGTATTCATCAAGCTTTCGTATATTCAGTTTCACCAACAGGTATCAAAACTGATGTGTGGGGTCTGATCTGACACAACATTAATAAATAGCATTTATCAATAATTAAAGGTTTTGTTAAAATCAAAATTCAAGACATCATACAAAAAGCGATTTTATTTTAATCAAGATAATTTAAGACATTATTTATTACAATTACAATCAAGAGAGGCGCGAGACCGCTCTATCCCTTAATAGACTTCACGAATGGCCTGTGCTGGAAATCTCATTTCTTTGATCAATCATAACTCAAAAACCAATAAACCAAATTAGTTAAAACTTTGCACAAAATTTTTATTTGATAGGTTCTATAAGTGTGTAGAATTTCAGCATCATTAGTCAAGGCAACCCAGAGATCCAGAAAGTTCAATCATGAAATCATGTTATCTGTGTGTACGTACGTATGTGCCACCCTGTATCTCATCAACTATTTGATGGATTCAGCTGATTTTTGGCAGAGATAGAAGTTCTAGGGTCTAATTGATGGCATTTTAATTTCAGTCTACCATATACCTTAGTTTTCCAGAAAATTCCAAAAAACCTTAAAAATGACCATTGTATTGAGGCATAGCCTTTACAAAAGTAGTGACATTCCATGAAAAATGCCAGTATACTGAAATCATATGCCTTTAATAGGATTAAGATGAAAATGCATATACACTAAATGTACAAAAGCAAGGAAATTCCAAAATGTTTACACTTTTATTGTCATTAAGGGTATGCGAGCACAACAGGGCTATGTATTTTACTGGTAGGAATTTTTCTTCAGTGCACCTCACACACTTCATCCACTCATGCATAGAGATTTATACTGTAGTGATGTGATAATGAAATGGTTTGGTTGATATTTAGTCATACCCTTAATTAATGACAAAAGTGTAAAAATTTGGGAATTTCCTTGCTTTTGTACATTTAGTGTATATGAATTTTCATCTTAACCCTATTAAGGGCATATGATTTCAGTATACTGGCATTTATCATGGAATTATATTATACTTATATTATAGACCGTTTAGACAAATTTCACCGTAAAATTAATTTATTGATTTTATATTAAAAACAAAAAATAATTGTTAAATTAAAAAAAGACAAAAAACTTTATTTTTCGTTAGTTTAAAAGAGAGAATTGTCTCTGGTATGTAGTGGTAGTATTTTTCAGATATAGGACGAATATATATAAAAGAATTGAATAAAACTCCTGTATAACTCAACAATTAACATTTATTCTCTATTTACAAGTGAAGAAAAAGAATTACTTCTTAGTCCAAAGCATATTGCTTATAAAGAGGGCCCTAACACGTGTTAATCCAAGATTTCTCTTTCTGAAATGTACCAGGAACTTAACTCTACCCTCCAAATCTCTTTGAGGCAAGTTAGATCACCAAAGCTAAGAGTACTTCCATTTTAATATGTCCTCTAGATGAAAATCTGTTTCATCTAACAGTCTCCCTTACTCTTTATTGGTCCTAAAGTATGGGTCCAGTGTTTAGATAGAAATTCGCTCGATAAAACAAATTTGTTCATGTACTAACGAGTCACTGCTTATCAAGGCCAAAAGACCACTCGAGGATAAAGGGTTTATGAGTTTGTCAGATGGAAAGTGAAACAACACCGTGAAGGTTGGTAATGAGTGTTGAAACTGGGCAGAATTTGATTATTCAAGAGGACGGCTCAACAAGAATTTGTTAACATTAGACTTAAAAATGTAGTCAGCTGGAAAGCAGCCCCGTTGTATTGTGTTCCACATACGGGTAGTTCTTGGAAAGAAACTTTGGAAGTTCCGTTTAGTTTTAGGTACATAGAAGAAGAAAGGAAAATTATTTACAGTGGTTGTAGCTAGACAAGTTTTTGTTGTGATTTTTTTAAGGAGAAACCAGAGATTGGAGCTCAGTCGAGCACCTATTATTAAAATAACGATCGAGTAGAGAAAGACTAGCAACCTCTCTTCTGTGAGAAAAAAGGCTATAGAGAAGAGAAGAGAACGTCCTTCACTAGATTTAGAAGTCGGTTTTGTACTTTGTCAAGGCAGGAAAGAGTGCACTGAGTGGCACCTCCCCAGATGTGGCCATAAAGAAACCTTACAGTACAATGATGTATAATTGATATTGGTTTTAAGGTTAGAGTTTGCATGGGGAAAGCATGAAAAACATATAAAATGACAGACACACGGTTTATGGATTAAATTTAGATATAAACACTAAATATTAACCAAGTTTAGCAAGGCTCTCCAAAGAAATGTAAGAGATATATTTTGAAAGAATGTTGGTATAGCTTTAGATCCAGCAGAGATCGCCACTCCAACTACTCTATAATAGTTAATAAAAGAGTCTCGAATTATTGAGTCTTAATGCATTTTCTTATTTCTAAGATTAATACACTAAAATCTAGATATTTTCTGAACGCGCTTTGCATTTTATTGTTACATTAAGAAGCTCTTCTAGATACTACACGCTTGCCAATACACCAAAACCGGACTTAACTGTCACATGAATCAGAGTTCAAATGTGATATGCATGACCTGCAACTGACAGGAATCACGTGATTGCATAGCATGTTAGGAGTTTGTTTGAGCATAAAGTTTGCAGAAGTCAGACGAGATAGTCGTTAAGAAGCAAGAAGACTTAATCTAAAATTGTATAGGTCCAAGAAAGGCGAATGAGTTTCTCTTTTTCTCTCTGCCTGAAGCATGTATCCTGATATAATAAAAGACTATATATATTTTGGGTACAAATATATATGTGTTTAATCACTGCTGAGAACAAAGAATCCGGCCGCAAACATCCTTCTGAAGAATGTCAATTGGACAAAATGCTGATCATCAGAGAAGAACGTGTCATTATCTCCACATTTCTCCATGCAGAAATTGTTACAAGAATCCAACATTATGTCCATTTGATGCTGTGACCAGTTTTCTAGAACGACGGGAAAGCAAAATTGGGTGCGAAGCTAAAAGAAAGAAAAAGACACAATGTGGAAAATGAGGCCGAAAAAGATAAAAAAAAAAGAGAAAAACGGAAAAAAGAAATAAAAGATTAAATAAATACCCAAGAAAATATCTGGAAAATAAATGTAAGTAAAACTCGAAGTATAAACGCTATAAGTTCTGAAGAAAATAAAACCGTATTTACTTTGTTTTTCGGAATAAGGGTGGATAATTTGAATTATTTGGATTATTCAAACGACTGTAGCTATCTTGGACGTTATTTTCACAACGTTTCGGCCAATGTAACCTCCGGCCTTTTTCAGGTTATCTTGTCTCGTTATGACAATAAGTGCTAAATAATAATCAGTTCTAAGTGACGGTCGTCTGAAGGTTGAACGTTCAATCCTCAGTACGGGTGATACTAAGAATACAATTACGATTCACTTAAAAGTTTTACCCAGTCATGAATGATTGAACGTGAGCAAGCTACCCCCCCCCCCCATTGATTAAATAAAGGGTTCCAAATTCCATACAGATATCCGAATTCGACATAAAGATTCCCAAGTTCAACGAGATGCATCTGAAGAAAGCCAGATGTTACATCGGTCGAAACGTTGTGAGAATAACATCCAAGATGAGAACAGTAGTCCAAATAATCCAAATGATACGAAGTAATACCTTTTTTTTACACATGTACTCTTACTTCTTAACTAAAGTATATTGTTTTGAAACCCAAACTGTAACATTATAACAAAACATAATCTCGTACTAAGTGTAAAAAAAACTTCGGTGTTTTATTTTATATTTCTCTCTATTAAAATGTCTTCTCGTAAAAAGCAACTTTATTGCCTGCAAGAATAAGAATGTAAGAATGCAATGAAAAATGTTCACGAAATCATAAAATATATCCGAAAACTAAACTACAATAACGCTGAATTTGCTTACAATGGGTGATGATTTTTATGAGTATTTTTCTTGCGGGCATTTCTTTCATTGTATCTGGGATAAATTACGAAGCAGCTATTCAGCTTTCTCAACGAAGGCACAAACAATGGAGGCGAAACCACACCACAAAGAGAGTTACCAAAAGCTATGGCACTAAACATGCCAAGGTTCTTTGGAATCGCTTTTCTTTTCTTTTGCTATTCTCTGTTTCTCTTAGAATATATCCACCAATCATTATTGGTTTATGTGGACCATGTGACCCTTCCAAAACTAAAAACTGAAAATTCATCTTCTATTTTCTATCTATATAAAAATGTTGTTTGTCACTTCCTTATAATGCTGCCAATATATGCACTAAATCAAAGGGACGTAATTCATCCAAACTCGACGCAATAATAGTAATAGAGAGTGCACCCCTCCACAAAAGTAACACTCATGCAATCGTTAATAAATCTTGTCCTACCTTATCGTAGTTCTTGCTAAAATATCAGGTTTTTTCGACAGCTTGATTACAGCAGATGCAGAAATATTATAATAGAGAAATAAGACATCTGGATGACTCTGAAGGGTATTAGATAACACTTTAGTGTAATACACTTTTAGTGCAACACCACTTTCATTGCAAAACCACATTAGTGCAACACACTATTAGTGCAGCACCACTCTTTTATAGATGATATCAGGAAGTCTTTTTAAAAGGGAATCTCAACGATCTTCACCGTTAGCCAGTTAACTTCAATTTTAGACATTTCTCTCCAAATGAGACAGAGTAATCTTCCTGGAAAAAGAACAAGCCGGAATTTCTCCTAATTCCATGATAAACAGATGGACGAAACCCGGGTATCCCTGTCGGACACAGTAGTGTATAGTATTTTTAAAATATATATATTAGCCCCTGTAAAACCTACGATCAAGCACTTTGATATTTTTACTAACTTGTGATACATTCTATATATATATATATATATATATATATATATATATATATATATATATATATATATATATACAGGGTGATTCATAAGTCACTTAGCTAATTATTTTTGAAATTCTAGAGTTAAAAAATACGGTAATACAAAACAGAAAGTTTATTCAACAAATTCATTTATGGGAGTTAAAGATTACAGCAAATTTTCAAAATTTCCACCTTCGTTCTGCATGCATAGCTCCATTCCTTTTTGTAAGGAATTTACGACTCTTTGTAGCATATTTGATTGATTATGAAATAAATATATATAGAAACAAATATATAAACGAACAAATTTACAATAATAAATAGCAGTAATTAGAGAGTAAGATAACAATTATCAAAAGTTCATAGTATGCTTGTGCTTCATATGGTAATCATTTTAAATAGCTAAGTGAAGTGACTTATGAATCACCCTATATATATAAATATATATATATATATATATATATATATATACATATATATATATACATACATGTATATATATATATATATATATATATATACATATATATATATATATATATATATATATACATATATATATATATACATATATATATATACATACATATATATACATACATATATATATATATATATATATATATATATACATATATATATATATATATATATATACATACATATTTGTAAATATAAAAGGCCAGAATTGCAACTTAAAAGTTATTGAAAATTAATGTTTGCTGATTTTATAAATACATATCATTTTCTATCTAAAATAAATAAACAAGGCAGGCAAGGAAATATTAAATTTGAAATTTCTATCAAAGCAATACACACACCATACATATATATATATATATATATATATATATATATATATATATATATATAATCTTCTTTTGATGTAAATTTAAACATGCTTTTAATTTTGAAATGAATCTTTTGGCTTACAATCTGTTTTTCATTGTAGGAATTATTAAATTTCCACTCAACAACGAATGGTTATTTAAGAGTCATTATGATTATATATATATATATATATATATATATATATATATATATATATATATATATATATATATATATATATATATTCATATAACTATTTATTATTTATACCTAGAAACACATGTGTTTCATGCTTATGTAATCTTGAGTGCAGGAAGGATTTCAACCCAGTTGCAAAATCACCTTTGATTCTGCAGCCTGGTATTAAACCTCTAGGCCACCATCAATTAATATGGGAAAGACGAGAATTAAATTCTATATAATGTCGAATCCGCGGACTTCGCATTATATATATATATATATATATATATATATATATATATATATATATATAGAAAAAATGACATTTTATGTCACCAATTATGCTTGGTTTAATTGTTTGAATCAGTAAAAAGTTAGTTTTCAAAGCTAGTTAAATATTAAGATAATAAAAAAGACAAAATCCCAAAGTAGTCTCTTTGTGCTCGCTTTATCTCTCTTTTTTTTTTTCCTCTCATACTACAGATGAAATAGTAGTATTGCCTGTGGTGACATTCCCTTTTATTTATAATGGGTTATTCCAATCATCTTATTCTTTTCTGTTTTATTACCTTCCACTGTTTATTAACAGAGTGAGAGAGAGAGAGAGAGAAAGAGGGGGAGAGAGAGAGAGAGGGGGAGAGAGAGAGGGAGAGAGGCGGAAGCGAGAGTAATAGTATATAGTATAGAATAAGAGCGGTTTCTCACATAAAATACAGTGAGAGAGCGTGAAAGTGATAGATAGAAAGTTAGTAAAAGATTGGTAATTACTGAGTTATTGTCAAATTATGGCTAATTATAACAATTCAAATGTAGGGTGTTTCAAACATAGCTCAATCCTAAACTCACTAATTGTTGTGGGGTACAAATCACCCCTATTGAAGAACTAATGGAAGCAACCATCTATAATAAATACCATGGTTGCAAAGACTCAAACAGAGGACATTCCTATTCATGTTTTACCGCATGGTAGGAATCCGGTCATCTCCTACCACA
Source organism: Sepiola atlantica (assembly GCA_963556195.1). Lineage (NCBI taxonomy): Eukaryota > Metazoa > Mollusca > Cephalopoda > Sepiida > Sepiolidae > Sepiola > Sepiola atlantica. The sequence goes on from OY744542.1 coordinate 33,319,845, forward strand.
TTTAGTGGCGTTACTGTATTGCTATGATATAAATACATTGTATATTTTAACCTGTCACAATTTGTGGTTGTTATCTTTGTGACCCTAGCACGGGTCTACAACACTAATATTTTAGCATGTATTTTGTGTGATTAAAATATATAGGAAGAAAGCCTTTGGAAAACAAACGTTGATTTACTCAGATTTAGTATAACATCTCTCTCTATATATATATATATATATATGAGGAAAATAAAATTTTCTGCATATACTTTCTATTTTTGTATATAGTTTAATATACTTTTTCAAAATAAAAGCTTGATGATTGTTTACAACAACAGAGCAGCATATATAAATATACTTTTGTTAATTATACCACTGGGTGTGTCAATATATATATATATATATATATATATATATATATATATATATATATAAATTTGAATAGAGAAATAATACAGATAAAATTTTATCTTAAATTGTATCCTATCTTGACTAGGCAATGCTCGATATACATGATAGAGCAGTAATATAAGAAAATGAATGATGAAAATAAAAATTGGATAGAATACAATATTTATTAAATCATCAGTTAATTCAAACAAGGAATATACAAACAAAAAAAATTTTCTTTCCTTAATCCATGGATTTTCAAAAATATGCTTTTATTATCAGAGGAAAATCAGAGGGATAAATCGGTAAAATTTATATTACTGTTGAGCAAACATTTGAAAATATAAAAATATAAAAATATTAAAATATAAAAAATTCTTTTGAACAAAGAGAATCATCTTCAATGAAGAAATGTAAAATGTCCATGGAAACATATCCAAGGAATCAGAAATATTAAGCAGATGTAGGGTGAATAAAAGAATCTGGACAGTGAAAAGTTCCGGTTTGAAAAATTGGAGGGATTCAAGTCTAATGTCAAAGTTCATTGGTAGTAAAGTGACTCATCCTAAAAAATACAAGTGTATTAATACAGAGAAAATTGGAGGGATTCATGTCTAATGTCAAAGTTCATTGGTAGTAAAGTGACTCATTCTAAAAAATACAAGTGTATAAATACAGAGAAAATTGGAGGGATTCAAGTCTAATGTCAAAGTTCATTGGTAGTAAAGTGACTCATTCTAAAAAATACAAGTGTATAAATACAGAGAAAATTGGAGGGATTCAAGTCTAATGTCAAAGTTCATTGGTAGTAAAGTGACTCATCCTAAAAAATACAAGTGTATAAATACAGAGAAAATTGGAGGGATTCATGTCTAATGTCAAAGTTCATTGGTAGTAAAGTGACTCATCCTAAAAAATACAAGTGTATAAATACAGAGAAAATTGGAGGGATTCAAGTCTAATGTAAAAGTTCATTGGTAGTAAAGTGACTCATTCTAAAAAATACAAGTGTATAAATACAGAGAAAATTGGAGGGATTCAAGTCTAATGTAAAAGTTCATTGGTAGTAAAGTGACTCATCCTAAAAAATACAAGTGTATAAATACCGAGAAAATTGGAGGGATTCAAGTCTAATGTCAAAGTCCATTGGTAGTAAAGTGACTCATCCTAAAAAATACAAGTGTATTAATCCAGAGAAAATTGGTAAAAACTTAAAAAAGAAAAAAAAAACCATTGCCAAATATATTCTTCCTAGACAGAGCAAATAAATGACAGTTTCAGCCCAAACGGACAAAATCTAGAATGAGATAATTCAAGTAAATTATAAAATTATAATAATATAAAGAAGAAGAAAAATGGCAGCAGAGAGAAAAAGAAAAAAGAAAGAAAAGGATAATAGAAATGGGTAGAAAGAAAAAAAAGAGAGAAAGAAGAAGGAAAAGGAGAAAAGAAAAGAATATACAGAGTGAATGGAAAGTAACTCCCTATTATTAAGTGCTCATAATTTATTGCTGAAATATAATTTTTACAAGAAATGAATATGATAAGGAAGTGTATAGAATAGGGTTTTATTAAAAATTTGATATGGGTGCCAGCAATCGCCACCAGCTTCTAAAGCTGCCTGGAAACCGCCTGAACTGATTTCACAAGGAACTTCCTTTTTTTTTCTTTTTTCTTTTTTTTTTACTAATGAGTCGACACTTATCAAGGCTAAAAACCCACTCGAAGATGGATAGATTGACAGATGAATGGTGATGAATACTATGAGAATATTGAAAACAGCAGCCGACCCAAAAACAGCATTTTTCCCTCATTGTCAAAAAAAAAAAGCTCGTGGAATGTGAGGACTAAAGGAAAACATAACGCATAATTCATAAATCTTGTTCCACCCATTCATTTCTTGTAAGGATCATATTTCAGTAATAACTTACAAGTAATAACTTACAAGTATAGGGCGTTACTTTCCAATCACCCTGTATATATAATATAAGGGAGGGAGGTGAGTAGTGATGGGGAAGTGACAGGAAGAAAAAGTTAAGCAAACATGACCTTAAAAATGTCTGGGGGGATATATATAACAAATAAGTCAATCTCTTGAAATCAGAACAGAACAGAACCGAATCAAGACAGAAGACCATGGACAAACAAAGTATTCAATATTCCTTCAGATAGATCTGTATAAAAATAATTATGAATTATACTTAACTATGTATAATTTATTATTGTTATATATATATATAAGTCAGGTTCATATTATATTCCAATAACCATGTTTTTATTTTATTATTTTTATTTTTTCACATTTCAAAAAAACACAACATTTCTGTGAGATATATTTTTTACGGTTCGTTTCATTTGTCTTGTGCCAAACAACATTTTTATGTCAATATCGTCTCTGCAACACTACAAAATCATCAGAAATATATATATAATATATATAATATATATAATATTTTTTTATATAAACATTTATCATTTGAGAGAGATACATTGATTATTGTAAGCACCTGTTTCGTAAAATCATGCATATTCCAGCACCTCAGTCAGACTTTCAAGCATCATGTCCCGTAACGTCAAAATCTAGTTTGTGTGAGGCATACATGGCTACAGATGTTGTAGGTATACACCTGTTCCGCTAATGATATAGTACAGTCCCCTGTTATTTGTGCTTCCTCCTTGTTCTGTTGGCCGTGATGAGCCAAATTGGTCTTGTATGGCATCAGTCTGCTGTCATTAAACGCAGTCGTGAACAATGTTCTCCTAAGTGACACGGTCAACATTGAAAGATCTGAGATTTAGTTTACATTCATAACCCAAAGTTGTGGACAGTTGACAGTTCTCATCTTTCCAGTTGACAATTTGGCATGCAGAATCTCGTTCAGAATATGCCCGTCTCTCACGCACACAAATATATATTATATTACCTGGTGCCTGAAAACCAGTGCTTTTGATAGATACTTAATTTTTATTTTTTCACCCGAGCGGGGGTGTAAAAATACCTGATATAGTACCCAGGTGCTGGATTACCCCACTCGGTGAGATGAACCCATAGATCATGTAAGATTATCCATCTAGGAGAATGAAAACTGATATTAAAACCTTTGTTTCTTTACTCCTGACGTCTTTGAAGACCTGGGTGTTCCAAGTTCGAATCCAGTCGGTTCCACAGTATCACTTTCACTTAGGGATGTTGGCAATCTTCTCGTGGCCCTTCTCGTAAGTACCCGATGTCTTTCCAGAAAGATTTCTAACTAGAAAAACATTGGGGAAACTAATGCCAACACTAGAATCATCTGATTCACACGAAAGAAGAAGAAGGCACCGAAGGACTGGGAGGGGAAGACCTCTATAGTCCTGGTCAACAAAATTCCTGGAGCTGGAGACTTAAACAAAAATATCCGGTTTACAAATGTACAATTGCTTAAGTAGTAGATAGACTCTGCCTATCACTCGGCTTCCACTCCTTCTTTGTCCATTAGCCAGGTGCAGATGTATCATCACAGGGACACTTCAAAGACACCCAGTGATTGGCCTTGTTTCTTTACTAAGGCAATGAACACTGTCTTACCATCTCTCTTGAACAACTCCCCATTATAAATCTGGCCCCTACTCACGTCTCAGTGGTGTAGTATCTGTTCCGATGGATACTGCACCCCATAGACTGGTATTGTCTTGGCCTTCGGGGCTTGATTTACGCCGGTCAATGGGTCTGTCCTGTGCAGTTCTAGGAGGTACACCCTCCCAGGCTTCGCCTTCCCTCTTTGGGGAGGAGTAAGTTTATTGCTTACTGCCTGAGGCGCCCCTACCGGGGAATGCTTACGGGGCTGCCCAGGCAATTTTTAAACCCCACTTTCCCGACCCGACCTTGGGTCACATCTTACTTGTGGGAGTAAGATAAAAACTGGCCTTGTGCCTAACTCCTGGAGAGGAGTAAATCAATACTCACGTCTCAGTGGCAATATACCTTGTTTGTGATGAAAAAAAAAATAAGTACATGGAGTTTATCAATCTGGGAAAACAGCTCATCTAAGAGAAGGAAATATCGTCTCAAACTTCTGTTGATTACGGCTATATCCACTCACAGCGGCAGACTGGGTCTAAAAATATTGGTTACCAGGAGAGAAAAGGTAGGGCCAAGTTATTTACCTCAAAGAGGTTAGACACAAGATCAAAGTATTTTTATTTACCTCCTCTCCAGGAGGCTAGTCACACGGTCAGGTGTGGTTAGCCAGTGCACTAGGATTAGCGCACTCCGGCCTACAAAAAATGCCTGAGCAGCCCCCGTCGGTAGAGACGCTTTAGGTGATAAGCAATAAACTAACCCCTTCTCAAAGAGAAAGTAAAGCCTGGGAGAGTGGACCTCCTAGAACTGTACAGGACAATAGTAACATCTATTGGAACAGATACTACACTTTGATCTTAACCTAAAGGCCAACGGAGGGCCAACACACCAATACAATTCTATCATTTTAATTTTCAAAATAAATAAATTAAATTTACAAAAAATATGTAAGTGGAAACAAAAAGATGTCATAATTTTCCCAATTTTGTTTTCTTTAGTAATTAAAGTTTACATGTTCTGCATATATAGTTGAATACAGCAGATACGAAATGTAAATACAATGTTATTATTGAATTGTTGATTTTTTAATTATGTTTTTACTCTTTCTGAATAATTAGTGGATATTTTCAAATAGTTTAATTATACTGCACATTGTACGCATTAACAGATAGTTAAAAGGTAAAAAACGTACATTTCAAGCGGTCCACTATATTAAGATCAAGAAATCTGCTGTATTAAGATAAAGTAGAACATTATATTAAAATGAAGCAGTCAACTATATTAAGATCAAGTTGAACACTATATTAAGTTCAAGCAGTCCACTACATTAAGATCAAGTTGAACACTATATTAAGTTCAAGCAGTCCACTATATTAAGATCAAGTTGAACACTATATTAAGTTCAAGCAGTCCACTACATTAAGATCAAGTAGAACACTATATTAAGATCGAGCAGTCCACTACATTAAGATCAAGTTGAACACTATATTAAGTTCAAGCAGTCCACTACATTAAGATCAAGTTGAACACTATATTAAGTTCAAGCAGTCCACTATATTAAGATCAAGTTGAACACTATATTAAGTTCAAGCAGTCCACTATATTAAGATCAAGTAGAACACTATATTAAGATCGAGCAGTCCACTATATTAAGATGAAGCAGTCCACTATATTAAGATCAAGTTGAACACTATATTAAGATCAATCAATATACTATATTAATATAAAGCAATCCACTATATTACGATGAAGCAATCCACTATATTAAAATGAAGTACTTCACTATATTAAGATCAAATAATCTACTATATTAATATCAAGTTAAACACTATATTAAGTTCAAGCAGTCCACTACATTAAAATAAAGTTGAACACTATATTAAAATCGAGCAGTCCACTATATTAAGATGAAGCAGTCCACTATATTAAGATGAAGCAATCTGCTATATTAAGATCAAGTTGAACATTATATTAAGATCGAGCAGTCCACTATATTAAAGTACAGTAGTCCAATATATTAAGATCAAGTAGTCCACTATATTAAAACCAAGCAGTCCACTATATTAAGATCAAGTTGAACACTATATTAAGATCAATCAATATACTATATTAATATGAAGCAGTCATCTTAAGATGAAGCAATCCATTATATTAAGATGAAGCAGCCCACTATATTGAAATAAAGCAGTTCACTATATCAAGATCAAGTAGTCCACTATATTAAGATCAAACAGTCCACTGTATTATGATGAAGCAATTTACTATATTAAGATGAAGCAGTCCATTATATTAAAATGAAGAAGTTCACTATATTAAGATCAAACAGTCAACTGTATTATGATGAAACAGTCTACTATATTAAGATGAAGCAGTCCACTATATTAAAACGAAGCCGTCCACTATAGTTAGATCATTTAGAATGCTATATTAAGATCAAACAGACCACTATATAAAGAGCATTCATTTGAGTTCATAGATGTTTGTATTGCAGACAATTGTCATTTGGTTCCAGTTTGAATCCATCCAGCAATAAATGCTTGCACTGAATCAGCAGCAATAACTTCATAAGATTGGAACAATTTCCGATTAATTTGTTGCAATGAATTTTAGGTTAATTTTTCTCCAGCGTCAAAAAAAGACTCTGCTTCATCCACAATGCAATGGATCAATGGAAGGGCAAAGAAAGGACATTCTTCCTGGATTTCAGATCGATCAAGTTACATATAGTCGGACAGTTGTTTGTTGATTGTAATCGATCCTCCCCTATAACAAGTTATGTGCATAGTATGTTTGATGCCTACTCGTAATATATCAGTTACTAATGAGGAAGTGTAAAATATGAAATGAAATTATTGACAAAATTGAATGGTTTGTATATGGAATTAGTGGATAAGCATGAAAACAGGCTAGTTAAAATAATAGCACAGACACATCTCTAAAGCCAACCGATATTTCGGTTGTGTAACCGACCTTAATCTGTGGTAAAAAAGGAAGTTCTGCCACATCCAGCTTATAGTTTAGGCGTTGGTCTATCTGATTACGGTCTATTCTGATCAATGCAAAACTTTACGGCTTTTCAATGAAGTTAAAGAAAACCGAGAAAAACTTTTTGATTAAACCGAAGAAATAATACTTTTACCAAATCTTGCAGATCGTTGGCATAAAGTCGTGGACAATGATGGTCTTTCTTTTTAAAGAATAATTGTTGCTTTTGCATAAATTCTTGCATAATGAATCATTATTTTAACAAAGTGCACAAACTTTTCTTCGACCTATTATTACAAATAATTCACCCTACATGCCTATTGTAAACATTTTTATCTTGGGGGCATATCATCATAAACACTACTAGGTAAATGACCATTTTTAACTAGAGGTAGATCAGCATTTTCATTTAACGGTAGATCAGCATTTTCATTTAACGGTAGATCGAAATTAAATTAGTGGCTCTCTCCTTGAAGAAGCCCCTTATTTTGATAAACTCGTAGGTCTGACGTTCACTCAAGGTGCAAGACGGAGTGAATTCTGTACATAGACATATACGAACATACACGCAGACGTAGATTTATATAAATAGAGATAACGTTTGATCTAAATTATGACATAAACACCTGTTACACTTTTTAGTACTTTGTTTTATAGTCAAAGCCAGAATGATAAAAAATAGTGCCTAATCTAAATCATGACAAATTCACCTTTGACATGTTTTTATTACTTGTTATATGAAGATGGAATTCAAATAAAATGCTTATAAAGGGGTCCCCAGGAGAGCATGAAACCACTCATTGTAATGTAATGATGACCTTTGACCTTGAGTCATCCATCATTTAACAGTGAATCATTAACGCACTCACTCATTGCGACCAGAAACTCCAATCCCGAGAGGCCAGTGTCCTTCTCCAGAAGAGTCTTGATCATAATATGAGGCCTTCCAACTCGTCTCTGATTGTCACCTTTGATGTGAGTTTTTTGTATTTTTGACTTGCCGTTTTTCTTATCTTTCTTTTCTTTTCACCTTTTTCCTTCTATTTTGGAATAGTGTTCTTGTTTTTTTATTATTAGAGGAACAATTCTCTGAAGAGCAGCCTTTTAAACTAAAGACTATATTTATCTTTACGGGTTGTGAAACGTGCGTAAGATGGAATGGGAAAAATATAAGCATTCGCTGAAATAAAAATTTGTTTTAAAATAGATGACAAATTATGATTGTGGATTAATTTTTCTTTGGTTATTGGAATGCAACCAAATAGTATATATATATATATATATATATATATATATATATATATATATATATTACTTGAGAAAAGTTGCTTAGTCTTGCTATAGGGCTTTGTTTTTAATTGTATTCCCAGACAAGTTAAGATCTGCCAAAATCTATAAATACAATTTTATGTAATGCAAACTTATTATACAGGGTGGGCCAAAATAAGGTTCCTATCTTTAAATTTGAATAACTTGAATTTGAATAACTTCCACAAAATAAAAGTTAAACTCACCAAACTTTATGTGTGTGTAGACTGACCCTTCCGAGATTTTTTGAAATAAACAAAACAAATTTTAGCCGAAAAACACTTCTTAAAACTTACAAAAACTAAAGTATTGTTTTTTACACTGTTTTGAGTTTTTTAAGCAAAAATAATGTTTTCTAAATGAGGGTACGTTCCTTAGGGCTAATACGGCTCATGCTTGCTTCGGAAGGGGTCCTTTACTTATTCTAAAAAAAAAATTTTTTTAAATCAATAAATAAAAAAGTTATGAATTTTTAAAAATAGGACCCTTATTTTTGCCCACCCTGTAGTGGGAAAAAACCCAGATTTAATGAAAACAAACACATAGTTTTCATGTTTAACATTTTTTTTACCGTGCAGCCATTGTTTCTTAGAATTACACAAAAACTGCCAAGGACAATAACACGATAAAGAGTAGGTTCTTCTTCTTTTCTTCTTTCTTTCAGTTGTTTGCTCTTTCAAATCTCTTCGGTAAGCACTCTACACTCTGCGACCTATAGGTCCTTATTTACTTCCCCCCCCCCTCCCACGAGAGTTGAGTGAGACACAAGGTCGGTTTTTAATGTGGGGAAAATCGACCTCCCCCCAAAAAGGGACATTCTGGATTGAGACAAAAATAAAAATTACTTCAGTTAGAAAGACTTCTTCTTCACTAACTGAAGATAGGAAATATTAAGAGTAGTATCAGAACAGATACTACACTTTTCTCCTTGCAATAAGACCTCGGATTTATGTCTGTTTGCTGTTTTAAAGGCCAATCTCAGTTTCATTTCTCGTTCCGCACATGCGTTAAAAATTCTATTATAAGGCCGTCAGCCCCGAGCGCTCTATTAAGCGCAGCATGCGTTTCATAAAACGCACACGTTTTGTCTCCAGTTTACTCAATTGGTGCCGGCAATAAAATGAGTCGACGCTCGGAGCAGGTTTATTGATCTACGTTATATAACGCAATCAACTACGAGCAACTCATCGGGGAGTAAGGCAGCGCGGATTTGTGTCGCAGAAATAATTATCCTGTCTACTACAGGCAACCGCAATTATATCAGAAGATTGATGGCACCAGAAACACTTTTTATCAGGACTTCTTGAATAAGTCAGGAATACAATGATATAACTATTCGTTGATCCATTTATTACAAGATTTTTTGTCTCGGCATCAGAGAATGCTCTACTTATTGATGCCTTGTTGGGTACTTCTTATTTTAATCAATAATCACATTTAAACTTTTCATAACATTGCATCATCTTTTTCAGCACTATATTTAACAATTAATCCGATACATAAATTTATTCCCAAAAACGACAACAAAAAAGCACACTAATTTCACAAACCCAAACGGCAAACTTCATAGCCGCCCCTTTCGTATTTTTTCAGACTAGGTAAAACAATAATATTACAAATCTACAAAAGAACAGATAAATAAATAAATAAATAAAACTTGCTAACAGATAAATAAATAAATAAATAAATAAAACTTGCTAGGGAAGCACATGAAGGCCTTTCAAACACGAACTAACATCGAACTCTCTTAGGTCTTAGTTAATCACTATCCCACACCGGATTTTTTCGGGGACCCCCTCAAACATACACCGTTTTCCGTCATTGTTGACGCCATTCCCAATCGGGCCGTGGCTACAATCGTTTCAGCTTGCCGATGATTCCACTGGGCACAGAGATTTACTAAAGATGTCTAAATCTGCCCTTTTGGATGAAACCGCGCTACATTGCTGAAATATGTAATATACAGTATTTAAATAAATTATATATATATATATATATATATATATATATATATATATATATATATATATATATACACTGCGTGCCAGAATTATATGCAAATCGACTTTTTTGTTCTAACTCCGATAGTTTTTAATAAAAATTACTGAAACTTGGCACATTATATGGCAGCACCAACACATGCGTGGATCTAAAATTCTAAGCTAATCTGCACAATAGTCAACAAATGGCAGCTGTTCTGGTGACTTGCAGAACAAAAAAATCGATTTGCATATAATTCTGGCATGCAGTGTATAGATGTATATTTATGAAATTATTTTAATATTTCCTTATTTTAACCCGCACATTATTTTTTTTTTTTGTTATTTATTATTATTCTTTATTCAGTAATGTTATGGCCTTGTAGGCCGGTAATAATAGTATGTTACAATGTAATATACAGTATAAAATGTATAATTAACAAAAGTATGTTACAGACGATACGTGTCTGATTCTGGGGCGATAACTGCCACCAATTACTGTCACAACGTTTAGTCGTAACTGTATTTATTGGGTCTGACTAATTCCATTTATTGCACCATAACAATTAATTTTCTATTATTTTTCATTTTTTATTCTACTTTATTCATTTTGTATTTAAATAGTTGAATTGGTATACACTATATAATTATTATTATTACTACTCACTAGAAGTTATCACACAGGTCATCGTCAGTGATTATTTACCGACAACAAACCAGTGGTGTTCCCTGGAGTCTGAGTGACAACAAGCCTCCACAGATTTCCAGTACTCTCCACCGCTTTTCGATAACTACTGCAAATGACCTTACGATATCACAACAGCCGTTCAATATTGATTTCTCGTTGGTAAGGACCATTGGTCTTCTCTGGGATTTGGGTGGCAATAAGCCTCCCCAAGGTCCCAGCACTTTCTGCACTCTTCCAGTGGACGTCTGGTTTGTGCTGTCCCTCCTCGGTCTTCTCATCCTCTTTGACCCTCTACAAAAATATAGTGTGGTGTCAGCCTAATTATTATTATTATTATTATTATTATTATTATTATTATTATTATTATTATTATTATTATTATTATTATTATTGATCTTCTGAATAGAGTGGTATAAAATTATATCAGAGCTTCTGTTTCTTTTATTAACTGTATATATATATATATATATATATATATATATATTAAATAATACTAAAATTAGGTGTTTTTCTTGCTTGACTTATATATGTGATATTATGAGGGGCACTGATGAAGAAACCTTTTGGAATCATCTAAAGTATAATACAAATTATATATATATATATATATATATATATATATATATATATACTAGAAGAATACATGTCCCAAGAATATAAATTCAATTCAATTAATTTGACAAAAAATAAAACAAGCAGGTTTTTTTTTTAATTTTTTTTTATCATAGTTCACCCCAAACAAGGCAGGCCGCCACTCTAGGTGTAAGGGGCTACTAAGAAAGAAAAAGAGATTCAACCTAAATTAGGAACTGCGCAGCAAGATGTCTGTTTACGTTGGTTTTAAATTTCTGTATGTCAGTAGCGTCAGGAAAGCAGGAAGCAGGGAGGGAGTTCCAGAGTCCAGCAGCACGAAGAAATAAGCTTTTGGAGTATAAGGCTCTACGGCATCTGGGGACATCCACAGTGTATGGATGGGATTTGGCAGATTGTCGGGTTGGTCTAGTAAATTTACATTGTCGGGGCACCAGAGCAGCAAGCTCATCAGAGCACAATCCATTGAAGTACTTGTAAAACAGGCACAAGGAAGCAACATTGTGGCGATGGGACAGAGGCTGGAGCTTGGTGGATAGTGAAGGACCTATCAAGTTAGCAACTCTTTTTTGGACCTTGTCTAAGAGGGAGAGACTAGCAGATGATGCACCAGCCCAGATGTGGCAACAATACTCCATGCATGGGCGGATGGTGGCTTTGAGGAGATATAGGATAATGTCAGGTGTGAGAAGTCTACTGGCACGGTATAGAGAGCTCACCTTCTTTGCAGCAGCCCTAGCAATGTTTTCGATGTATTTATTCCAATTCATGCTATCTGTGAAAATTAGGCCGAGGAGTTTGAATGATGAACTCTCAGGTAGGGTGTTATTTGCCATGACAATCGATGGTTGAAGATCTTTCTTGTAGTTATTGAAGGAAAGTAGCTTTGTCTTTGCGGCATTAAAAGTTACCATCCATTTTTTACCCCTATTCCACTACAGACTGGAGGTCATTTTCTAAGGATTTAGCCATTGCTTCAGATATGTGCACGTCGGTTTTGCCCACATGACGAGAGTAGAGCGTGGTGTCGTCAGCAAATATTCCTATCTCAGTCGCAATGGCATCAGGGAGGTCATTTATGAAAATTAGGAACAGTAGAGGTCCAAGAATAGATCCCTGGGGTACACCAGCATTTATGCCATATTGCTTAGAAGAACGGCCATCGAGTACAACCTGGATCTTTCATTTTGTTAGGAAGGATTTAATTATATTAAATATTTGTCCAGTAATACCATATGAGTTCAGTTTTATGAGAAGCCCTTCATGCCAGACCTTGTCAAAGGCCTTGGATATATCAAGCGCTACCGCCCTAGCTTCATCTGCCTTGTCCAGTGTATGGTATATGCGTTCAGAGATAACCGTTAGGATATCTGCAGTAGATTGTGCTTGTCTGAATCCGTATTGATGATCAGAAAGAAGTTCAGCATTAACTAAGTGCCGTACTATCGCTAGATTGATTAATGATTCAAAGATTTTAGCAAAGATCGGGAGTAGACTAATTGGGCGATAGTTTAGAGGATCAGTTCTATCTCCAGAATTCTTCAAGACTGGTACCACAGAGGCAATTTTCCAACTATCAGGGAAACAAGATTCAGTAAGGCATTTGTTGTATAGTTTGGAGAGGACAGGGGCCAGCTCAGCAGAGCATTTCTTTATTACTATTACTGGTATAAGATCAGGCCCACTGGATTTGGAGGTGTCAAGGTTTTTTATGATGTCTCTCACTTGAGACGGGGTGATGACCAAATTCTCAAGTGTGGCTTCAGTTCACAATGGGAATTTAGGGAGGGGGTGGTTTGCCGAGTCAAGAGTGGAGTTTAATGCGAAACGCTGAGCAAGCAGTTCAGCCTTATTAGTTGGCATGCATACAACATCATTGTGATTAGATAGCGGGGGAATTATTGATTGTCCATTGTTCATCACACTATTATAAATTTTCCAGAAGTAAATAATATTAAATTATTTTTACCTACATACGCCAGCTTTTCAAACTTTCGCTCTCATCAGTGGAGCGAATGATAATGATAGATGGTCGCAAGGTTCGAACCCCTGCTACAGAATCAACCTGGACTCTGCAAGCAAGTGTCATAACTATACGGCCACGAGACATTACCATGTCAAGAAGGGAATTTAAGTTCTATTTATGCGAAGGGAGGCACGTAAAGAAAGACTGACTAGAGTATTCAACGAACGTTGTCGGAATAGGCCTTATATATATAAAATAGTAACTCTGTTTGTGTATGTGTCCGCCTGATCTTTGTGTCTTATGTTCACCCAAACCGCTGGACATAATCGCTTGAAAATTGGTATGTTGACTACTGACCTCTCATTGAAGGTCATAGGCTATATAAGAAATATATCACTTCAATGCTGCGGGTCTCCGAGCGCTCCCCCCCCCCACTGAAAACTGTTCTCCCTTAGATTTAAATGAAATTTAAACCATAGGTTAATGACCAAAAATTATGTCTATTCCCAAAATTTCAGCAAATTTTGATAATATTAAGAGGGTCCCTCCCCCACTGAAAACTGTTTTCCCTTTGATTCAAATGAAATTAAAACCATAGGTAAATGACCAAAAATTATGTCCATTCCCAAAATTTCAGCAAATTTTGATAATATTAAGAGGGTCCCCGATGGCACACTGAAATTTAAACCATAGGTCAACCGAAAATTCAAATAGGTCAAATTTCAATTAAATACGTACCTTATTTAGTACATATTAAATAAGGATGATTTACATAATATATATATATATATATATATATATATAATAATAAATGTGAAGTGAGAGCTAGCGTGCGAAGCCAGCTAGTATATATATAGAGAGAGACAATAACCTACAATCTCACGTAATATATAATAATGGCAATTTGTGTCTGTTTCAATATATATATTATAGAAAAAATTATTTATTTAACAACTATACATTACTGATTCTGTAGATGGACTATGGTTTCATTAATACTTAAGGATTTTACTGTTTAGAAAAGACCCTCAGAGTACGTTTCAAATCCTCATCATCTTGCAAAAACAAGAGGAATCCGAAAAAACAAAAGGACTCTCAGAGTGTTTTCTAAATAGTAAAGGCTTTTCGTCTCAGTGAAACTATGGTCCATCTACAGAATCAGTAACGTATAGTTTTTAAATAAATAATTTGCATGTTTAGCTTTCACAAACCTTACGATCGAGGACTTTATTGATTTCTTTTCAACGTAACCTGACACACTATATATGTATATGTATATTTATGTAGTAAATCGTTATAAATACAAGTCTGACCAAAGATGACAGAATTTTTTATTTTATTTATTTTCTTAATTGTTTTCTCAACGATGCTAGCTATTTTTCAGATCTCTGGTGTAAATACTTTGAGTATGGATCCGAGAGTTGTTTTTCTGACTATCTCAAGCGCTTTCGATCGTCGCGATCGTCGCGATCGTCTTCTTTTATTTTTCTTTGTATATAGTCGCTGTTATCTATATATTAATACGATAGCGTGTGTGTTCATGTGTCACGCTTCCGGCAAAAGCTCTGCGCATGCGTGCAGCACCTAGATTTTGAAAAACATTCAACTCGCCTAATTTTCGAAACATTTTCAAGTATTTCCCTTTGGCGCAACGGTTACCGACGTAGTATTTTTGACTTTGGCCCGACTGGTTTATAGTTCGATCCCAACCAACCTCTAAGATTTTTTTTCTACATTTCGATGGGAATGGGAAGAGAGGTAGGGAGGGGACGACCGGGAAGACACATATTAATACAATAGCGTGTGTGATTTTGTGTGTCATGCTTACATCAAAAGCAACGACCTTCCGAATCTTTGTATGCTACTCATGAATTGGCTTGGCCTTTTGGCTAAGATCAAAGTGTAGTATCTGTTCCGATGGATACTGCACTCCATAGACTGGTATTGTCTTGGCCTTCGGGGCTTGATTTACGCCGGTCTATGGATCTGTTTTGTGCAGTTCTAGGGGGTCCACCCTCCCAGGCTTCGCCTCCCCTCTTTGGGGAGGAGTAAGTTTATTGCTTACTGCCTGGGACGCCCCTACCGGGGAATGCCAACGGGGCTGCCCAGGCAATTTTTAATGGGCAGAGTGCTCACCTTCTCGAGCGCTGGCTTTTCAAACCCCACTTTCCCGACCCGACTTTGGGTCACATCTTACTTGTGGAGAGGAGTAAATAAATATTCATGAATTGGAGCCAAATTTAATTTAATCGAAAACATTTACAAAGTAAGGTTTAGTCGTCGAAATATTACCGTCACTAGAAATATTGTATATAAAGAAGTTTTGTAAATTGTTTCATGTATTGTTCATTTTTTAAAAATAAATATACAAGTCCAAATCTTATCATATTTTATTCAAACATGTATAGGTTAGGAACAAGATAATTAGTATTGAAAACATCATTTTGTGTAATTTACACGGGCCCCACTAGTTAAAATTATTAAAACAATACATATACAAATACATGAATAACAGATTTAATTACACCTTTTTTTTTCTACTCGCAAAACTACAGACCAAAATAAAAGAAATAACAGCAATATAGCAAACAACGAAAGAAATCAACTCCTGAAGACGATCGCAACGATTGAAAGTGCTTGAGATGGAGAACAAAACAACTCCCGGATCCATACTCCACGAAAACTCACAAGCAATGGGAGAGATATATCGCATATAACGGTTTAGCTTAATTGCCATAAATATATTTTCATACTTTACTACTAAGTTCTACTCACTGTTTAAGTAAATACTGAAAATCTATACACAATGTACTATATCATTTTATAATATTATACGTGTATACATGAAATAATAATTATATATATATATATATACATACATATATATATATATATATATATATATATATATATATGAAGTAAATCCAACAAAGATATAAGAGGCAACTAATATGTTTTAATTAGTGAAACATCCGGATAAAGACTGAAACAGTAACGTCACTGCGGTAATGGTCCTCTGAGGAGAAGAATTATCTTTGAAAACTCATGAGTTAAGGACGTTGAGATACTTTGCCTGAATTTTGAATTCTAATAAAATTTGATTCGCACCTTATTTTATTATTTCATTTTATATTATGCTATATATATATAAATAAAAAAAATAAAAAAAATATATATATATATATATATAATATATATATTTCTATTTATTTTATACGTACATAAAAGTAATCCATGGACACGTGTTTCTGGCTCACAGTCGTCATCAGCATGGCTAACTTACACAGAGATCGAATCATCGATATTGATGTCTATAGTCCAGCGTTCTACCACTGGACCAAGACGCTCTGTCTAGAAATATGTACGATTTTTATTACCTAAATATTTAATGTATTTTTATGTAATTATTTTTATTGGTGATTGTAGCGTTCGTTGTTATTTTGCTTACTATTATTTCGATTGTCTCACTTTCTAAGTGATTAAGATGCAGAAAAGGGCATTATTAGTCGCCCTTAACTTCATAGGACGTATTTTTCGTTAATATATATTTTTATTTATTTTATACGTACATAAAAAATAATTACATAAAAATATATATATGATTTTGATTTTCCTTTTTCTTTTTCCATTATATATATATAACCTTTGCTTTCCTTGAAATAAAATACCTAATCACCCAAGAAATCACCCAACCAAATGGACAGATATTAAAATACGACTATGAGATTTATTATTTTAAAAGTCTCAACAGAAATCTCCTCTCATTCTGCCCCCTAGTAAAGTAGTAAAACCTAAGGTTTCTAACCTATGTTTTATAATTGAGATTTTAATTCCTATTATTAGCTTAGTCACTCATGTTTTGAGGGTAAAACAGGGCAAATTTATATTGGGGGAAGTAAATAATCACCTTGTCTACTCGAGGCAAACACAATTATATTGGAAGATTGATCGCACCAAGAAACTTTTTGTCAGAACTTCTTGAATAAGTCAGTAATACAATGATCTAACCATTCGTCTTAGATTCCATCCATTTATTATATTGATAGCTTTTCAGTCTAAGCCTCGATGCTGCTCCATTGAGGAATCTATCTGTCTTAGAACTTAGCGATGAATTATTACCGCCCATTTCGAAAGATTTCTCCATGGGTTTGTATTCAAAAAGTCTTAAATAAAAACTGGAGAAAAGTATTTCATTTTTGCCAAATGCTGTAAAATGTAATTCACTTATTTCGTATTTCACTTCTTCCATTGCATTCCGTTAACATTCGTCGAGTAAAGACATATGATCGACTCTGCATTTCTTTTGGAACCAACCAATCCGGAAGGATTTCCATTATTAGGAAACTCCAAGACACCATAGATAAGTATATTATACTATCTAAAGTATATTTCTCCGTTGAGTTTCTCAAATTTAATTTATGAATTGCTAAATTATCCGGCGTTGCCCGGGTGGCAAATATGTTGAAAAATAAATTTTATATATATATATATATATATATATATATATATATATATATATATATATATATATATATTAGATTTTTGAATGTGAGATGATATAGCCCACAACCCATGAAAGAAACAAACAAGGATGTGTTCTACTGATGAGCCCAAAGGAGGGCGAAACTCGAGTCTAGGACTTCTGGTTTGTTTCTTTCATGGGTGGTGGTTTGCTGCGTTGTCTGATTGTGGAAATAATTATATATATATATATATATATATATATATATATATATATATATATATATACACACAATTATTTAATAATATATACTTAATTATTATCCACATACATATACGTTTCATCCTTGCAGAATCTTCAGTGTGGAGATAACTGTTGTAGTCAGTCGCACGATTCGAACAGAGACACGAGTCACATTTAACTCAAATTCAAACGCCTCAACCGATGATGCCAGAACTTGCATTTAACTTTAATTAGATGGCTTATATTTATCTTTTTAAGGGCGCGTCGGAAAGGAAATTATAAATAATTATTTAATAATAAATATTTAATTATTATCCACATATGTATACGTTTCATCCTTGCGGAATATATATATATATATATATATATATATATATATAATGTTCGGGAAAGTTAAAAAAAAGACTGACACTTAGCTATAAGGCATATTCCGACAACGTTCGTAGAATCTTTAGGCAGTCTTTCTTGATATGCCTCCCTTCACATAGATAGAACTTAAATCCCTTTCTTAAATGTGGTAATGTCTCGTGGCCTAATGGTTACAGCGCTTGCTTACGGAGTCTAGGTTGATTCTGTGGCAGGAGGTTCGAACCGTACGACCGTCCGAGATTATCATCCCTGCACTGATGAGTATGTAGTTAAAAATAATGTTTTAATATTATTTATTTAAAATTAATATATATATATATATATATATATATATATATATATATATATATATATATATATATATATATATATTGTGTATTTAGACAGCATTTTCTCTTTTATACAAACATTGTTAAAAATAACAGAATTCGTCTGTTTAATTATACCTTTCTTTATTTTTTCAATTTTTCTTATGGTCTCTTTTGTATTAAAATCAAAAATATTAATAAATGTTACACGAAAAAAGTGAATTTGTAAAAAGACAGCGGAGAAACGAGCAGAGAACGTTTTTCGCAATGGGAAATCGTTGACGATTTAAATTGACGTGATGTCATTCCAGCGTTGCTGAATTTAAATTGACAACGAATTTTTGTGTACTGCTTTCCCCACACAGTCGTGTCTGTTCTATTTATTTATTATTATTATTATTATTATTATTATTATTATTATTATTATTATTATTATTATTATTATTATTATTATTATTATTATTATTATTATTATTATTATTTCTTGCTCACTAGAAGTTCTCACACGAGACGTTACAAGTGATTGATCACTGGTAAAAGCAGGTGGTTTTCTTTGGAATCTAAAGGACAATTAGTCTTCTTAGATTTCAAGTATTCTCTGCATCTTCCGAGCACCAATGACTACAATTTGAACGTGCAGAGAAATGGTACAGACACAAACCAGAGACAGTATTAGAAAACGAAAACCACAAAATCCTCTGGGATATGGAGATACAAACAGATAAACTCATCCAAGCAAAGTGACCAGACCTCATAATAGTTAACAGGAAGGAAAGAAACTGCCAAATTGTGGATTTTGTCGTCCCAGCAGCTTACAGAGTAAAGATCAAAGAGACAGAAAAACGAAGCAAATACACGGAGCTTGCTGGAGAACTGAAAGGAATATGGAGCATGAAGAAAGTCAATATAATACCAATTATTGTAGGATCACTAGGAACTTTCCCGAAAAACTTTGAAAAAAAGACTAGGATAAATTGGAGTCAATGGGAACACTGAGACTACACAACGGACACCAATGATGAATACAGCTGAAATCTTAAGGAAAATCTTCGAATGCGGAAACCAGTCCACATAAACTACAAACACTAACTAGCTACATGGAAATTTGATGGAAATCAAACAAAAAGATGAAAGGAACACCACATGAAACAAAGGGAACTGAAACTGCAAGAAATCTTGCCCTGGCTGATACCACACAAAATAGTCGTGAAGGGTCAAGGAGGATGGAAGGACTGAGGAGGAAGAGCACTAACCAAACCTCCACTGGATGAGTGTGAAGAATACTGGGACATTGGGAAGGTTTATTGCAACTCAAATTCCCTTGAAGACCAATGTTCGTTGACAGCGAGAAATCAATGGCAAGCGGCTGTTGCGATAACGCATAATCATTTGCAAATGTTATTGAAAGAAGTGGAGAGGATTGGAAATCTGGGGGGACTTGTTGTCACTCAGACTCCAGGGAACACCATCGGTGATTATCAGTGAGCAATCTCTGATGATAACCTGTGTTAGAACTCCTAGTGATTACAAATAATAATAATAATAATAATAATAATAATAATAATAATATTTAATAATAATATAAATATAACATTTGTATATCTATTGTCCTTATCAGCGAGAAATCAATGGTAATTGGCTGTTGCGATACCGCATCGTTATCGAAAAGAGGTGAAGAATACTGGAAGTCTGGGGAGACTTGTTGTCACTCAGACTCCAGGAAATACCACTGATTATCGTCGGTGAGCAATCACTGACGATGATCTGTGTGAGAACTCCTAGTGAGTACAAATAATAATAATAATAATAATAATAATAATAATAATAATAATAATAATAATAATAATAATAATAATAATAATAATAATAATAATAAATATTTAAATAAATAAATATTTAAATAAATAAATATTTAAATGAATAATAAAAAAAAAAATGGTACCAGCCTAGGCTGGCACCACACACAATATTTGCATAGGGCCAAGGAGGATGAGAAGACCGAGGAGGGACAGCACAAACCAGACCTCCATTGGAAGTGCAGAGACTGCTGGGACCTTGGGGAGGCTTATTGCCACCCAAATCCCAGAGAAAACCAATGGTCCTTACCAGCGATAAATCAATGGTAAACGGCTGTTGTGATACTGCAAGTTTATTTGCAGTGGCTATCGAAAAGAGGTGGAGAATACTGGAAATCTGGGGAGACTTGTTGTGACTCAGACTCCAGGGAATACCACCGGTTGTCGGTGAGCAATCACTGATGACCTGTGTGAGAACTCCTAGTGAGTAAATAATAATAATAATAATCTCAGCTACCTAGTGAACCTAACCCTAACCTCAACAACTAAAGGGACGCAACTCTTTTAAAATTGTAAACGTGATATGTTACATGAATAAAGAAGAAAAATTCTTACAAGTAGATTCTCCTTGTCATAAATTTTAGATTGGAAATTGGAAATTCTTTTTGCTGAAATGATATCTTTTTTATTTGATTTTGTCCAATCAATATTCTTTTCTGTTTTCCCTTTGAAAGAAGAATCATAAGATGAAAAAAGAATGCATTGAAATTTTCTTAGATTAGTTACAAAGATGGGTGTGGCCGTTGTGATGAGGGTGGGGGTCATTGAAACAATCTTTTTTTCAGGAGTATGCTACTAGATTCTTTTATTATTATTATTATTATTATTATTATTATTATTATTATTATTATTATTATTATTATTATTATTATTATAATATTTTTAACTCTTTTGTTAAATATTTCGATTATTTTCTATTTACAGAGATCAGTTTCAAGAGTCATCATTTTTCTTTTAGAAATTGCCGCCATAGAATGATCAATAACATCCCTGACACTTGTAAAAAAAAATTATTTTTTAATTTTTTAAAATGGTTTTCCTCGGAAAATTCCTTTTCAAAAGTTGACATGAAAAAATAATACTTGTCTCTATAGGTTGTGTTGATTTCCAGCTCGGAACGTGAACTTGATCTTAGCTTAAATGAAACATCTCTGGTTTTAAAATTCATGTTTTATTTTATTCAATTTTTATTACTTTCAAATCTTTTAAAAATTTATTCATTTTATTTTCATTTTATTTTTAAAAATCTTTTAAAGTTATTTTTTAAAATTTTTATTTGTATCTTAAAAAACTTTTACATATTTTTTTAAATTTTAAATTTACTAAAACAATTTTTTGTTTTAAATTATTAAATAACATTAATTTTTATTTTTAAACGGTGCAAATTGAACCTGACAGTCCCCCTGCAAATTCTTTCAAAGATTGACATAGCAAGAAATGAAATTGTCTCCATGGGTTGTGTTGGTTTCAGGCTTGAATTGTGAAATTGAGCTTAGCTTAAATTATAACAAACAGCCATCTCTTATAATTCAAACGTTTCATTTGAAATTGAAGCTGACAGATAATTACAAAGGATGTTATTTTCTCCTATCAAGATCTCTCTTTTTTTCGGTGATGTCATCCACTCTATTATCTAGTGAAATTCTATTAATTAACTCAGGGAAAACAAAATAAAAACTTCATTTTTCTTTTGCGTTAGGCTTGAGCTATGGCGGGGTTCACAATGATGGATTTTTGTCTCCACTTGACGTGATCACAAGCTTGGTCTGAATGAAGGCTAGTTTTACGGAGATTATTGTGCAGGGCATGGCCCATTTCATGATTGGCCTTGTTCTTGGTCGCTTCCTGGTGACTGTAAATTTAAAAGTGAGTTTCGCAACGGTGTCGTCATCAGCTCTCAACACATGTTCAAACCATCTGAGCTGCCATCTTTCCCTCGACTGGCGCGATAACGCAATAACAACCAAGAAATGATGAAGATGAACGGTCTTGTCAATAAATTAGGATTGGGTCTCTGCCTACCCTATTTCCCAACCCTATAAATTACTCAAGTCTCCCCATTCCCCCCCCCCTTAGCGTCTTGGGTATGACACAAAATTGAATTCATTGATGAAGCCCCAATTTAAAAGTTTGGGGAATGTTTTTTTTGGTACTTTTATTCACCCCAAACAAAGCATACTGCCACTGAAAGAGGCCAGATTTATAGGGGCATCCTAAGTGGAGAGTTGTGCATCAAGATGTTTGTTCACATTACATTAAAATTTTTGCATCTTGATACAATCGGAGAAACAGGGAACAGAGAGGGAATTCGAAAGGCAAACAGTTCGAGGAAAGAAGCTATTACAGTTTGTTCGTTTTTTGTATCTTGGGACTGAATTGTTTTTTTGTATCTTGAGACTGAATTGGTTTTTGTATCTTGGGACTGAAGTGTTTTTTGTATCTTGAGACTGAATTGTTTTTTGTATCTTGAGACTGAATTGTTTTTGTATCTTGAGACTGAATTGTTTTTGTATCTTGGGACTGAATTGTTTTTTGTATCTTGAGACTAAATTGTTTTTTTCTATCTTGAGACTGAATTGTTTTTTTCTATCTTGAGACTGAATTGTTTCTTGAGCGATTCCAGATATGTCAAGTTAATGTTACCTGAAATTGTGATGGATAAAAATTAATATGCTGAGGATGAAAATCATTTAAGTTTTCAAGCTTTACTTAAATGTAATTTTGATAATAAAAGTGTTTTTCTAAAATGTCCGAACATATGGATAGACATTGTTGAGTGGAGTGTTTATTTCCGGAGCAAGATTATAATATTTGAAATTTTAATTAATATTTTGAATTTTTGAAATCTACCCAATATATAAACTCGGTGGATCTTTCTTGTTTCTTATCTTGTTTGTCGCCATGCACACTGGATGACGTCTTCAAAATTATGATGTCTTCCATTAAAACAGAGAGACGTGGGATAACCTAGCACACCGAATGACGTCACAAAATGATGATGTCATCCACCAAATAAGAGAGACAGAGTGGGGGACAGATTCTTTTATCTTATACAACCCATGAAGCTTTGGGGGCAGCGGGTCTAGTAGACTATTAAAACTCTATGGATCTTGTTATCTTGCTTGTCTCCGTGCAGAGTGAATGACGTCATCGTCTTGCTACATTATCAATTAAAACAGAGATGAAGATAACTAGGCATAGTGGATGGAATCACTAAAGGATGCCGTTATTCACTAAAACAGAGGGATGAGAGATAATCGTTCACATTGCATGACGTCACAAAATGACGTCGTTCATCCAACCAGAAAAGCAGAGGGGTGAGAGATCCTTTATGACGTTTTATCTAGACAACCCAGAACCGAAAATATTAAATGACTGTATTTAGAACGAGCTTTCGTAGAAACTTGTGAATATTGATGCAAACGAGAATCTTTTTATTTTTTTTGTTTTATGGAATTGAAGACGAGAACCATGGAAACAGAAATGAGAGAAGAAGCTGACACTTTATTTATCAGAGAAGAATGATGATGATGAAGAATGATGATGAAGAATGATGATGATGAAGAATGATGATGAAGAATGATGATGAAGAAGCAAATCTAGGAGAGTAGAAACTTGACTTTGGGTTTACTTTCGGCAGCCTCATAACTCTCGCTTCCCT
Organism: Sepiola atlantica; assembly: GCA_963556195.1. Classification (NCBI taxonomy): domain Eukaryota; kingdom Metazoa; phylum Mollusca; class Cephalopoda; order Sepiida; family Sepiolidae; genus Sepiola; species Sepiola atlantica. Next base: position 33,344,195 of record OY744542.1, read on the forward strand.
TATTTCGTCCTTTAGTCCTCACATTACATGAGCGATGTTTCTGACAAAGGGGGAGGAATTGCTGTTTTCTAGGTCAGAATCTATCCATCTAACACTTATCGTTGGCTAGTTTTTGACCTTGAAGTAGTATTTTTTTAGTTCCTTACATCAAGTGGCTTCATGCTTTGTCTGGAGCGATTTCCATAAAAAATATATGGTGTTTGTGCCAGTTAGCAACCACTGGAAACCTTAAATCAAATCAAATCAAATTTATTGGCAAAAATAACAAAGTGCAACAAGCTATGTAAAAGGACAGTTAGAATACGTGTACGTCTATATACCGTCTGAATGTTTGTCCGAGGCGACTTTAAACATGAATATGATAGACATCGTCACTACTTCTCGTAAGCTGTTTCCTGGAGCAGAAACACAGAGAATGATGCCTTATTTCTAATGAAACAAAAGCGATTATTTTACACCTTTTGCTGGGGTCCGTGGAGACCACGACTTAGCGGTGGGCTGAAAAACTGCTCAAAAGATATATATTAAAATTCTGGTTGATGATGTTTTACACCAGAATCACTTTCCCACGCATCCCCCACTGCTAAAGTGAAGAGTAATTATCCCGAAATGAGCGGCCATGATGCATACACTGCCTTGAACTGTTTGGTTGTCTGCAGACTGACTATTGCTTCTGACAGCCTGTTCAATGCTGAGGCTGACGGAGCAGAAAAATTAATTCGTACAAAGTTATTCTTAGACTAGAACGGCAACGGTCCTTAAGGCTACTAACATGGAACTTTAGGTGTTAACATGTTCAGGTGTTGTGTGAATTGTTAACATGTTCAGGTGTTGTGTAAATTGTTAATATGTTCAGATGTTGTGTAAATTGTTAACATGTTCAGGTGTTGTGTGAATTGTTAACATGTTCAGGTTTTGTGTGAATTTTTAACATGTTCAGGTGTTGTGTGAATTGTTAACATGTTCAGATGTTGTGTGAATTGTTAACATGTTCAGGTGTTGTGTGAATTGTTAACATGTTCAGATGTTGTGTGAATTGTTAACATGTTCAGGTGTTGTGTGAATTGTTAACATGTTCAGATGTTGTGTGAATTGTTAACATGTTCAGGTTTTGTGTGAATTGTTAACATGTTCAGGTTTTGTGTGAATGGTTAATAGTTAAAGGCAGTAAGCCTTCCTTCCAGGCAGTACAAAAAGGGAAAAGGAATGTTAATTTTCTATCATGTGAGTGCTGATAAGGCGCCCCCTCCCGTCTCCAGAATGAACTCTACCTTGTGTCATATCTTGCCCTTGTGGGGAAGCAGATAAATCTCAACACAGGGAGGGGAATTGAGGTAGCTTATATCGAGCTGAGGATCGAATATATTTTAATATGCAGGTGTGACAAATTTAGGCGTTTGGCTAGGAGCAAATTATTTTTTTAATTCTTTCCCCACTCCCCTAACCCTAACTCCTCTAACTCCCCTAACTCTAGCACTAACTCTAACTCCCCGTTTTATTCCAATGAAATCTTTGTACATATGTATATTATGAACAATAAAATTTCAAATGAATTTAGAAATATCTTAAGTAGAACGACCCATAGTGTAAATGTGGTATTGTGGTGATTAAGAGGATTCTAGTTAAGAGTAGGATAGACATTGTTATCACTATAGACCAAGGATGACAAACGACACCCACATTTTAGATGGGCTTTTACCTAATTTGTTTTGAATATAATTTTTAAAATATTTTCTGCAAATAAATAAAACAAAGTGTAGTATGTTTTCTGATACTACATTTCATCATTTCTGTCCTCGGTAAATAAAGGAGAATTTCTTCGAGACTGAGGCAATTTTTATTTTTGTCTCAATTCAGAGTGCCCCTTTTTGGGCAGCTGGATTTTCCCAACATTAAAAACCGATCTCGTGTCTAACTCTGCCCTCGTGGGGGAGGCAAGTAAATGGAAACAAACCTGCTGCTACAGATTAGTCTATTGAAAAAAGGGGGGGGGGTGTTCATGCTCCCTTTCCACATCTATTGTATGGGGTACTCACTAAAAGTGTGTAAACAATCTAATGTGTTAATTTCTAATCACTAAAAATAAGAATTATCCAATTTGAATGAAAGTTTCAGCATTCAATAAATTATATACTTGATAAGTATTTTAAAATTTAGCATCCTAGCGGTGTTCAACGTCGTTTAAGTTTGTGGCATATTAAGGCCCTATACGCAGTAACGTTTTTTTTTCTTTCCTAAATATGCTGTTACTGTTAAAAGAAACATTTTTTCAACAATATTTTAAGTAAGAAGACATGAATAAAACATTCAACAAATAAAAATGATTTCCGCTCGTTCAAAACGATAAATTTAACGAGCCGGTGTAAAATACCAATTTCTAATTAAAACAGCGAACTTGATAACCAAAAACCCAGAGAAAGAGAAAGAATTCTTCTGGCCGACAGAGTTACACATTTCGACTTCGTGAAGACGATGTAACGTGGATCCTGGCTTAGGTAAAGTGTAGACGATTGTTGTGTCTTTGAAATGTACCAACTCCTAAAGTAATGAATTTCCTTTGACTCCGACGTCGACTCCAACTCTGCAGATCTGCGTTTAGCTAGAAAATATTTGTCCCTTTCTTTATTTTGCTTTAGAAATATTTGTCCCTTTCTTTATTTTGCTTTAGAAAAAATTTGTCCTTTTTTTTATTTTGCTTTAGAAAATATTTGTCCCTTTCTTTATTTTGCTTTAGAAAATATTTGTCCCCTTCTTTATTTTACTTTAGAAAATATTTGTCCCTTTCTTTATTTTGCTTTTGAAAATATTTGTCGTTTTCTTTATTTTTCTTTAGAAAATATTTGTCTCTTTCTTTATTTTGCTTTAGAAAATATTTGTCCGTTTCTTTATTTTGCTTATTTTGTTTTGTTTTTTTTTATATCGAAAAAAGAACATTGTTTTTTAATTTTCATCTTGCAAATTGTGTTTGTAAGCTGTATTCTTTCATGCAAAAGTGGCAGCTTTGTGCTTCCATACAAGCAAAAACAATATTCTGCTGCGTCCAATAACAATCACAGCTCGGCCAACAATTTGGATAAACACAATGTCCGGCCTGTTGTATTATTGCCGGTAAACTTGATTGGTTTTCCATCGTTACATTCTGCTACAAAAAGTGGGCGGCCGTATGAACATACACGTTTGTCTACATGTATACATAGTGTGTGTACACATATGCATATTATCTAAATGTGTTTATCTAAGTTTGTAAATGTATTCTGTGTGTGTGTATATATACACGGCATAATCACATTGACACACCCGTTCTAGTTAGATAACAAAAGTTAAGCGACGTTGAAACTGGCCAGTACCAAGTAGGTGACCATTTGGGAATATTAGCACTGGATGTGGGAGGATGGAGAAACCTCCTTGCAAAAAACAAAAAACAAAAAAAAACATACATCACTAAAGATGCCTTTAGTAAGTACTTCAGTCTCACCTGCTCATCATCACATGTTGAAACAACGAAACAACTGACCCCTGGACAGAAGTTTTGTTGTCAATCATGTGGTAAAGCTCTCTCTCTCTCTATCTCTCTCTCTCTCGAGAGAGAGAGAGAGCGAGTATGATATTCGTTATATATAAGTAAAATGAAACACACATTAGAAATAGTTTACGTGGATCAATCAACGTTTCGACGTTTACACGTCTCGTTCAGGACTCTAATGTTTATTTAATTTTACTTATAAAAGCTCTACTTTGTATTGAGCACTTTTTAAAAAAATATTGGTTTTAATTTAATGTTATCAATATATTTGAACGGCATAATCACGTTGACACAAAGGTTCTCGTTAGATCATCGAAGTTAAGCGAGGTTGAGCCTGGTCAGTACCAGATGGGTGACCATTTGAGAATAGCAGGTGCTGTATGTGGATACCTAGCTATGAGCAAATAGCGTCGCCAACCCGCAGTGCCTAGTGTGGCGACTATGGCAAAAAACCCTGAATGACAATCACCAATAAGGCGGTCAGAAACCGGGGAGGGGTTCCTCCTCCAGGAGTGATCAAAACACTGATGGTGATATATATATATATATATATATATATATATATATATATATATATATATATATATATATATATATATATTGTGTGTGTGTATTTAGGCAGCTCAACAACCTAAAATTAATAATATAGCATACGAGACCAGCAAAACCATTTTAAAATGCCTATCATAGTTTAGCGACACCACCGGTGTCGCTCAATTCAAACTATAAAAATAGGGACATTCTATTAAATTAATTATTACCTATCTCCCCTTTTTTTCCTTCTCCAACAAACTAAAATAAATCAGCTATTACTTTAAAAAAAATAAATAAAAAATACATAAATGAATTAAAGATTATATTCGTCCGTCTCATTTCAACAATGTAGACGTTCGTTTTTGCGTTCACGGTTTGCCGTAGTATTTTTAAAACTTCCATTCTTTCACCCGCTTTTAGTCATTTTTTACGACTTTATACCATCAAACACCTGATGATGATTCCAGAAGGAGTCGAAAAAGTTCGTGTAACATATGGTTCATTTATTAATTCATTCGATTTCAACCTAAAAAAAATCATTCGACGAATTGAAAAAATAAAAAAAGGACTAACAAAACAGAAGAGTTCTGTTGTTTTTAACAACATTTGTATATATATATATATATATATATATATATATATATATATATATATATATATATATATATATTATAATATATTTATAAAGTAATGAGACGTGAATAAAATATTCAACAAATCAAAATGATTCCATTCTTGCTCGTTCAAAACGAGACCTTCACCACATGCTTGAAAACAACTTCCGTTAAGGGAGTCGTTTGTCCCATTGTGTCAACATATGTGTTGATTAGTAAGTTATACTCAAGTACTATATATAATTTGTTCTCATATAGAGTGAGGAATGTCTCTGTGTGTATATATATATATATAGTCAGAAGTAAATATATATATATATAAAACAAAAATACCACATGCGTACCTCATGATACATAACTCCAGATATATCTCCTTGTATTACTATATACATATATATATATATATATATATATATATATATATATATATATATATACACACACACATGCACTAATATTTTGCATTACAAATCGCCTGAATACTTCGTCTCCTTCCTAGGTTACAAAATATACACTTTGATGTGGAAATAATTTAACAACTTACCGAGCCATTTGACAATGGATCTGATCTTGTCATTTTTCTTTTGTTTTAGTGGAAATTGAATGATTGTGTTTTCTTTCTGGATAGATACGCAAATTCTGTTCTGATGAGATTCGATGTTTCAAAATATTTCTGTTTCATTGTATGACTTTAAATAAACATTGCCTTGAAACAGCTGTAAGCAACTTTTTATACTTTTCTGTATACTCTTTATTTTGAACATGATTTGAAAATAATTTAAATCGTCAGAAATACATATATATATATAAACTCAGCTCTATCTCACTAAATATTGAGCTACCGGTGTTTGCAAGTGAGTAGTTAACTAAAAAAAGTTTTTTATTTGATTGAAATTTGAATGTGTGTATATATATATATATATATATATATATATATACATATATATATATATATATATATATGTGTATGTGTGTATATGTATAGATATCTGATATTATCTAATATATATCTGTATCTATATTTTTCTATCTATATATTTATTGTCCACGTATACTTTTGTTTTAAAATTTTGTTGTAAGAAAAAAGACAACAGCAGGTGCTGAAAATTTCAATCCCGCAATAGGGGAAAAAGAGAAAAAGAGAATATATATATATATATATATATATATATATATATATATTAATCTTGTATTGCTAATGGCTTATATTTCAATTTTATTAACTAACCCTGCAATACTTTGAAATTGAACGACCAACCCATATTTTATATATATATATATATATATATAGGATCAAAATAAACCAAAGTGAAAACTTTTAGTAGATGGAACAAATTGTGAAAAGGATAAGCTCAATATACGAGATAGAGCAATAGTAGAGATAGAAGAAAAAAGATTGATAAATATGCGACGATTGTCCAAATTTATTTCAAATTTCAATTGTTCAATGCAAGGTTGTCAGTAATAAACTAGTGTTTATTTTCCTTTCCTTAAGCCAAGGCTTTTCAAAGATCGAAATCTTATCATCAGAGGAGAAATACAGATGGATAAGTTGGCTTTCGAAAAAACCAAAGTTCAAATATTTGAAAAATATGAGAATTATTTTTTAAAATTATTAAAATAATTTTTGTCAAAAAATGTACTGAATGAAAAGAAAATTTCGTGAAAAAAATTTCGTGAAAAAGAAATACAATTGTCCGGGTGGTAAGTTTCCGTTGAAAAGGTTCGGTGAAATTGTAGAAAGTGAATAAAAACACTTTGCATGGGAGCAGGTTGGAAAAGGTGCTCAAAAGTAGATAAGTCCAGATGTACTTAAAAGAGGCTTTGAAGAGGAAAACAGGCCATTTTTTGATTTTCTTCCGGGCCTAGAAAAAACGGTAGGATCTCATACAAGGATTAACTCAGAATGAGAAAAACCAAAGTTGATGAAAGTTTCAGATTTGGGGTCAGGATGGGGGGGGGGTTAGGAGGTGCGGGGTAGTTTAAAAAGTCGCTTTGTGAATTTGGGGGAAAAATAAAAGTAGGACGGGTTGGCATGGGGATGTAGATAAAGTGACAGGTGGGTTAAGGGTGCGGGCTAGCGGTAGGGTGTAGGTTTTGGGGGTGGGGTTAATCTTAAGTGGTGAATAGGTATAGAAAAAGTTGATTCTAAAAATAGAAGTAAAATGTGAGCTTCCAAATATATCAGGCGGCTAAGGGCAGGTTAAATTGTAGTTATCAGATATGGTTTCAGTGTGTTTAAGGAATAAAGTAGTGAGAGCATTGAATAATATAAGATTAAATTTAAATTTAAAAAGCTAGGGAATAGTTAATAAAGAATTTATTTATTTATTTTTAATTTAAAACCAAATTAAGGGTTAGATGAATAATTTGGAGGGACATTAAATGGCCAAAGAGATAAGGGGGGGGGGGAAATAATGGGGGGGGGAAATAATGGGGAGGGGGGAGATAAATTAATGGGAAAAGGGTTAGTGAAATTTAAAGGTCAAGTCTGTTCTACTCAGGTATATTGAAATTTAGGAGAGGGGAACAATGTAAGGGATAAGGAAAGATTGTTAGAAACAATTTGTTTCGATTTCTAGTAATAGGGGTGGAGTTGGGTTGGTTCAATCAAAAATTTGAGTGCAGTGTCAATTTTATAATCTTTTTATTTTACAATTGAAATTTGAAATAAATTTGGACAATCGTCGCATATTTATCAATCTTTTTTCTTCTATCTCTACTATTGCTCTATCTCGTATATTGAGCTTATCCTTTTCACAATTTGTTCCATCTACTAAAAGTTTTCACTTTGGTTTATTTTGATCCTACTTAAAGCTCCTACCAAGTTGAGCTTATTTCTCCTATTTTGTGAAATGTTCAGCAAGGAATTCCTTCCACTCTCAGCAAAAAACATTCCGATCCCTTCAAATGAAGCCTACATTCGCAAACTCATACAATCCATGAAAAAGTTCATTACAAACGTAAGATGGAGAGCCTTCCATCATGACCTAAACTCAAAAAATAAAAACCGGAAAAATGACGGAAATACCATTTCTTCTCCAGAACTCAAAGGATTTACACTCCCCATGAACTCCTCCAGGGAAATAAAAAGATTGGGACGTCTAACTGCATCCAGGTACGGCCTAAAAACATCTCCTTTCCCCAAGCAAAATGATCTTCTCAATAACTTTGAAAATGATTTATTCAACTTAATTAGACACATAAAATTCAAAAAGCACAATAAACATCATAACCCGTTCATCAAAAAAATTAACAATTTCACTAACAAGATCAAAAAGCTCCCTGATATTATAGTCCCAGCAGATAAAACTAAAAACTACTACAAATTGAAATATTCTGATTACAAAGATTTAATCTACAAAGAATTGAACAAATCATATAAAACCTCTTCTGACAACATTTTAAATAGCATTAACAATGAAGCTAAATCCTTGTTAACTTCTTTTAACATCCTGAATTACGCTGAAATCTTCACTCCTGCTACACCCAGATGTACTTTGAAAGACCACAAAATAAATTTTCATGAAAACCCCTCCATTAGACTAATATGCCCTTCCAAATCGGACATAGGCATTATAAGCAAAAATATCCTAGATAGAATCATTCCTACATTAAAAGCTAAAATTACATACTCCCTTTGGCAATCATCTGGAGAGGTTTCCAAATGGTTCTTAAACCTTAAAGATAAATCTAATTCTAACTTGAACTTCATCACTTTCGACATTGACAATTATTATCAGTCTATCTCTCCTATCCTACTAAACAAAGCTCTTATTTTCGCTAAGAATAATTCAGATATCACAGACTCTGAAAAAAATCTAATAATTTTAGCCAGGAGATCCCTTTTAGAATTTGACAATAAATTTTGGATTAGGAAAGATAGCCCCAACAACTTTGATATCACCATGGGAGCTTCAGACTCTGCCCAAGTTACTGACCTAGTAGGATTATATTTATTGAGACAATTAAAACTTGAATTCGGACACTTACACGGTGGACTCTACAGAGACGATGCGCTCTTTATCTCTAGAGAGAGACCCAGACAATACAACAACACCAAAAAAAACCTACACAAGTTCTTTAAAAACTTCGGATTAACCATAACCATAGAACCCGAGAAAAGAATATCTAATTTCCTTGACCTAACACTAGACCTTAACTCCGAATCATTTAGCCCTTACCACAAACCTAATCTAACCTTATTTTACGTACATAAACACTCTAACCACCCTAAATCCATCATTAACTCAATAGTCCCTTCAATCTCAAATAGAATTTCGAGACTTTCAGCTAATAAACCTATCTTCGATCAAAATTCTAGTTTCTATAATAACGCACTTCTTAACTCGGGATACACTGATAAAATTAAATATGAAAATAATCCCCCCCTCCAGGGGAATAAACCTTTAAATGTCGTTACCTACAAAATGGCTACACAAGATAGACAAAGAACTAGCACCACGATACCCAAGAAACCTAAGAAATATGCAAATGGACATACTAAAACTATTAATATAGTTAAAACAGCTAACCCCCAAGAACACAGTGAAAATAAAAATAAAAAAACTAGAAGAAAAGATAACATTTGGTTTAATCCACCCTATAATTGCAATGTAAAAACTAACATAGCTAGGGAATTTTTCAAAATTTTAGATAACTCGTTCAAGCACCCACATAAATACAGCACTATTTTAAACAAGAACTCTATTAAAATTTCTTACTCCACAATGCCCAATATAGCACAAACCATCATCACATCTAACAACAAAAAAATTAAATCTGCCCAACAAACAGCACCCACCATACACCCCACTAATAACTGTAACTGCCAAAAATCCAGAGAATGCCCATTAAACGGTGATTGCATACAAAGTAACGTCATATATTCCTGTACTGTTAAACAATACACCACTACACAGATTAATACCAATATGCAAAATAATGCCAACACACAATCTCCCACTTTTCCCCTCAACAATCCCCATCAACAACCCCCTCCACTAAATAATACTCTCCACACTGACCAACAACTACCACCAACTAATAATGGATCCGATCTCATTCCCCAGGACACCCTACCGTCCCCAACTAATAACCCTAACTTAAACGTTGACTTGAATCCGAGCATACAAACCGTAAGCACCCCTAATAATATAAACAACTCAAATAATACAACAATAACCCCCCATAAAATTCATACCTATATTGGTGCCAGTGCTTTCCCCATAAAGACTCGAATCTCTAACCATATCTACTCTTTTAAACACAATAGTAATGGTACCACTAGCACCTCTCTTTCCAACCTAATAAAAAACTTTCACATCAAAAATACCCCCTACTCCCTAAGTTGGTCTATATTAAAAAAGTCAAACTCATATACTCCTGGTTCTGCATTCTGCCAACTATGTACCTTGGAAACTTATATGATAGCTACAGCACACAAGAACTTAAATGTCATTAACTCCAAAAATGAACTTATTTCAAATTGCAGACACAAACGAAAATTTAAATACATTAATTTCATCACTCCCTCTGACACTCCTCCTCCCAACCAATAACTCCCCCCATTCTTTAACATCTGACAAATCTCTAAACTATATCCCAGGGGAACCTTGTAACCTCCATTCTTAACACCCCTATTCTCACTAATTAACCCTCCCAATAAATTCTTCATCACCATTACACCTAATAACCACATTTACCCGGAAAACTATCAGTAGATTGAACTAACATTACTCCTCCAACTTTCCACCGATCATTAACATACCTAATATCTAGACTTATATACCTCTCCTGCAATATAGCTCCTTTTTACCCTTTTGCTTCAGCTCCACTCCTAACCCCTTATATTTATCTCATTGTTTCTCCTATCCGTAATCCCACCTACAAACTCATTCTTGGCCTCTCTTTCCCCCCCCCCCTTATTATCCCCTACACTTCCACTATATCGTCCTTATATTTAGACTCTTCCTATTTGCAACATATTCCCCTGTAACTTCTTTTTGTTATCATTTTAACTACGACATTTGAATTCCCCTCCAATTGGGTCCATTAATACCCCCCTATAATCCTCATCAGCTCTCTAACTCACTAGCTTCAAAACGAAGGTCTGCTTAATTTTTCAATCTAACCCTAGCCCATAACACTTATATTATATAAACTGTTACTAGCACTTCTGCTCTACCTCCTTAATAGCCTCCATAACCCCCTTTGTGTAATCTTTTTAACTATTTTGATTGATTCGAGCTAGTTACATTACTACTTATTTTGGCCTATTCTTGAATAATCCTAATCCCTCTAAATACTCGCGAGCCACTTTCTATCGGCCCTTTCTCTCTTTGTTCAACTTATCTTATCTTTGACCAATTTCACCCCCCCCCCAAATCATATGTTCATACTACTTGGAAACCCCTTGCAAGTTTCCCTTATATATCTAATTAAATTTAAACTGTAACTGTTATTGTTACCCTGTTACGACTCACTCACCATTTAAACCACAGATTATAAAATTGACACTGCACTCAAATTTTTGATTGAACCAACCCAACTCCACCCCTATTACTAGAAATCGAAACAAATTGTTTCTAACAATCTTTCCTTATCCCTTACATTGTTCCCCTCTCCTAAATTTCAATATACCTGAGTAGAACAGACTTGACCTTTAAATTTCACTAACCCTTTTCCCATTAATTTATCTCCCCCCTCCCCATTATTTCCCCCCCCCATTATTTCCCCCCCCCCTTATCTCTTTGGCCATTTAATGTCCCTCCAAATTATTCATCTAACCCTTAATTTGGTTTTAAATTAAAAATAAATAAATAAATTCTTTATTAACTATTCCCTAGCTTTTTAAATTTAAATTTAATCTTATATTATTCAATGCTCTCACTACTTTATTCCTTAAACACACTGAAACCATATCTGATAACTACAATTTAACCTGCCCTTAGCCGCCTGATATATTTGGAAGCTCACATTTTACTTCTATTTTTAGAATCAACTTTTTCTATACCTATTCACCACTTAAGATTAACCCCACCCCCAAAACCTACACCCTACCGCTAGCCCGCACCCTTAACCCACCTGTCACTTTATCTACATCCCCATGCCAACCCGTCCTACTTTTATTTTTCCCCCAAATTCACAAAGCGACTTTTTAAACTACCCCGCACCTCCTAACCCCCCCCCATCCTGACCCCAAATCTGAAACTTTCATCAACTTTGGTTTTTCTCATTCTGAGTTAATCCTTGTATGAGATCCTACCGTTTTTTCTAGGCCCGGAAGAAAATCAAAAAATGGCCTGTTTTCCTCTTCAAAGCCTCTTTTAAGTACATCTGGACTTATCTACTTTTGAGCACCTTTTCCAACCTGCTCCCATGCAAAGTGTTTTTATTCACTTTCTACAATTTCACCGAACCTTTTCAACGGAAACTTACCACCCGGACAATTGTATTTCTTTTTCACGAAATTTTTTTCACGAAATTTTCTTTTCATTCAGTACATTTTTTGACAAAAATTATTTTAATAATTTTAAAAAATAATTCTCATATTTTTCAAATATTTGAACTTTGGTTTTTTCGAAAGCCAACTTATCCATCTGTATTTCTCCTCTGATGATAAGATTTCGATCTTTGAAAAGCCTTGGCTTAAGGAAAGGAAAATAAACACTAGTTTATCACTGACAACCTTGCATTGAACAATTGAAATTTGAAATAAATTTGGACAATCGTCGCATATTTATCAATCTTTTTTCTTCTATCTCTATATATATATATATATATATATATATATATATATATATATATATATAAAGGGTGTGTAGACATATTTTTTTAACTATTGTTTCGGATAGTATCAATTTTTTTTTCTTTTAAACCATAACAATGTGCAGTGTTAAAATAAATAAAATTTATTTTAATCTGAACTTTCGAGAAATAAAATTCTCCTTGTCAAAGCAGTGTTTTTCTTTCTTTTCTTTTCTTCATCGTCCGATAATAATGGGCTTTTGGGTCAGAGAATCACGTTATGTCTCAAAGCGCGGCTACACCAATTGTTTCGGATAGTATTAATTTTTTTTTAAAACCATAGTTTATATATATATATATATATAAACTATTTATTCAAAAACTATACACTACAGATTTCAGATGAAAGAAGTAGCTTCGACATCCATGGTGATTGCCCATCTTGACAGCTGATTGCCGTCTCAGTACACGTCACCGCTCGTCCATCGCCATAGGACTTTCAGTAGATAGAATGACAAACTCGATAGCAAGTGAGATGACCGTCAAGAGACCTATGTAAATCGAGGTATTTAAGTGACATAGGCTCATACAACAGCTATACCACTCTCTAGGACTCAGCAGCCGTATTGCAGGTGACAAGCAACAGCAAAATCGCCAGCAAGTTGCTTTGTCTGAAGGTTTTAGTATCACAGAGTGTTTACCTCTCTGGGCAACAAAGGAGGCGGGATGTCATTCACTTGCTACAACAGTACATACCTATTAAGGAGACCGTCTATAGCACCTTATATTTTCTTGCTTTTTTTATATCGGAGATTTGCTTCGCTTAGATTGGCTGCCTTTACCACGTCTTTAAAGAAATCCCGTCTACATCCTATACCATTTGACCCATGGCTGGGGCTTAGGTTGCTGGGCACCAGAACGTATTCCACACGCGGTTGGGTCATGCATGCCAGAGCTGACAGGGCCTAAGTTCCTCTGGGAGTTTCTGTCGGGGTTGCCTCACCTTTAGCCTTTGGTTCAATAGCCTTAGTTAACAAGGCAGTTTTGAGACTCTGAACACCCGCCGTACACCAAAGCAGTATTCATAACACATACTTGAGGTTGGCTTGACTGGGATAACCTCTGTTTTTTGCTTGGATATCTGTGTACTTTTAACACACGTCCATGCACCAGTCCTTGAGTACCATTTAATACATATAATCATCCACATACAGACTATTTCGCTGTATCACAGCTCATCAGTGCGGCTAGACAAGAAAGTACCTTAAGCCGGAATCGAAACTCAACCGTTGAGCTGACAGTTGGCGCTTTTACCCCTACGCTATCATGCGACACCGGCTGAATGTTAGTGAAATATCAATGTAAACATTGTCAAGTGCCTAGAGTTCGAATTGGTTTTACCCAATAAGCTATGCTTTAAAGCTAGTAACAGTTGGCGATTTCCTTATGAAAAGCTCAACCCAAGAAAGGGAGCTTATATAGTCATCCACATGCAGACTGTTTCGCTGTATCACAGCTTATCAGTTTGTCTAGACAATATATATATATATATATATATATATATATATATATATGCGTATGTGTCCATATAATATATGCCTATACACATAAGATCCATATTCTCAGTGGTTAATTATGAAAATAAATGGACGATAGGTCATATATTATTAAATTCTAAAATTACAGACAAAGTGTTCATGTGATAGCTTGGATTTTGTTCAAGTAAGCTGTGAATTTTCTCCAGAAACATGTGTAAGATTTATTTTGCTCCGAAACTGACACTAAATTATAGTATGATATAACTCTGATTTGTCATTTTATTTATATATATATATATATATATATATTCGTCATCCACATACAGACTGTTTAGTTGTATCGCAGTTCTTCAGTGTGAGAAGACAAGCAAGTGCTGCAAGTTGAGATCGAAACCCGAACGTTAAATATGCATATCAGAATGTAAGGAGGCTGCAAGTTGCTCTTATTATTCACACTTGCAAGACGTGCAATCATATATGATGATTCTAAAAAGCTATCCAGCCATAGATATGCCACAAATCAAGACGTTATTCATCCGCATGATGCGCCTCGTGTTGACGCTACACATGATATCAAGATGACATGAAGGTTAAGCATCCCCTGGTACCATAGCACTGCTTTATATACGTTGTTATTCACTGCCACGTTACGTCTTCAAGTTTTGTCTTCATCTGTGGCCCTTGCAGCGATAGTTTTCCTGTGCTTTATTAAAATAATTTCTAAAAGAAAAGAGAAACATTTATTGGACAAGGCAGGAAATTCTCTTTTGTACATCTGGCTGGTAACTGTTAGGTTAGGGGTTAAATCCACCCACGTTCGACTTTTTTTTAATCAACATTCTACTAAAACTGTTTCATGTATATAAACCATTATCTACTATATCTATGTATATAAACCATTATCTACTATATCTATGTATATAAACCATTATCTACTATATCTATGTATATAAACCATTATCTACTATATCTATGTATATAAACCATTATCTACTATATCTATGTATATAAACCATTATCTACTATATCTATGTATATAAACCATTATCTACTATATCTATGTATATAAACCATTATCTACTATATCTATGTATATAAACCATTATCTACTATATCTATGTATATAAACCATTATCTACTATATCTATGTATATAAACCATTATCTACTATATCTATGTATATAAACCATTATCTACTATATCTATGTATATAAACCATTATCTACTATATCTATGTATATAAACCATTATCTACTATATCTATGTATATAAACCATTATCTGTTACCTTAACTGTTATGCAGCTACTAACCAAAGAACTCTCATCCATGCTTTCAATGTGGCCATATCATGGAAGTCGCCTATTGTGCTCACATCTCTCTATAATGTCCAGATTTAATTTTCCTCTGAGGTCATCAGAACTAAGCTTGTCTTTAAGACTCACATTACACATCCATTGTATCATTCGCATATAATTTCTCTCCATGCAACGCATGTCCTCAACCCTCACTGGCCAGTTAGGGCTTCCACTAGCGACAAAGTTTGGGTTCTCACTTATATAGCCAATGGGAATAGGTGCCTAGATCGTAGAAGCAACTTTTTCCATCATCATCATCATCATCATCATCATCATCATCATCATCATCATCATCATCATCATCATCATCATCATCATCATCGGTTTAACATCTGGTTTACATGCGAGCATGTGTTGAACGACTTTAAGAAAAATTGACTTGCAAACGAACCTATCTCTGGCCAGGTCTTTATTTATCTCTCTTTCTCTCAAGTCTATGTTTATCATTTCCTCCCATGTTTGTTTTCCTTGGCCTTCTCCTGTAAACTGGATCTACAGCCTTAACTGTTCTACATCTACTAACCCAAGAACTCTCGTCCATTCTTTCAATGTGGCTATACCATCAAAGTCTCTTGTTCTGCACCCATCTCCCTATACTGTCCAGATTTAATATTCCTCTGAAGTCATCAGAACTAAGCCTGTCTTTAAAACACATATTACACATCCATCATATCATTCTCATATAATTTCTATCAATGCAACGCATGTCCTCAACACTTATTGGCTAAGTTTCATTTCTATACACCATCACATGCCTGACTCTTTCCTTGGTAGCTAATGGTAACGCTCTGCTGGTTAGTAATGACAGAAGTTTCCTGGACTTACTCCATCCACTCCTAGCTCTTGTAATCACACTAGCACCTGTTCTACCTTGATCTCCAATCGTATCAACAAGGTAACAAAACCTTTCAACAACCTCAATAACTTTGTCATCCAAATATACTTTGTTCACGTCTGAGTTATCATCCATCTTCATTGTCTTACATTTCTTGCATATAAATTGGTTATCCTCTCTAAATCTACCTGTACTACCAGTAATTCCACTGCACCTCTTTGTGTACTCAATGCTTACAGATATCACAAAAGATTGAATTGCAGCGTGATCCCTTTCCACAAACTGATCAGGGGAACTTTCCTCTTTCTGGGAGCTTTCCAACATTACACTTACTGATCATCACTTTTGTTTTGGTAACATTCACTTCCAAACCTTTACTTTTCCATAGTATCCCCCCAAGTTTTAAACTTAACAAGTAGGTGTTTGATTGTTTCACAGGCAAGTACTAAATGATCAACGTACAACATCTCTTCTGGAAAATTCGGGCGGAACTCTCTGAGCAATGCTTCTAAAACACAAATGAAAAGTAACAGACTCATTACAGAACCCTAATGCACTCCTACTTTAACATTAAAGCTGTCACTAAATGTGCTGTTAATTTTAACACGACTTTGAGCATTTCTATATTATAAAACTATAACACTATAAAGTAATATAATATATTACGTATATATATTTTCAGTATTTAATTCAACAGTGCTCAATACGTGAGTAGAGCTTAGTAGGCGTATAAAAATATATTTAAGGCGAATAAATTACACAGAATTTCCTCTAGGAATAAGATACTAACGTTTCTGTGTAGCTTACTTGCCATAATATATTTTCATACTACTACTACTACTACAAGTGTTAGCTCCAGGAAGAGGCCCCTTGATTACTGAGAATTTATACTGAAGTAATATAATGCTCACTTATGAAAAGGTATTTGAGCTTTTATACTGTCATTTTGGTTTAGATATGTATTCTCTAATTCATCTACCTTGGGACGCCGAGCAGTTTTCAGTCTATAAGAAAGAAGCACAAAAACCCAAACAACCCATGACTCATGCTTCAATGTGCGGTGTTGGCGCCAACTTCTCTGCTTCAAAATTTAATTGAATAAGATGCTGACCAAAACATCCGTTTCTATTGACCTGACCCAACTGGTTCAATATTCCCCCCCCTTCTTCACCCCAGCCTTGATTTTTCTTGTATGCATTTCAGTTGTGGGTGGAAGTGGCATTTAATGGTTATCAGCACCAACTCTGAGTTGTTCAGCAAGACATGTTCCTCGTGTTCTATGCTGAGCAGTTGAGTTTTCTTTGGAAAAAAGTATTGCTTTCTCTCAGGCTTGCTCTCGTCCTGTCACCCCCTCTCCCCTTCCTTCAGAAGCACGTTCTCTCATTCTCTCGCAGTATACCTCCTCCTGTCAACCCCTCCCTCTTCCTCTCTCCCTTTCTCTCCTGTCACCCTCAATCTCTCTCCCCTCTAGCTCGTTCTATACTCCTCTCTCTTATTTTAAACTTAAGCATGTCAGACCCAGAAATGCTATTTTAAACTGAAGTGTGACAGACCAAATAAAATGCTATTTCAAAATAAAGCGTGACAGACAGAAAGAAATGCTATTTTAAACTGAAATGTGACAGACCAAAAATAATGCTATTTCAAAATAAAGCGTGACAGACAGAAAGAAATGCTATTTGAAACTGAAGCAAAACAAATCCAAAAAATTATATTTCCAACAGAAGAATGAGAAATAAATAGTTGTTTGAAAGTAAAGCGTGACAGACAGAAAGAAATGCTATTTTAAACTGAAGTGTGACAGACTAATGAAAATGCTATTTCAAAATAAAGTGTTACGGATAAATGAATGCAGACCAAAAAATCCTATTATTAAGCATGACATGAAAATAGCTGAGATTTTAAGCTTAAGCATGATATATCAAAGAAAATGCTATTTTAAACGAAGCGTGACAGACTTCAAAAATAGTTATTTTAAAATGAAGGATGTCGGATAAAAAAAAAATGCTATTTTAAATTTATGTACGTCAGATCTAAAAAATGCTATTTCGAAATGAATCGTGACAGACGAAAAAGAATGATATTCTTAACTGAAGCATGTCAGATCTAAAAATTGCTATTTCATATTCAAACATATTAGATAAAGAAAAACTGCTATTTTAAACTAGAATTTGACAGATCAAAGTAAATCCTATTTCAAAATGAAGTGTTGTAGACCTCAAAAATGTTTATTTAAACTGAAGCATGTCAGATAAAAAAAAATGGGTACTTCTGTATGTAAACACACACGTAAAATATGGCTGTAATAAATAAAATAACAGGGAAACTTTAGGAATTACTTACTTGTAGTGGAAAAATATTAACATACACTGAAATTTAGAGAAATTAAACCAGTAGAATTTTAATTAAAAATTAAAATTAAAAGTAGCGATTTTACGCTTGAATTACGCCATTTCTTATCTTTATTTTTAAAACATAAAATGGAGTTATCTCTATCCTATTCTGTTATTGTATTTTGTTTGATGGTGTCGTTTTAGGACGTTTTGAATTTATTAAATAAAATAAAAAATACTGGATTAATTTCCCTAAATTTCAGTGTACGTTAATATTTTTCCACCACAAGTAAGTAATTCCTAAAGTTTTCCTGTTATTTTATTTATAACTGCCATATTTCACGTGTGAAATACCCGTTTTTCAGTTTAATTTTCTTCTTCAATTTGATGTGTTTTACTTTCACAGAATTTCTCAGACAACTTTCAGGAATTGATAATTTAGACTGTTTTGTATTATTCGGACGACTATCCTCATCCTGGTTGTTATCATAACAATGTTGTTTCAGCGTCCTTCTTCAGGTGCATCTCTTCGAACTTGGGAACGTAATAGTCTGTGGAAGTTGCATTACAGATCTATTTTGTTTGTATGTACGCGCAATATCTTGTGTTATGTTGCGTTATGGTTTAACTTAGCGCACGTGTGATGAGAGGACACTTCTGCACAGATTTAGCAAATTAATGTGCACCCAGCAAGTTGGCGTGAAAGATGATTCAGTTCCTGAGTAGATTTTGTCAGGGCAAGACATCCTCTCCTGTTTTCGTCTTGCGCCAGAAGCGGCCAGGTGAGATGGAACTCCAGGATACCATATTCTATTTGTGACAAAAGCCAGCCTACCAAACTACTCTTTTATGTTCCAGTGTTCCCTTTGAAAAAAGTTGATTCATATTTTAGTAGAGATATTAATGTTTTCCTTGGAACATGGTGACCCCTATCTTATTCAATATTTAATTCCAGTAAGGTGTGTCCAGACACGGCTAACTCAACCAAGTTACTTTCTTCACCCTGACGGTCTTCAAACCAATCATCTCATCATATTTCACGTACGTGTTTACATACAGAAGTAAAAAAAAAAAAAAAAATGCAATTTCAAACTGAAGAGTGACAGCCGAAAATGAATGCTATTTTAAAGTTGTGCATTTCAGATCTACAAAAACAAACTGATATTTTAAACTGAAGAGTGACAGCCGAAAATTGAATGCTATTTTAAAGTTACGAAACAACTGTTATTTTAAACTGAAGAGTGACAACCGAAAATGAATGTTATTTTAAAGTTACGAAACAACTGTTATTTTAAACTGAAGAGTGACAGCCGAAAATTGAATGCTATTTTAAAGTTACGAAACAACTGTTATTTTAAACTGAAGAGTGACAGCCGAAATTGAATGCTATTTTAAAGTTGAGCATTTCAGATCTACAAAAATAAACTGATATTTTAAACTGAAGAGTGACAGCCGAAATTGAATGCTATTTTAAAGTTGAGCATTTCAGATCTACAAAAATAAACTGATATTTTAAACTGAAGAGTGACAGCCGAAAATTGAATGCTATTTTAAAGTTACGAAACAACTGTTTTTTTTTAAACTGAAGAGTGACAGCCGAAAATGAATGCCATTTTATAAGTTGTGCATTTCAGATCTACAAAAACAAACTGATATTTTAAACTGAAGAGTGACAGCCGAAAATGAATGTTATTTTTAAGTTACGAAACAACTGTTATTTTAAACTGAAGAGTGACAGCCGAAAATGAATGTTATTTTTAAGTTACGAAACAACTGTTATTTTAAACTGAAGAGTGACAGCCGAAAATGAATGCTATTTTAAAGTTACGAAACAACTGTTATTTTAAACTGAAGAGTGACAGCCGAAATTGAATGCTATTTTAAAGTTGTGGATTTCAGATCTACAAAAACAAACTGATATTTTAAACTGAAGAGTGACAGACCAAAACCGAAAGAGCCTCTCATGTAGATTGGGGGGGGGGGGACATCTAAATAAAGAAGGCAATGAAGATTAATGATCAAAGCATTTGTGTTGACCGAGTCGATCTTTAGATCACTCAGTGAATGCACTGATGGCATCTGTTCGGTGCCAACCGGTTTTACCGCTTTTTCTCCTTGACGTTAGCATGCAATTCAATGAAGTGATTCGGTTTACGTTTGTCAAAAGCTTTCAACTGAAAAAAAAGGTATCTTAGATTTTAAGTTTCCTGTCAGCGGCAATGTTCCCTCATTTTGAATGATCAATACCAACACTCACAGATTATTATGCACACACGCGCGCGTGCTCGCACACACACACACACACACACATATAAAAGTTCATTTAAAGAGACGTTCCTTCGTCGTCATCAAATAACATCTGACCGTCGCTTCAACAAGATCACGAAAGGACACTAACAACGAAAAACAAAAATAAAATAAAGGTAAAACCTTAAATTCTGTTGTGTAATAACGCTCTTTTCTCTGAGGATGGACATGCTATTGTCCGAAATTATTATTAAGAATAAAAAGTCAAGATAATTTTTTTTTTTCAAATTAAATGAATTTAATAAAATATTCGCATCTTAAACGTGGTTTACACAGGCATTTTTCCTGATTTTTCAAAGCTTTACATTTCTTAAAAGATGCTTTCTAATAACTTTTGCCAATGTTATATATATATATATATATATATATATATATATATATATATATATATATATATATATATATATATATATATATATATAGCACGGTATATCATAACATTAAATGCCGTGAAAGACTAGAGCAATTTTCTCTCCCTTTCCCATTTTAACGTCTCTCTACACGCGTTTTATTATTCTTTCTTTGTCCAACTAGTTAAACACGTGCCAATGACATCTCGTTGTGCGTTCTTCTTATTTTTCCTATATTTTTACGGTTACTGAATAAACTTAAAATCTTCACTTTTTCTGAAGATGTTCGTTGATCTGAACAAAACCAGTAAAATCTCTCGTTTCTTGATAATTTTGTCCTGTATTTAAATTTGTTTTTTTTCCGTTGGTCTTTTTCACACACCCCCCCCCACACACACACACACACTCACACACACACACACATGTATATATATATATATATATATATATATATATATATATATATATATATATATAGTTGAGTCCTTTCGAGAGATAATAAATTGATGATTCATAAATTAGCCTGGTTGCATGGTTTTCTCCCTTGGGAGATAGAACTCTCTTTAGAACTACACTACTTGTTTTTGCATTTTAAAAAATACAAGGCGTATTCTTTCGCATTTCAAAGTGTAATCGCCGCGTTGGCCGAATGGTTACGAAACCAGGGTTCAAAATACGTGGATCAGGAATTCAGATCGTTCAATCGGCGATGTGGTCACATAATTCAATACTGACGAGCATAAAATAAAAACGCGAAATATATATATACACACACACACACTCCCTACTACGAGTATGTGGCGATTTGGAAACCGGGTTCAGCCCCTCCGACCACTGTGAATTAACACCCCTACACTGAAGATTGCGTAAGCATGAAACATCGATGTATTTAGGCAGTAATAATTAAAATAAATATATGTATGTGTGTGTGTGTGTGTATATATATGTGTATATATATGTTTATATATATATGTGTATATATATGTGTGTATATATATATATGTGTATATATATATATATATGTATGTGTATGTATATATGTATATATATATATGTATGTGTATATATATGTGTATATATATGTGTATGTATATATATATATATATGTATGTTTATATATATATATGTATGTATATATATATGTATGTGTATATATATATGTATGTATATATATATGTATGTGTATATATATATGTATGTATATATATGTATGTGTATATATATATGTATGTATATATATGTATGTGTATATATATGTGTGTGTATATATATATGCATATATATATATGTGTGAATATATATGTATATATATGTTTGTATATATATATATGTGTATATATATGTATATATATATATGTATGTAAATATATATATATTTATATATTATATATATATGCGTATATATATGTATATATATAGTATGTAAATATATATATATTTATATATTATATATATATGCGTATATATATGTATATATATGTATGTAAATATATGTATATATATATGTATGTAAATATATATTTATATATTATATATATGCGTATATATATGTATATATATATGTATGTAAATATATATATATATTTATATATTATATATATGCGTATATATATGTATATATATATGTATGTAAATACATATATATTTATATATTATATATATGCGTATACATATGTATATATATATATATATATGTATGTAAATATATATATATTTATATATTATATATATGCGTATATATATGTATATATATGTATGTAAATATATATATATTTATATATTATATATATGTGTATATATGTGTATATATATGTATATATATATATGTATGTAAATATATACATATATATATATATATATGATATATATATATAAATATATATATATACGTATGTAAATATATACATATATATATATATATGATATATATATATAAATATATATATATATGCATGCTAGAAGAATACCCGTCTCAGGACGAGTATAAAATTAATTCCTCGAGCCCTTTTCTGCAGTGACAAAGTACAAAATCGACTTTAAAATCTAGTGTGGGATGCCGTCTACTCTTCCCTGCAGCCACTCTGAAGAAATGTTGCTAGTATTTCTTTGCTCTATCATTATTTTCATGGTAGGTGCTCGCCTAAGCTCCATTCTATTCTCTTGTAAAACATTCACAACAAAAACTCGTCCAGCTACAACAACTGTCAATAACTTCCCTTTCTCCTTCTGTGTACCTTAAACTAAACAGAGTTTCCATAAGCAAAGTTTCTTTCCTAGAACTACCGGTCTGTGGAACACAATACGACGATGCTGGTCGTTTTCAAGTCCAATGTTTACAAATTCTTGTTGAGTTGTCCTCTTAAATAATCAAATCTGCCCAGTTTCAACCATCGCTACTAATCTTCCCGGTGTTGTCTCCCCGGCCACCTGACAAACTCAGTAACCCCTATCCTCGAGTGGCATTTGGGCCTTGATAAGCAGTGACTCATTAGTAAAAAAAACAAAAAAAAACAGTTTTTTACCACTTCACGTTCACTTCCTTCACCACCCGTTCCACTTTGTCACTCTAGTTTAACTTAAAGCTAATTTGTTTTTATTGACTGTATTAACCACTTATCTTCGCTCCCTAAAGTTCATTAAGTTCAATTTGCTGGCATTCTTGGCTTCTAATTCACGACTAAGTTAGCCAGACTCTTCACATAAGTCCCGGCCGTTCCTGTTAAGTATATATTTACTCCAAACAAAATTTATGTTTTTTTTTTATCGTAAACTAAAGTTTATCCTATGTCTAGATTTTGTAGCAATTTCACTTCTTATATATATATATATATATATATATATATATATATATATATATATATATATATATATATATATATATATATATATAGTCTCAGAAGTTTCTCAACCATTAAGACTATATCAAATAAAAATTAAAAAATAAAAAAAACCCAAAAAACCTCAAGTCCCAAGTCGTTTAGTGGAAAATCACTCATGTAAGTCAATTTAATTTTTACAGTTATTATATTAGTTTGCTTCTAACATTATTTAAGGGATCATCAGTTGTTTACCATGAAAAACTGTTTCGGGAATTTAATATATATATATATAGTTTATGAGAACTTACACTGATGTAAAATATATAAATAGAGATATATAGTAGACAGACATATTTTTATGCAAACTAAAAACACTGGCTTTTTTCTTGGCAGTTTAATTGATGTAAAAATGTCATCTGGAGTTGTTTTGTCTGCTCAATCTGAAGATGATCTTGTGATTGCCTCCACTTAGTTGTTTTTGCCTGTCGAACTCCAGGGAACCAACGGAAACAAGACAAATCAGATGGATATTGACCATTAAGAATAGACAAACAAAAACATAAAAGACAAGAGAGCAAGAGAATGGGGGGGGGGAGAGTGAAATCATGGTGGAAGACGGAATTCCTTTCATTGAACAAGAACTAAAATAAAAAACAGTCAACGCTTTTTGTGCTGCAACCTGGGATTTACAATATCTTTCATGAAAAATATTGCAATTTGTTTGACTCTATCAAATGTTGGCAGTTTGTCAATATTGTATAAAGGTTCAACTATAACTTTTCTTATTACATATATTTCTCATTTCAATATATATATATATATATATATATATATATATATATATATATAAAGATAGATGAAAGAAGAGGGATAAACATGTACGAATGACAAATTTATTTCAACTTCGATTGTTCAATGCAAGGTATACTCGGTAATAAAATTATGTTATTATTCTTTCCTTAAGCCAAGGCTTTTCAAAGATTAAAATCTTATCATCAGAGGAATTACACAGATATATAAGTTGGCAGTGGAAAAGCCAAAATTCAAAATTTGAAAAAATATTAAGTAATATTACTTAATATTTTTTCAAATTTTTAATATTTTTTAAAATTTTGAATTTTGGCTTTTCCACTGCCAACTTATCTATCTAATATGGGTTAATAGATGTAGACCAATTGAGATAGCAGAGCAAGGAAACATAGGTGGAAGCGATAAGGATGGACTTGAAAGAAGGATGAATAAAGACCTGTCCAGAGATAGGTTAGTTTGGAAGTTAATTTCTAAAAGCCGTCCAACACATGGCAGCATGTAAAACAGACGTTAAACCGATGATGATGAGGAGGAGGAGGAGGAGGAAGAGGAGGAGGAGGAAGAAGGAGGAGGAGAATAATAATGACGAAGAAGAACGTTCTATTAAAAGTGACACCTAATTTATAGATAAAAAAGGGAATGGTGTTCAATGCTAAATATATCCAATTAATTGTGTTTAAGCATTAAATGCAGCATAGTGTCGGGTGATGGGCAGTCCTGTGTGAACAGAACTAGTGGATGTTGGTTCTTTCCATGCACCATTGTAAAGTGCAGAGGATAATCATGATGCGCAAATGTTAGTATTGGCGAAATATAAGATTTTAAAGTAAATATAATTGGGGAAAATAGTCGAAAGGAATTTATTTGGTTTACCTACTCCCTGATGAAACCTGGCCCAATTGACCCCCAAAGAACGAATATTTTATTTTTAATTTTACATATCATTCATCCGGGGCAACGCCGGTCAAGAAAATACCAACTGGGTGTTTGTTTTGTAGTTTTTTTTAATTTTTAGCTGGACACACACACACAGACAGACATAACTGCCCTTTATATAATTTAAGATTATTCAAACTTTTCAATCATTTTTGCAATTATTTCCTCATTCGAAATGCCTCCTGGCAAATGGCAGAAGAAATTTTTTATCTCATAATTTTATTGAAAATTGTTTGATGTTTTTCGTTAAAACCACTTCCACCCTAAAAGTATGTTTTTTCGATGAAAAATCGACGAACTAAAATTGTTTATAAACTTTAATCAAAAAGATGAGGGCTTATAAAAGCAAACTAATCTGCATCTTAATTAATCTGCGGATGATTAGTTTAATCCCTTGGCAGTTTTTAAAATTTATTTATCTCCATCCCATGGCGGGAAGATTAGACACAAGCTAAAGGAAATTGGGATTTGAAAAGCCAGCGCCCTAGAGGAAGAACACTCTGGCCAAACAAAAATTGCTTGAGCAGCCTCGTTGGCATTCCCCAGTAGGGGCGCCTCAGGCGATTAGCAATAAACTAACACCTTCTCAAAAGGCGATAAGGTAAAGCCTGGGAAGGTGGACTTCCTCGAACTGACCAGGACCATACCATAGGCCGACAGAGAACAAGCCAGCCTAAAAAATGGCCTAGACTCTGCCAGTCTGACTTGGGTATGAACTAACCCTGAAGGGTTCAGTTTAATCCCCTGATAGTTGTGTTACATAAATTTCTATTAATCCTTCAAGACGATACTCGTTCAGCTTATTTGAACACATTGAACATCAGCAAGGATTAGAGTTAGAGTTAGGGCTGAACATCAGCAAGGATTAGAGTTAGAGTTAGGGCTGAACATCAGCATAGGTTAGAGTTAGGGTTAGGGCTGAACATCAGCTGAGGTTAGAGTTAGGGTTAGGGCTGAACATCAGCTGAGGTTAGAGTTAGAGTTGGGGCTGAACATCAGCAAGGGTTAGAGTTAGAGTTAGGGTGAACATCAGCAGAGGTTAGGGGTAAGGCTGAACATCAGCAGAGGTTAGAGTTAGGGTTAGGGCTGAACATCAGCATAGGTTAGAGTTAGGGTTAGGGCTAGACATCAGCTGAGGTTAGAGTTAGAGTTGGGGCTGAACATCAGCAAGGGTTAGAGTTAGGGCTGAACATCAGCAGAGGTTAGAGTTAGGGTTAGGGCTGAACATCAGCAGAAGTTAGAGTTAGGGTTAGAGCTGAACATCAGCATAGGTTAGAGTTAGGGTTAGGGCTGAACATCAGCATAGGTTAGAGTTAGGGTTAGGGCTCAACATCAGCAGAAGTTAGAGTTAGGGTTAGGGCTGAACATCAGCAGAAGTTAGAGTTAGGGTTAGGGCTGAACATCAGCAGAGGTCAAAGAAATAAAATCTTCAATTAAGACCATTTGTATCATTCATTTATCCAGTCTTTCAGGCTCGGATCAAAATATAGTTTATGTTCTGTCCTTGCTCAGAGGAAGAGAAATCCTTCTTGACTAGGGAAATTTTTGTCCCAAAGCAGAGTGCCAATTTTTTCGATGCTTTATGTAACTCTAATGCTTACATAGAGAGCCCGTGGCGAGGGGGGGGGGGGAGAGATGGTTGATGGTAACTATGGAAGAGATGGTTGATGGTAACTATGGAAGAGATGGTTGATGGTAACTATGGAAGAGATGGTTGATGGTAACTATGGAAGAGATGGTTTCAACCCTGGAATAATATCTATTAATTCATGTTTAATACCTATTGTTAAAATTTCACAAAAATCGGAAGTATCTAAATTTTAAAATTTCCGCCACCTCTCTGCCCCCTTTGCATAAAACTAAATTAAACTAAACATTCTCCACATCACCCACCCTTACGCCTAAGATATTTGTTCCAAAATTCATAATAATTGGTTCATTAGTTAAGGAGCAAATCCCATACATGCAAATATATGCACATATATACATACCTTACTTTATGGTCTCTCTCTATATAAAACTCAATGCCTGTGTGTATGTGTGTGTGTGATGTTTGTGTTCTTATAGAAAGAAAGGTTATAGAATCTACATAAAATCTAAAAGTGTATTCTTATGTAAAATATACCGGGGAAGACAATAGGAGTGTTCCCGAATCTCTAAGTGCACCCCTAAGGGGGAGATAAGGGCATAACCTACTTCAAACTTCAAATATATCCAATTTTATGAAAGTTAAATTATATGAATAACGTTTTCTGAGAAAGGAAATGGAAGTCGTCCCAAATCTCTAAGTACCTTCCCTAAAGGGAGCTATAGGGGCCGAGTATATCCTATTTTACTAAAATGTATATCATATGTGTCGCGGTCCAACAACACCGCAACGTTTGTTTATTTTTGGAAAACACGCCATCTTGGAAAAACTAGCAGCAGCAGTAGTTCGTCTTTTGATCAGCAGGAGCAGCAGTGGCCTCTTAACCCTTTTCCATGGAAATGTACTGGTTGCTCCCTGTGCTTTAACGTTATAAATAGAAGATTGGAAAAACCCAATTTTTAATCGCCATTTTTGTAAACATGATTCAGCAAAAATCGGCCGGCGAATAGTTTTCTTAATCTTTCTTCAAGGGGTACACAAGCGTTTCGGCAACTATGCGGATAACCGTGCTAATACTTTCAAGGAGTTTGTCAACTAGGTTTTACAGCTAGAGGTTCTTTTGGAATTTATTTGTCAAAAATTAATCCCTCTCACAGGACCGACGAAAGTAACTTGACATAACGTTCATGAGATCTCTAGCTCCTCGCTCAAAAAATCGGTTCAGCCAGGGGGTCAAGAGGCCCCCACGTCCGACTTGGTCCATGGATGGACCAGTCGTCAGCAGTCTGAGTTCCTGCCCACAGCAGTCGCAACTCCAGCAGCAGCAGCAAAGATACAAACAGCCCTTTTCAGGGCTACTAATGCAATTTACTCCCTTTGCTACTTGCCTCAATTTGCATCTCCAGTTCCTGCTCCAACTCTCTCCTGCACCAGCACCCTGCAGTGCTCCAATTCTCTCCTGCACGAGCACCCTGCAGTCCCGACTCCCGCATCAACACCCTGCAGCTCCGACTCCTGCTCCAGCATCCTGCAGTCCCGAGTTCCTGCACCAGCACTCTCCTGCTCCAACTGCTCCAGCACCCTGCAGTCCCGAGTTCCTGCACCAGCACTCTCCTGCTCCAACTGCTCCAGCACCCTGCAGTCCCGAGTTCCTGCACCAGCACTCTCCTGCTCCAACTGCTCCAGCACCCTGCAGTCCCGAGTTCCTGCACCAGCACTCTCCTGCTCTAACACCCTGCAGTCCCGAGCTTCCTGCACCAGCACTCTCCGGCTCCAGCATCCTGCAGTCCTGAGCCCTTGAAGTCCCGAGCTTCCTGCACCAGCACTCTCCTGCTCCAACTGCTCCAGCACTCTGCAGTCCCGAGCTTCCTGCACCAGCACTTTCCTGCTCTAACTGCTCCAGCACCCTGCAGTCCTGAGCCCTTGCAGTCCCGAGTTCCTGCACTAGCACTCAACTGCTCCAGCACCCTGCAGTCCCGAGTTCCTGCACCAGCACTCTCCTGCTCCAACTGCTCCAGCACTCTACAGTCCTGAGTTCCTACTCCAGCACCCTGAAGCTCCTGCTCCAGCACCCTGAAGCTCCTGCTCTAGCACCCTGCAGTCCTGAGCTCCTACACCACTCCTGATCCAGCGACGCCATCTCAATTCACTTCACTTGTTATTACCATATGGTAAATAAACATCCTTTTCTTGAACAGTTCACCAGCGTTTGTCCTCTCTTCTTTGCCATTGTCGTTAATTGCCTGTGTCCACCTTTTCTTAGTTGTTGGGGCCGATCGATCACGCCAACCCCAACGGTCGGTCGGTCGGTCCCGCAACAAGTGGTGACCCTGACGTCTGAGTTCTGCACACAGCGGTCGCAACTCCTGCCCCCCCCCATGTCGGCAGTTCCGAACTCCTGCATCTGCAGTTCTGAGTTCCTGCTCCTCAGCAGTCCAAACGCCCAGCAGTTCTGAGTTCCTGCACTCGCAGTCCGAACTCCTGCACCAGCACCCTGCAGCTCCGACTCCTGCATCAACACCCTGCAGCTCCGACTCCTGCACAAGCACCCTGCAGCTCTGACTCCTGCATCAACACCCTGCAGCTCCGACTCCTGCACAAGCACCCTGCAGCTCTGACTCCTGCATCAACACCCTGCAGCTCCGACTCCTGCTCCAGCATCCTGCAGTTCCGAGTTCCTGCACCTGCACTCTCCTGCGCTCCAGCACCCTGCAGTCCCGAGTTCCTGCACCAACACTCTCCGGCTCCAGCATCCTGCAGTCCCGAGTTCCTGCACGAGCACTCTCCTGCTCCAGCACCCTGCAGTCCCGAGTTCCTGCACGAGTACTCTCCTGCTCCAGCACCCTGCAGTCCCGAGTTCCTGCACCTGCACTCTCCTACTCCAGCACCCCCCTGCAGCTCTGACTCCTGCTCCAGCATCCTGCAGTCCCGAGTTCCTGCACCACTCCTGATCCAGCGACACCATCTCATTTCACTTCACTTGTTATTACCATATGGTAAATAAACACTCCTTCTTTAAACTGTTCACCAGTCTTTGTCCTCTCTTCTTTGCCATTGCCGTTACTTGCCTGTGTCCACCTTTTCTTAGTTGTGTGGCCGATCGACACCCGCCTGGTCGGTCCCGCAACATATGTATAAAATTCTCAGGGAAAGACAATGGAAGTGGTCACGAATCTCTACATTACCCTCTATGTGCCGAATATCTATATGCCCCCACCTCTAAGTAACCCAGGGGGGCAGAACTATCTTAAAACTTCAAATACATATGAAGAGTTCGAATGCAATACGTGATAAACGACATTTCAAAATTTATGAAGCTATCACTATAAATAGTGTTGCAGTTAAACACTCGACTACACCCCAGAGTCGTGGTTTACGTAATATGATACGGGCATAATTTTACTTTGTTTTCAATTAAAATAAAAGATTGGTCGAGGTATACATTTAATATATTCGTCCTTCAATTGTTTAATTTCTCAATTTTAACAAATTGGATTTATCGCGTTTTGCATCTGAACTCTTCATATATCCGATTTTAATGAAATTTAAACCATGTGTATAAGACATTTATTCAGAGAGTTTTCCAACATTTCTGCTTCTTCAGACAATATTAGGGAGCGAAACGGGAGGAAAGAGACAGTAAAACCAAATAAAGTAATATGAGCATAGTGAAAATGTACATAGTAATGATCCTCATTCAATCCCGAGCAACGTCGGGTTTCCTGCTAGTACACACAAACACACACACACACACACACACACACACACATATATATATATATATATATATATATATATATATATATATGTATATATATATATATATATATATATGTATATATATATATGTAAATCATAACTAAAAGGTAAACTTTTAGAGAGTTGGACCTATTGTGAAATAAGGAAAGCTCAATATACTGGATAGAGCAAAAATATGGTAAGTCAATGAAAATTGATTAGACCTGCAAATGGAAGCAAATCAATATCTTCAGTTGTTCAAAACAAGGAGCAGTTTAGTTAATAAAAAACATTTATTTTTCTTCTCTTTCATTCCTTAAACTGTCAACTTATCAATCATAATTTTCCTCTGATGATAAGATTTTAATCTTTGAAAAGCCTGGTTTAAGGAATGAAAGAGAAGAAAAATAAATGTTTTTTATTAACTAAACTTCTCCTTGTTTTGAACAACTGAAGATATTGATTTGCTTCCATTCGCAGGTCTAATCAATTTTCATTGACTTACCATATATATATATATATATATATATATATATATATATATATATATATATATATATATATATATATATATGTGTGTGTTTTAAATATTAAAGTGTTTTATACCTACAGACGACGTCGTTTCTGGTTTTCTACCCTCATCAGTACAGGACGGTTGCAAGCGGTCGTTCAATAATATATAATATTGAAATAAACACACGCACATACATATCTCTCTCTCGCTCTCTCTCTATCTCTCTCCCTCTCTCTCTCTCTCCCATATATCTCTCGTGTGTTTATTTCAATATCATATATTATTGAACGATTGGACCCTCCATATTTCCTAGATCAAAACGCGTTTGAATGAAAACGTGTTTTGACGACGTCGTGCAACTTAAATCGCGCCTAATCACAGAAACCCAAGGCATGGAACGTTCAACTATTCAATGGTGTATAATACTGAAATAAACATGTATTACACGCTCTTATTTTTTAATTGAGCACTATGTCTTAATTTCTTTACATAATATGTAATCTAATATATATGAATTAAAATATATAAGCTCTGTTTGACATAACATGTTAACCATTGAGCTTAATTTTATCTGAAGTATTCAATATATTCTGGGGATTCGAAATATTTTATTTCTTAATAAAATTTGCGCTATATAATTTCCTTAAACTATAACAATAGTTCGAGTTCTTTAATTTAAACTATTTCTTATATATTCATTTATATATTCATTTATTTTCTATTATTATTATTATTGGTCCCCCGATTTTATAAATCGGGGACCAATAATAATAATAATTTTCTTATGTTTTGAGGCATGTCCGTCCGTCCGTCCGTATTTTTCTCCGCAACCATCCATTGAATTTCTCTGAAATTTTGCATGAAGTTGTAACTTTGGTCAGGTTAGAAAGTGACAATCTCCGATTTTTAAAAAAAAATCTAGTTTCGCGCCCCCATGGGGGTTAAAAGCACCCAAAATGGCAAAAAATGAAACTTGGCCAAAATGTAGAGGCAATTGTTCTGGAGAACAATTCTGGTTCGCGCCCCCAGAGGGTCAAAGGGGGGTCAAAAATGCCCCAAATTGCCCAAATTTATTGCATTTTACACTCGCCACATCGAGTCACATACAGAGGGGGACCACGCACGCGCGGCTTGTTTTTATTATATTCTTTTGACTTTGTTCATTCTATATTTAAATATTTTAAATTTGCTGTATCCTATATATTTTCATTACTATTATTATTATTATTATTATTATTATTATTATTATTATTATTATTATTATTATTATTATTATTATTATTATTATTTATCTTACAAATTGAGTACTGTGAAATTACATAATAAGAGGTTCTGTTTTCCGATATTGACTGGATATATGTTTTTTTTTAACTAATACTAAAATATGATGTTTCTCTTACTTAACTTCTATATGTGATGTTATGAGAAACGCTGATGAAGACCTTTTGAAATCATCTAAAGTATAATAAAAAATAAAATTTTCCAAATTACTTTAGAAACGATCGTATGCCAAATATTCGTTGTGTTTGAATTTTTGGAAGTAATATAAATAATGTTCTAATTTCCACATATTGCAAACATTTATTGATTAATTAATGAGACACAAATGAAGTAATTAAATAAATAGGAATAAATAATACATTCACACTTAAGTAAAATAATAAATACACTAATGGGTATTATTGCCTCCTTCTCTCTCGTTGCCACAATTTTCGTTTTTAATCAGAATTTGCGTTTCAAAATAGAAAAAGTGTCCATAATAATTATTTTTCTTTCTTTCCATTTTAATTCGAAACATGACAATAAGTTCAGACTTCTGCTCGGTTTTGACACAATTGACCCAGACACTATCTCTTTCTTTAAGCTAAAAATAGAAATAAAAATTAATTATTCCCAGCTGTCACCCCATTTCCTCTTTCCCTTGAACTGTGTAAACTGCTGTTGATAACGGGTTAACAAAAATCGCCTTTTTCATTTTTGCCTTTTTTCATTTACAGCCATGCCAAAACTCGAACGTTTTCAGGCAAATCAAAATAAATGACTGTATGATTTTTTTTCTGCATTTTTGTTCATCCTGAGGAAGTCTACAATAAAGACGAAACGTTGATGAATACATAAATAATATAGTTTTTGGCTTTCCTTTTTTATTTTCCATATATATATATATAAATATATATATATATATATATATATATATATATATATATATATATATATATATATATATATGTTAAGATCGAAGTCTAACTCTGCCTGATGAGATCTCAGTTTATAGTAACTGTTGATCGATAACATCGACATGCCAGTGTCGCAGATTTTGTACATGTCTGTGTAAATAAAATTATCATATATATATATATATATATATATATATATATATATATATATATATATATATATATATATATATATATAAACAGGGTCCATCATAATAAACTATATAATTTTATTTCGACATAAACCCATCAGACTAAATTCAACGAATTCAAACCCGCAATTTTTTTTAATATTTTGTTAATCGTGTGGACATAATATATATCTTAAATAAAAATGGAGATAAAATAACATTTATATCCAGATGTCTATCAAATAAAATATACGATATCCATTTTCGAATGACACATGAAATAGAAGAAATACTTACATATCAACAACGTTACAAATAACAGAAAATATATAGTTCCTTATGGCGGAAACGAGGCTATCGGTGTATGTTCGTTCCGGCACAAAAAAAAACTGGATGTATCTCCGGAACAGAACATCATAGAGAAAAAGTATGACCATACTTGGAATTAGCAAAAAAAAAAAAAATAGAAATAAATAAAAAGATAAACTTTTGTCCACTAAATTCCCCATGAAATATTTTAAATCAGCAAATATATCATGTCTTTGGATAGGGGTTGCGACAGTACATAAACCGACGCATCAAATTGGAAATAATTACAATGAGATATTCTATGAAAAATTATAGTCAATCTATTTTTAATCTGTCGAGTAAAATCGATTATCGAACCATCAAAAATCTATGTTTTCCGATTCAATTTCGCATAAGGAACATTGTAATAGACAAATTATTTCCAAAATATCCTGAACGTTTTACATTCGATGCTTACGATGCTGTTGCCATAAAACGCTCCATTTTGTTTCGACTTGAATTACTTACAGCAATATCGCAAGGTAAATAAATTTTGCATTTCCAAACATCATTAAAAGAAATCAATACTGATTTTTCTTCTTAAATTTGGAATCTTGAAAAAGAAAATTTGCACCGATATTTTGTAATGCAAATGCACTTTGTTTCTTCAATCTCCATTTCTTAAATAAATATTTTAAAAGCCATAATTTTAGTTCAATAAAAATATTAATTTAAGTGAAATATTTTTGAAAATTAACAATCGTGCAATTTAAATGAAAAAAATAATTTATTTATTATTTTTTTTTTTGCAAGCTATCGTTGTAGAACAACTTTGTCAGGCGAGACTGTCTTTAGTTTTTTTCTTCTTTTCTTCCTCCTCATTTTG
The DNA here is from genome assembly GCA_963556195.1 of Sepiola atlantica. Lineage (NCBI taxonomy): Eukaryota > Metazoa > Mollusca > Cephalopoda > Sepiida > Sepiolidae > Sepiola > Sepiola atlantica. The sequence continues at coordinate 33,379,260 of OY744542.1, forward strand.
ATGGTATTAACCCCGAGAGGTCGAATCACGATATGAACAGAAAGAGACGTCAAGTTCTAAAAGACGTTATGATGAGTGTAGTCCTGGCGATGTTATGCGCAGATTGACGCTTTTTAAGTAAGGAAATTGACAACATGTTTGAAGCACGCATGAGAATGTATTTAAGTGAAATATTTTGAAAATCAACAATCGTGCAATTTAAATTTAAAAAATCATTTATTTATTTTTTTTTTTTTTGCAAGCTATCGTTGTAGAACAACTTTGTCAGGCGAGACTGTCTTATAGTTTTTTATCTTCTTTTCTTCTTCCTAATTTTGATGGTATTAACCCCGAGGGGTCGAATCACGATTGAAGTAGAAGAGCACGTCAAGTTCTAAGAGACGTTTGAATAAGTAGATTTTCCAAAATATTTCACTTAAATACATTTTAATGCGTGCTTCAAAGATGTTGTCAATTTCCATATCCAAAAAGCTCCGATCTGCGCATAACATCGACTGGACTTCTACTTATCCTAAAGTCTTTTAGAACTTGACGTGCTCTTCACTTCTATCGTGATTCGACCCCTCGGGGTTAATACGATCAAAATTACGGATTTCAGTGTGGCTAGAGGTGGCAAATATTTTCATGCTGAGATTCGAAACTCAAACGCCAGATCACTCTCAACTGTGATCAGCAGTCTCAGATATCTTAACGTATTACTGCAGTTTCATTGTATCACTGATTATTAGCAGATGATTGCTACTACTACTACTACATCACTATAGCCGTGCTAGTATATATATATATATATATATATATATATATATATATATATATATATATACTTACCTGCAATCTAATAGAATATATAATTAAAATATACAAATCAAATGCTGCTGAATATTTCATCAGATAGACCCCAAAAATTTCCTTGTAAATTCAGTGTTTTTACCATCATTACTGAATTCGTCCAGTTTATTCTTAAAATCTTCTACACTCATTTTTTTGTCTTTTTATTTTTATTTTGTTGATTTATTTGATTCCACAGAAAGTTTCTTTCATGGAATAAATTCAGAAAGGAAGTCCATCAATAGAATGAAGACTTTAAGGAATTCTCCAAAAACACCAATATAGATTAACAAAAAGAAGGATGAAACCTAATATCAGTTGTTTGGGAATAAACCATTTCTTGCGAAATGAAAGAACGATCTCAGAAATCTGTTTTCTATTTTGCACCAAAGAATATGTTGTGCCATTGGCTGTTCTTGATTTCTTTCTATCGATTTGTTAACCAGAATATAATCATATTACTAAGTGGTCCGCTTGTTTATGGAAACTGATGTCCATATCAATGCGCATACATAGCCCTGCTCATATATTTATATAGAGATAGTAGCATGAAAATATACTTATGGCAAGTAAGCTATACAGAAACGTTTCATTACACAAAGAAATTCGTCAGGCTAAATGCGAAGATTAACATTCTACAATCCATTTATCTAACTATCATCTATGCTCGTATATCTATATAGAGATAGTAGCATGAAAATATACTTATGGCAAGTAAGCTATACAGAAACGTTTCATTACACAAAGAAATTCGTCAGACTAAATGCGAAGATTAACATTCTACAATCCATTTATCTAACTATCATATATGCTCGTATATCTATATAGAGATAGTAGCATGAAAATATACTTATGGCAAGTTGGCTATACAGAAACGTTTCGTTACACAAAGAAATTCGTCAGGCTAAATGCGAAGATTAAAATTCTACAATTCCATTATCTAACAATTTTTGGAAACTTAACGATTGCAGATGAACCTGGAAGTCAACTGATATTAAAATTCAGGTTGTGATGTACGTAACAGCCTAGAACGAATTTTGGTAAAAATGGTATGTGGACTAACTTCCAAAAGGGGGAATTTTGGTAAAAATGATATGTGGACTAACTTCCAGAAATTCAGACAAGCATGTTAATATTTGAACTGATTACGAAAAGTGCAAGTCAGTATTGGTGCCCTTCGAGCTAAATTATACATTATTCTAAGAATCTGTTTTTCGTGCGGATCAAATTGAATTATTTACTAATGAAAAAATTGAATTATCTACTAATGAAATTTCTCCCCTTCAGCTATAGCTGCATGCAAGTGAGAATGATAAGTGGTTGAGTGACATCCTATAGCCTAATATCATGCTAAATCTGTTCCAGCCACCAGTATAATTGGGGTGCTGAAGATATATTTGTTCCATGTAGGATTTATTCTCATTATAGGATTTGAGTGAGTGACAGATAGTCTTTATTTTTTAAATAAAATTAGCAGCAAGATTGTTTAGTGCAGGTTATCAATGCAATGACTGCACAGCTTAGAGGGAATGTTAGTAAAAATGCAGTGCTGCATTTATCTATAAGCCATAGCCTAGGGCCACACATGTTCGGGGGCTCAATTTTTTAAATAAAATTTTATATAAAACTGCTTTGATTCAGTCAATATGTTAGCAATCACACTATCGGTATAGGGGACTGTGTAATTTTAAATACTACTTCGACTGCTGATTCTAAATATACCTCGTGTTGTTTGTGTAATGGTTTCCTGGTGACTGGTATTGATTTTGAGCTTGATAAGGAAACCCCACAGAAAAAACATTTTAAATAAAAAGGGGATTATCATTATTATTATTATGAAATAATAAAGTTGAATGTACGTGTGTCCGGCTCGCTTCAATAATCACGTATGCAAATGTAATTTTTATGAGCAAAGAAGTGGAGGCTTAATCTTAATAATATCCGATAATAATGAAAACGAAAGGAAAGAATAATCTCGTATGCAAATTTCATTTCATGAGAAAAGAAGAAAAGGAGGGAGGCTTAAACTTATAATAATAAAAAAAAAAGGAAAGAATTTCTTTCACTTTTAATATAGACACAAAAATATTATCATTATTATAAAATTTAGTTTGGTTTAAATATCTTTTACTGAATACTTGCTAATTGTAAGGGCAGTAATTATTTTCTATGCAGCAAATTGTTATCGGCTGTTGGGTTTTATGATGCCAATCGTTGTGTCACTTTATGCCAACCCCCCCCCCCCACGTATGTTTTGTACACGATTGCTTTGTAGATCCATTTCTTTTGTAGGCGTATATCTTGTAAACAAATAGCTGGAAACGATAGTTTTTTTTACTTACTCCATAGATGGAGCCCTGGCAGGTACTACCACTCCTCCGGGTCAGAGTGGACCTAGGAGTAATAATAACTATTGGGTGACTCCATACTCCCCAAAATTCCCAAATTAGTGCCTCACCACCGGTAGCAGTTTTGTGTCATACCTCGGACGCACTCCTGGTGGGGAGCACTAAAATAAATAAAAAGGGATCCAATCCCAAATTCCCAGACAAAAGGCACCTGAATAAGGCCAAAGAATACACGAAATTTTTATGAAAATGCCAATAACCAAAGAGAAGAAAACAGAACAAAGTATGTATCACTAATGGAGATTTGGTATCTGTCCGTCTGAAGCCGACCTATACTATTACTTCTATATCTGAAGCCGACCTATACTATTACTTCTATATCTGAAGCCGACCTATACTATTACTTCTATATCTGAAGCCGACCTATACTATTACTTCTATATCTGAAGCCAACCTATACTATTACTTCTATATCTGAAGCCAACCTACACTATTACTTCTATATCTGAAGTCGACCTACACTATTACTTCTATATCTGAAGCCGACCTATACTATTACTTCTATATCTGAAGCCGACCTATACTATTACTTCTATATCTGAAGCCGACCTATACTATTACTTCTATATCTGAAGCCGACCTATACTATTACTTCTATATCTGAAGCCGACCTATACTATTACTTCTATATCTGAAGCCGACCTATACTATTACTTCTATATCTGAAGCCAACCTATACTATTACTTCTATATCTGAAGTCGACCTACACTATTACTTCTATATCTGAAGCCGACCTATACTATTACTTCTATATCTGAAGCCGACCTATACTATTACTTCTATATCTGAAGCCGACCTATACTATTACTTCTATATCTGAAGCTGAAATGTCAACCATCGTTATGTCCTTCTATGCTAAAATCGTACATGTTTTGTATTGGCCCACTATCGCTGAATGTTGGCCTCTTGGATACTACATGGTTTGGTTATTTTGGTTTTATTTTACGGCATATCAACCCTTTCTGAGTTATTTTATGCAGAATCCAGTCATTTTGTCAAAAGTTTTTATGCTTTAAATTCTTAATATTTTCAAATATTCCATAGATTCTATTTTGTATACGATTGCTGTGTAGATTCATTTCTTTTGTAGGCGAATATCTTGTCAACAAATTGTCTGAAAACGATAGTTTTTTTATTTACCCATTAGATAGAGCCCTGGCTGGTGCTATCACTCCTCCAGGTTAGAGTGGACCTGGGAGTAGTGTTCACTACGGGATTACTTTACACCCCGAAAGCTCCCAAATTGAGGCCTCACCACTGGTAAAAGACGGTTGGGGGGATAGTTGATAGGGTTGGGAAAAGGGTAGGCAATAGAATATGTACAAAGGGTTGGGAAATATGAATTTTGGGGTAATGGGCGTGTGGTATAGGTGTCCGATTGTCATACCTGGGACACACAGTAAGTGGAATAAGTCATTTTCTACATAATTTGATTTTTAATCTATTATATGAAAGGAAATTATATAAAAGACAAAAGTCAGAAACTACACAAGACACAACCACAAAGCTGATATATTATTTTTCAGTACTGTCTCTGACTGAATATGGACACAGATTTTTTTTAAATATTCATTCTTTTGGGGGTCACCAGGAACAAAATAAGTCAAAGGGATTAGTTAGAGGGGCTGGGGCAACATTTAGAGCGATTTATTTTCATCGACCTTTGGTCTGAACTAAAAATAAAATACACTACAGGAAAGAATGGGAGGAGAAGCGGGAGGGCGAGAGTTAGAGTGGAGAGAGAGAGAGAGAGCATTTTTAAAAGAAAGATGTTGCAGTTTTTAAATCTTCTATTTTGTTGTTTAAGCTCCCGGACAACGCTGGATAGCCCTGCTAGTCATTACTAAATAATGATGTAACATTATTTTGAAGTTTTTTACCTAAGAAAGCTCTCAAATTTTAGATAGCCTAGGACCTCGGCAGGTGTAAGTCATGCCGTGGGACAAGGTTCGAAATGAATCAACCGTCCAGTGTAAAATGTTTAAAATGGTGCAGCATATCCGACATGACTTGTTCTGCACAATTTTTTGAACAAGATTGTTGAATTGGGGGCATGCCAAAGCACCTAGGAGTTGTCATGTTCAACTGTCTACAAACAACTTAACCGAATTGGGAAAAAAACCCACACACAAATGTGAGTTCCTTGTGAGATTTTGCTTAAGAATCAGACAGTGCCACCATCTGCAGAAGTCCCCTAACCAGGAATACCAAGAAAAGATAAAATCATTAGAATGGAAGATTCCTCCACATCCTCCATATTCACCAGAATTAGCACCTGCTGACTATTTTATTAATGGTCAAGGTAGGGCTGTTTTTGTCAATGATTAACATAAAAAAATGATCCTAATTATTTGCATAAAACACTCTTTAACAACCAGTATAAACAATGATAGACTTTTTTTTTAAATAAAAAGGTGATTATTATTATTATTATTATTATTATTATTATTAAATGTAATTTCGTTTAAATGTTTCTACTGAATGCTTGCAAATCGTTAAGGGCAATAATTATTATCGATGTGGCAAATGGAATAAATCAATTTTGTAACTAATTTAATTTCACATTAAATAATTGTTAGGTGGTACATGCCACTTAATAATACTTTTAAATATTTTATGTTTAAAGGGAAATTGAATATTTTTATATTAAAGTGAAAATAACTTTGCACCCAAAAGTTATCTCCTTGCGCAAAAGACATTTTGAAGCAGAGTTGTCTGCCCATTGATTTTCACCAGGCGATAAGTGAACAGGAAAATTCAAAATGGATGATGCTTACCAACATCGGCTCAGCGATAATGAAATCTTTCTCATTTTCATAGTAATTCTTCCAGTTGTAATTTGTTAAAATTTGTTAATAAATCATTATTATTGTTGAGCTACATAGAATCTTTTTCATCCAATTATTTCTTCATATTTGTGTATTACCACTCACAAGCCACACCATAACAATAATCATGTATAATTATTTAAAAAAAATTTAAATGCCTCACATTTCATATAGCTTAGGCTCTCAATGACTGAAAGTCCGGCCTGTAGAAATAGTATGTGATTTAACTTCCAAAAGGGAGAATGGTAAAAATGGTATGTAGAGTAACTTCCAGAAGGAGAAATGTTGGTAAAAATGGTATGTGGACTAGCTTCCAGAAGGAGGAATGTTAGTAAAAATGGTATGTGGACTAGCTTTCAGAAGGAGGAATGTTAGTAAAAATGGTATGTGGACTAGCTTTCAGAAGGAGGAATGTTAGTAAAAATGGTTTGTGGACAAGCTTCCAGAAGGGGTAATGTTGGTAAAAATGGTTTGTGGACTAGCTTCCAGAAGGGGTAATGTTGGTAAAAATGGTTTGTGGACTAGCTTTCAGAAGGGGTTATGTTGGTAAAAATGGTTTGTGGACTAGCTTCCAGAAGGGGTAATGTTGGTAAAAATGGTTTGTGGGCTAGCTTTCAGAAGGGGTAATGTTGGTAAAAATGGTATGTGGACTAGCTTTCAGAATGGGTTATGTTGGTAAAAATGGTTTGTGGACTAGCTTCCAGAAGGAGGAATGTTAGTAAAAATGGTATGTGGACTAGCTTTCAGAAGGAGGAATGTTAGTAAAAATGGTTTGTGGACTAGCTTCCAGAAGGGGTAATGTTGGTAAAAATGGTTTGTGGACTAGCTTCCAGAAGGGGTAATGTTGGTAAAAATGGTTTGTGCACTAGCTTTCAGAAGGGGTAATGTTGGTAAAAATGGTTTGTGCACTAGCTTTCAGAAGGAGGAATGTTAGTAAAAATGGTTTGTGGACTAGCTTTCAGAAGGGGTAATGTTAGTAAAAATAGTATGTGGACTAGCTTCTAGAAGAAGGAATGTTGGTAAGAATAGTATGTTGACTAGCCTCTCGAAGTTCTCCGACAATATGTTGAAATAGAAACTGATTACTAAAAGTGCAAGTTAGCATTGGTGCCCTTTTCATTAATGTATACATTAATCAAAGGATCCTTTTCTCTTCAGAATAAAATTGAATTATCTAGCAAAGAGATGTTTTCCCTTTTCAGCTCTCGGTGTGCACAAGCTAAAATGATAGGTGCTTGTTAATCAACTTTCTGCGTTTAGCATGGAACAAAAGAATGAACGATGGTAGATTGATTAGATTAAATAATGCTTGACTGTAGAGCTCCCATTCAGCAATAGATGTGACCTACGGTAACAAAGTGTAATTTGAGTTCAGTAAAAAAAAAAAAGAAGGATGATTTGGGGAAGGTGCTTGTAAATCTATTACTAATAGAGATTTGGTATCTGTCTGTCTGAAGCCGAAACTATACTATTACTTCTATTAATGTACTATTGTATTATTTTGTAATGCTTCATGCAGGGAATAGTGTAGTATATGTTCTGTTTTCATAGACCATCTTTCCAGGCATTACCTCTTCCTTTAGGGGGGGGGGTAGTGTAGTGTCCCTTTCGTTGTCATAAGACCATCTTCTCAGGCATTACTTCCTTCTTTTTTTTTGGGGGGGGGGGTGAGGTAGTATAGTATATGTTCGTTCATCATGATACCATCCTCCTAGGCATTACCACTTCCTTTTTTGTGTATGTGTGTGTGTGTGGGGGGGGGGGGTTAATGTATTATATGTTCTGTTGTCATGTGACTATCCTCCCAGGCACAACCTCCTCCTGAGGCCAAAACTATATTATTACTTCTATTAATGTACTAGTGTACTATCTTTGAATGCTCAATTTGGAAGGGGGTAGTATAGTATCTGTTCTGTTGTCATGAGACCATCTTCCCAGGTATTACCTCCTCATTTTTCTTTGGGGCGGTGCATCAACAAGAAATTGTCACAATCAGCTGTTCATTAACAACATCGTTACTTACATTATATATAATTACATTATGCATTCTAGCAAAAATATGCGACCGGAGGGGGGATATTTTTGCTAATATGTTTAATTATAATATATTATATTAATTAATATTAATTATAATATAATATATTATAATATATTGTTTGCTAGTATATTTAATACATTTTGTTAAGTATCATTATTTCTAAGTTGTTAAAATCAGAATGTTTTTGTTTTAAAACCGATAACCTTGTATGTTTCTCCCACCCTCTTGAACACTATTCCAGTCTAATTATCTTAGGTACTGATATCGATCCTGAACCAGTTTTCGTGATGTCCGACTCAGAAGCGTTCGGCTGTCCTACGCAAACGCCCGAGTGTTGACGAGCCGAATGGTACCAGACGACAATTTTGATACGGTGCTACGTCCTATGATAATAATGTTTTGCTTGTTTTGTTGTTAGGGTTAGGGTTAGGGTTTAGGGGTTAGGGTTAGGGTTTAGGGTTAGGGTTAAAAATATTTATTTGATAACAGTAATTTCGCTCTGTTTTGCTTGTTTTATTTGTTTTGTTGTTTACAAAATTTCTTGCAACTATAACTAAAAATTATAGGACGCAGCAACGTATCAAAATAAAAAAAATATATTTATTTGATAACAGTAACTTCGCTATGTTTTGCTTGTTTTTTTTTGTTGTTGTTTCTTTTAGAAAATTTCTTGAAAATATAACTTACAATCATAGGACGCAGCACCATATCAAAATTGTCGTCTGGTACCATTCGGCTCGTCAACACTCGGGCGTTTGCGTAAGACAGCTGAACGCTTCCGAGTCGAACCTCACGAAAACTGGTTCAGGATCGATATCAGTACCTTATCTTAAACCAGCTATTACAATTAAACTCTCAATGTCCCATAATAATCTTGTCGGTGTATTAAATTATTCTTTCATGAATTAGATGCTACCACTCCAATGTATTTAAAAAAAATAGCAATATGGATGTAAAGAGCAGAATGCCTCTGCACAAATAAACCAACCACTAACCGTCTATTATCGTAAATGCAAGGAAATGAGCCTGCATTGATTGCCAGCCACGAATCGACAAAAACGGTCACACCAAACATCATGCCAGATCAAACAAACATTTTCCCATCCGTCTAACGTAAAGACGGGAGCGAGTTCATTGCAAGAAAAGAACTAACGAATTTCAAAATTAAACAAAGTATTTGCATATTAAAATAATCGCCAAAAAATATTAAAAGTTACTTCTTGTTTCACAAACCAACGCAAAAGAGAACCGTGACTAAAAATAACATGTCGTACACAAAACACTATTTTTAACTGAGACAACATTGAACTCTTTTTTCTCTTTCTTTATTACTCAGTTATATTTCACAAAAACATCTGATAAAAACTACAATTTTATGTGGTGCAAATCTATCTTGTTTAGGGTTATTGTTCATGAGTTTTCTCTCTTCAAACATTGTCTATTTTATTTATTTAGTATTATTAATTTTATAGTCATAATTGTATTAATAGTCATAATATTTTAGTCATAATTTCATAATATTATAGTCATAATTGTATTAATAGTCATAATATTATTCATTTTTATAGTCCTATTATTAATTTTTATAGTCATATTATTCATTTTTATAGTCATATTATTAAAATTAATTTTGATAGTCATATTATTAATTTTTATAGTCATATTATTCATTTTTATAGTCATATTATTCATTTTTATAGTCATATTATTAAAATTAATTTTGATAGTCATATTATTAATTTTGATAGTTATATTATTCATTTTATAGTCATATTATTCATTTTTATAGTCATATTATTAAAATAAATTTTGATAGTCATATTATTAATTTTGATAGTCATATTATTAATTTTGATAGTCATATTATTCATTTTTATAGTCATATTATTCATTTTTATAGTCATATTATTAAAATAAATTTTGATAGTCATATTATTAATTTTGATAGTCATATTATTCATTTTTATAGTCATATTATTCATTTTTATAGTCATATTATTCATTTTGATAGTCATATTATTAAAATTAATTTTGATAGTCATATTATTAATTTTGATAGTCATATTATTCATTTTTATAGTCATATTATTCATTTTTATAGTCATATTATTCATTTTGATAGTCATATTCATTTTTATAGTCATATTATTCATTTTTATAGTCATATTATTCATTTTGATAGTCATATTATTAAAATTAATTTTGATAGTCATATTATTAATTTTGATAGTCATATTATTCATTTTTATAGTCATATTATTCATTTTTATAGTCATATTATTCATTTTGATAGTCATATTCATTTTTATAGTCATATTATTCATTTTTATAGTCATATTATTCATTTTGATAGTCATATTCATTTTTATAGTCATATTATTAATTTTTATAGTCATATTATTCATTTTTATAGTCATATTATTAAAATTAATTTTGATAGTCATATTATTAATTTTTATAGTCATTATATTATAGTCATAATTGTATTAATAGTCATAATTGTATTAATAGTGATAATATTATTAATCTTTATAGTCATTTTATTAATTTTTTATTTTTATAGTCATATTACTAAAATTAATTTTTATAGTCATTATATTATAGTCATAATTGTATTAATAGTTATAATTGTATTAATAGTCATAATATTATAAATTTTTATAGTCATAATTGTATGGGGGAGTTCGTGAACCCACATTCGAATATGGTACCGAGGTAACAGAAATAGTGACCCGCAGTGCATGTCAGTCTGTGCTAATGTTGTTGTTTATTGTTACAACAACGTTCACCTTGGTTGGGTTTAGCCGGCTTCTTCTTAGGCCTGAACTACATTCTGAACCACGGCAATGCGGTCCTGAGAAAAATTGCACGAGATTGTTAATCAATCGCGATTCCACTGTTGAAGGCCGACCAACTGATGATCTAAGAGCACAGCAAGTCCTCCTTTGTGACAGCCTTTTTCACTTGTTCCTTTTTGCATTGTTTTTTATTCGTTCCCTCTTCTACTGGCTTCTTTGTGTTACTCACTCTGTTTTTTTCTTCCTGTTTTTCTATCGAACATATATATATATATGATATCATAATTTTTATAACCTCGTAATTTAGGTTAATTATAAATAATAACTTATAAATAAATGGATGAACTATCAAGAGAAACGTTTAACAGATTTATTAAAACTGAACACAGAATGAATTAATGAGTTAATTGGCCGCTGGACGCGATTGATATATTCACAGTCTGACGCCGTGGTCTTTGTTTTCTTTCTCTCTCGGCAGACGACCCTTTTCCAAGAGCGATAACTCTTAACTCCCGAAATGGTTCAAGGGAGGTAATTCCGTTTTCGTTAGGTGTCCTAACAATAATTTACTTCAATGCATATTTTATATTCTACGCCTATACCCTCATTGTCACTGCTGGTTTAGTAGAATTAAACTAGTGTTCAGGAGTAAAAGATAAAGATTTCAGGTTATTTGAATCATCCTGTTATGAGATATTTCCCCCTTGGTTATAGCTGTGTGCATGTTAAAATAATAGGTTGTTGATAATTAACTGTATGCCTTTGAGCACTAGAAGAAACGAAGACTAAGATAAATTGATGATGGTTGACCATATCTCCCCTTCAGCAATATGCGAATAAGACCTACGATAACAAAGTGATCTCTAAAGAAGTGGAATTACAGTTAAGAAAATAATAAGTATGATTTTAGAAGCAACATGTAAATATATCTAATATCTTTTACAATGAGTCAGAGATTTTATATTTTAAGTTATATATAAATAATTCTTCTTTGCTGTATATAATATGTGTATAAAATGTGTGTACCTTCGCTTGTACATATGGTAATACCTTCCATACCCTTTTCAAAATGTGGGATCGTCCGATCGCCAAAGATAAAATGCAAAAACTATTTGATGATCATCTGGTGTTGCTTACTGACAAAAATTAAGATTTCACCCATTTCAAAATGGATTATTACCAAATCGAATAGAATGTGGCGATCCGAACGAACGCTAAAAACAAATGGCTTGAATTGCTACGTTCTTTCTTTCTCTAGTACGCTTTTCTTTTCACTAACCAACAAGTTGGTTTATAACAGGAAGGTGTGAACTGAAGATTACAACTAATCAAAAACGGTTCAAAGTCAAGAACTAACAAGTCGCGGCCAAAGTAATAAATCAATGTGAACTTTGTAGCCCCTATAAGAACGAGGAAATAATCATAGTTCTCCAGATAGAGCCAAGAGACGAACCTCGAACGAACACACAAGAAGGTACGCTCCTCCCCTTCATCCCCGGTTAAAAGGCTGGGGCAACAAGAATAACAGAACACTTCAAAACGCAAGTACAAACTTTCCTTGCCTTGCGCGCACATACCCATCCACACACAGTATCCCATTGCCACTTTTGCACATACACGATCTATGACTCACGCACTAACAAATATAGACATATACATCGTGTCGGCTTAGAAAATGAAGATTTCTAAAAAGAGAACACGAGTTGTATAAACTTTATTAATGAACATTTTTTTTACAAAAGCTAACTTTTATATTCGTTTAAAATTGTGGTTTTAAAAATTGCTAATAAATAATGTTTTATTTGATTTTTCATTCACATGTTGAGTTAGCACTTGTTAGCTAGTGACTCTGATATATCCTTCCGTCGCCATTTCATTGACAAAATCCTCGTTCATGTATAAGATCTAGCACCAGCCATAATTAATAACACCCGCTATAAGAACATTATAAATTTAATTCTGTTGTCGCTGCCTTAAAGTAACATTGCTTTATTCAGTTAGAAAATATTTAACTGGAAATTATTTTTAATTGTAAGAATAAGACCATTTACTAATACTAAGAATAAGACTATTTACTAATACTAAGAATAAGACTATTTACTATTTACTAAGACTATTTACTAATACTAAGAATAAGACTATTTACTATTTACTAAGTCTATTTACTAATACTAAGAATAAGACTATTTACTATTTACTAAGACTATTTACTAATACTAAGAATAAGACTATTTACTGTTTACTAAGACTATTTACTAATACTAAGAATAAGACTATTTACTATTTACTAAGACTATTTACTAATACTAAGAATAAGACTATTTACTATTTACTAATACTAAGAATAAGACTATTTACTATTTACTAAGACTATTTACTAATAGTAAGAATAAGACTATTTACTATTTACTAATACTAAGAATAAGACTATTTACTATTTACTAAGACTATTTACTAATAGTAAGAATAAGACTATTTACTATTTACTAAGACTATTTACTAATACTAAGAATAAGACTATTTACTATTTACTAATACTAAGAATAAGACTATTTACTATTTACTAAGACTATTTACTAATAGTAAGAATAAGACTATTTACTATTTACTAATACTAAGAATAAGACTATTTACTATTTACTAATACTAAGAATAAGACTATTTACTATTTACTAAGACTATTTACTAATACTAAGAATAAGACTATTTACCATTTACTAAGACTATTTACTAATACTAAGAATAAGACTATTTACTATTTACTAGTACTAAGAATAAGACTATTTACTATTTACTAAGACTATTTACTAATACTAAGAATAAGACTATTTACTATTTACTAAGACTATTTACTAATACTAAGAATAAGACTATTTACTATTTACTAAGACTATTTACTAATACTAAGAATAAGACTATTTACTGTTTACTAAGACTATTTACTAATACTAAGAATAAGACTATTTACTATTTACTAAGACTATTTACTAATACTAAGAATAAGACTATTTACTATTTACTAAGACTATTTACTAATACTAAGAATAAGACTATTTACTATTTACTAAGACTATTTACTAATACTAAGAATAAGACTATTTACTATTTACTAAGACTATTTACTAATACTAAGAATAAGACTATTTACTATTTACTAAGACTATTTACTAATACTAAGAATAAGACTATTTACTATTTACTAATACTAAGAATAAGACTATTTACTATTTACTATTTACTAATACTAAGAATAAGACTATTTACTATTTACTAAGACTATTTACTAATACTTAGAATAAGACTATTTACTATTTACTAAGACTATTTACTAATACTAAGAATAAGACTATTTACTATTTACTAATACTAAGAATAAGACTATTTACTAATACTAAGAATAAGACTATTTACTAATACTAAGAATAAGACTATTTACTAATACTAAGAATAAGACTATTTACTAAAGAAATATCCAGACTGTTATGATTATCTTACCAAAATGATAGCGAGAATCTGGTATTTCAATGTTTACACTGTTTTTATCTGATTTTCGAATTTTAAAAACATCTGAACAGAATTTTTGGCTTTGATGATCAGATTTGACTGTTGCGGGATTTTCTCTTGTGTTTGATTTTGTTTCTAACGATCACTAATCGGTCATTTGCTATTTTGTCTGGGGTCTCTCTGAGTTACCTCCGGATTTACCTTTTCGTTTTTTCTGATGAAAGGGGAGTAATTATAACAGCTTGGATTACCTGTGGTTGCCTCCGACATTTCCAGAAACATGTGTAAGAGTTCATTTGCTTCGAAATTGTCATTGAATCATGAAGTGATGTAACCTTGATTTTAATTATTTATTTATTTATCTACCTATCTATTTTTAAACCAACAAAATAAATACATAAATAAAACACAACGATAATATATATATATATATATATATATATATATATATATATATATATATATATTAAACCGTGCCAAATTAATCTTTTCCTCTAAAATAATACTATTCATTGAATTAAAAAATATAAAACAAGTACTTATTAACAACGAATTCTCTAATTATATTGTTAATGAACAAATAAAATTAATGATTCGAAACTTAAAAAACACCAGTACAAATAATAATATTCAACTCAAACAATATTAACATATACTATTGTAATCAAATGCAACCAAACTTCAGATTAGAAGAAAAAGTCATGAAAAATATTATACACAGATACATATCCTCAATTTTATAGTCATATTTGTATTAATAGTCATAATATTATTAATTTTTATAGTCATATTATTAATTTTTATAGTCATATTATTAAAATTGATTTTCATAGTCATATTATTAAAATTATTTTTTATAGTCATATTATTAATTTTTATAGTCATATTAATTTTTATAGTCATTATATTATAGTCATAATATTATAGTCATAATTGTATTAATAGTCATAATATTATTAATTTTATAGTCATATTATTAATTTTTATAGTCATATTAGTAAAATTAATTTTTATAGTCATATTATTAATTTTTATAGTCATTATATTATAGTCATAATTGTATTAATAGTGATAATTGTATTAATAGTCATAATATTATAAATTTTTATAGTCATAATTGTATGGGGGAATTCGTTAACCCAAGTTCGAATATGGTACCGAGGTAACAGATATATTGACATGCAGTGCATGTCAGTCTGTGACAATGTTGTTGTTTATTGTTACAACAGATACATATCCTAAATTGACAATAACAATAAAATTAGACTCATTATTTACTATAAGAAATTTAAAACCCAAAACCTTGTAGTAAAAAACAACTCCTCCTCAACTAAAAAACCACTAGAAAAAAACAATGTTTAAATGATTTTTTGGAGAATGTAACTCCCATAATAATAATAAAGCTAATAGCTAGATTGGTTTTACAAGCACTACCTTATCCCACCGCCTCACCATGCATCTTGTAAACTCTAGCTAAATTTACCAACATCTAAAAAAACATAACTGCCCTCCCTCTGATTTAAGACAAATTCTACTTAATAACACTAAAATTATACATTCCGAAATCAATGAAAAAAAAATACAGAAGCTATCTACATAAAAACACAACCTAAAATTGATAACGTCACATATGAAACCAGTGGTAACATTTTAAAATGCTTAACGTAATGCGATTTTGTTCTGTGATGCCATCTAGCGTTGCTGAATTTAAATCGTCAACGACTTCCTGGAACAATGCGAAAAACTTTCTCTGCTCGTTTCTCCGCTGTCTTTTTAAAAATTCTCTTCTTTCTCCAGCTTTTTTGTTCATTTGCTTTTGACAACTGAGGATGATTCGAAGAAGAATCGAAAACGTTCGTGAAACCTATTGAACATTTATCAATTTTTTTTTATTTTAATACAAAAAAGACTATCAGAAAAATTAAAAAACTAAAATTAAACAGACGAATTTTGTTATTTTTAACAATGTTTGCATAAATATATATATATGAAAATATTTGTTATTGTTTATTATCTATGGACGTATACGTTTCGTCTCTTTTCAATCAAGACTCATCAACATAGAAGTATGACTATTCACTACCGATCACATGATTCGAAACCGTGGATTACAAGTATTTTTCAACTCTAATCCAACGTCGTTAACCGCGCGGCCAATATTTGAATAGCTGATACACCATGGTAGTTTAAACACATTTAAAGCGGCGATGATGTCCAGGCATTCTACTACTATTAAGGAATGATGCATTATAAAGCAAATGACGTCATGCTGTGTTTGTACTACCACTAAAGGAGCGACAAATATGAAAATATTTGTGTATATATACAGGGTGGGCCAAAATAAGGGTCCTATCTTTAAATTTGAATAACTTGAATTTGAATAACTTCCACAAAATAAAAGTTAAACTCACCAAACTTTATGTGTGTGTAGACTGACCCTTCCGAGATTTTTTGAAATAAACAAAACAAATTTTAGCCGAAAAACACTTCTTAAAACTTACAAAAACTAAAGTATTGTTTTTTACACTGTTTTGAGTTTTTTAAGCAAAAATAATGTTTTCTAAATGAGGGTACGTTCCTTAGGGCTAATACGGCTCATGCTTGCTTCGGAAGGGGTCCTTTACTTATTCTAAAAAAAAAAAATAAAAAAATCAATAAATAAAAAAGTTATGAATTTTTAAAAATAGGACCCTTATTTTTGCCCACCCTGTATATATATATATATATATATATATGATGATGGACTCTCCCGTCGATTTCGACGTATGAGTGCCCCGCCTGGGGCTGCCCGCGCATGAATTTGTAATTGCAAGGGTTGCACAATCTCTAACAACCGCTCTCCTGAGTCGGCATTGCTTGCTTCCAATGGCAAGTAGTAATACAGGACGACTGGAAACAATGCCGACATAAGCAGAGAGCACATACAGCACCTGGTATTCCTAAATGGTCACCCGCTTAACTTCGGTGATCTAACGGGAACCGATGTGTCAACGTGATTGTGCCGTATATATATATATATATATATGTGTGTGTGTGTGTGTGTGTGTGTTACTTCTGTCTAGATGTAGATCGATCTACATCTATAGAACAATAAAGAGACTGTCTTGACTAAGTGCACAAAAACATTTCTGAATGCCTCCACCATTTTAAAATGACTTTTCTTCAATTGTGAAATGTAACATTTTTGGCTGATCTCCATTAAAGCAATCTTCTTGATGACTGTGCAACTTTTTACAACGAGTTTTTCCTGCCAAGAAATACCTTTTTATTTTGGTAAATCTTAAATGAAATACTTTTAGATGCATCCACATCTATATAAATAAAGCAAAGTTTCCTATATGCGTGTCGAGGCATCACAGGTAAACGGGTGATCTAAGAGCCAAACTAATCGCAAATTTGGAATCAGCATCTTCGATCAGGTGTCCTTATCGATCTCAGAAGTTCTTGAACCAAACTGTTTTTTTTTTGTTTAACATAACCCATAAGGAAAATCCAGAGAATTAGTAAGAAAATAAATTTTAAAAAGGGTACTTATGCAGTTTACGGACCTAACTGAAATAATAACGTTATAAGTTAGAAAGCCATTCTTAACTATTCTGTACTTTCACCTAACAATTTATAAACAGATGTCAGAAGTTCTTGAACCTTTTTTCAAACTCATTATTCAAAATTAAAAGTATGTAAAAATAATATTAGAAACAAATGTTCGGTGCTTCTGTATTATTTAAATTTTTCGTCTTTAATTTAGAAGAGTCAGTTGAAAGGGGAGATAATTCAAACTGTTTTTTTCCATAAGGAAAATCCAGAGAATTAGTAAGAAAATGAATTTTAAAAAGGGTACTTATGCAGTTTACGGACCTAACTGAAATAATAACGTTATAAGTTAGAAAGCCATTCTTAACTATTCTGTACTTTCACCTAACAATTTATAAACAGATGTCAGAAGTTCTTGAACCTTTTTTCAAACTCATTATTCAAAATTAAAAGTATGTAAAAATAATATTAGAAACAAATGTTCGGTGCTTCTGTATTATTTAAATTTTTCGTCTTTAATTTAGAAGAGCCAGTTAAAAGGGGAGATAATTCAAACTGTTTTTTCCCATAAGGAAAATCCAGAGAATTAGTAAGGAAATGAATTTTAAAAAGGGTACTTATGCAGTTTACGGACCAGACTGAAATAATAACGTTATAAGTTAGAAAGCCATTCTTAAGATGAGCGGGGGGGGGGGGAGGGGCGATTGATTAACTATTATGTACTTTCACCTAACAATTTTTAAACAGATGTCAGAAGTTCTTGAACCTTTTTTCAAACTCATTATTCAAAATTAAAAGTATGTAAAAATAACGTTAGAAATAAATGTTCTGACCTTTTTAATGTTCCCTTTCCAGTCGACTGAACTACTTAGTTATAATAATTTGAACCTTTTCATTACAAGTAAGAAAAATAAATAAACATATAACAATTTATTATTTATAATAAATAAACGTATAAAAATAAGTCAAGATTGATTTTTTTTTTTTTTAGTCAAATCATCTACGTATTCGATATTCATTCTTTTATTATTAGAACTTTTCTTTGTTTCTTTATTTATTTTAGACAATCGAACTATTTTAGATTTATGTGAAAAGATCCCTATGCAAAAGTAAAGTAAAAAAATGAAATATTTTCCTTTGTTCGGTGGCTGTGTGGATAAAGTGTTCGCCTTCAGTTCAGTGTTATGCAATTTTTCAGGGTTCGAATCACACACAAGACAATTGTTATTTTAGTTTTTTTTGTTTTTTTTGCTATAGCCTTCCAGTTATTTCCTAGCCGGTATCGATCATCATCATAAACCTGAATAATTTTTTAAAATTATTTTATTGAAGTAAAAGAAAGAATGTTTTAATTTGAACTGACT
>OY744542.1:33411062-33446062 GCA_963556195.1 Sepiola atlantica
ACTGTTTATAAAATAAATATGCAAATGAAATTTAGCGTTAGGTGTACTTTAGAAGCGTGCGATCAGTATATATAGCGTATTTGAAAATATTTTGTTGTATCATTGATACTGCATACCAGTCAATGATACGCCCTCGACAATCAGTCTGTCAGAGGGTGGGCCATTGTGATTCCTTCTGGCCCTGCTCTGTTATGTTGATGGTATTTGTTCTTGGTAGTCCTAGAATATCCACTCTCCCAGGCTTATCTTCTCTCTTTGAGAAGTGGTTGGTTTATGGTCAATCTCTTGAGCCTCACCCCCCCCCCTTACCGGTGAATGCCGACGGGGTTGTTCGGATATTTTTTGAGGGGCCAGAGTGTGCTGCCTCTTGTGCGCTGGCCTACCATCCCTACCTTCCGGCCTACCGGTTGTATCATTGAATTAAATAAGTCTAATGTGTTTTGATATAAATATAGTTTGGATAAATGGAAAAAAAACTTTTGCATTTATTCATTTAGATATATATATATATATATATATATACATACTAAGTATTTACTTATTATATACTGAGTACATGTGAAAATACTGCTATGATGAGATCCAATGTTTAAAAATGTGTATGTTTTATTGCATGACTTAAAATAAACATTTCTCTGAAACAGCTGAAAGCAACTTTAATACCTTGTGTATAACTTTTATTTGGAATATGATTTGAAAGTAATGCAAATCTTCAAAAGTACATACATATATAAATATAGATATGTGTGTGTGTGTGTGTGTAAGAGAGGGAGGCACACACACACAAAGGCAGGCGTATTCTTATAAGAAATGCTCACTTTTGTATCTAGGTCAATCTCCAAATGACAGCCTTTGGAATGACTATTATAGATGTTCTTTTTTCGTGTGACTAAATTTGTAGTCATTCAACCCGCCGGTTTCTTATTCATTTGATTGGATAGTTTGATCTACTAATCGGCAGCGGAACTTGTTAGTTTTCCTTTGAACTGACAAAGATAAGCCTTCGTTTTCAATTATCACATGGTTATTCTGCTTGGAGAAGATTGCGTTCATTTCCAAACTGAAATGATTCCCGGAGACCGATGTGATAGAAAGATGTTAATTGAACCCATTACTTTGTTAACATCAAACAGTTTATTGTCGTCGGCAAATAAGAATGAACTACAGAATGTTCAAAGTTTCTCATCAATGGAAGAGTAAGTGTGATCCAGGTGCAAAAAACGATTTTCCCCGGAAACTGATGGTCCGGCACCTCTTTTAATCCGGACAAAAATCACCGGAGGGAACTTGATAATCCCACTGATATCAGACTAGTTTCGACTTTTTGTATACACTGCACCTGCCGGTGTTACTCTCTCTTCATTTTGAGATGATAGCTTCACAGACAAATTCGAATGGTAACCGTGGTGTTCCTATTTACTTGCCTCCCCACGAGGACACAGTTAGACACAAGTTCGGTTTTAAATGTGGAAAACATCCAGGTTCCCAAAAAGGAGCCCTCTGGATTGGAACAAAAATTAAAATTGCCTCGGTGTAGAAGGATTTCTCCTTCACTGACTAAGGACAGAAAAAAAAATTATACAAATAAAGAAACAAAAGAAAAAAAAAGTTTGTTTATTTTTGTTTTTGTGTTTTTTGATGAAAAAAAAATGACACAATACTGGTCAACTCTGATGATAGAATTTTATTCCGAAATTAATAAGATTAAAGTAATAAAAAATAAAAAATGATTAATCTTGCATTGATAAAGGCTTCTATTTTCAATTTTATTATATATATATATATATATATATATATACATATATATATATTCCTCTCGTTGTCATCCTCCTCACCATTGTCCGTCTCTTTCTCCCTCCCTCCCTCTCATCACACAATCTAAATAAGGCTACCAGTTTCCCTGACTAATGACATAATACAGCATATTTTCATTTAGGCAAACATTATTAAATAACACGGAGTGTTTTTGCTTGATGAGACTTTTAAAATTTTTTTCAATTTTCCGAATAGTCAACTTAATATTTCGGTTAAATTGGTGTATGTAAATTCCGTGGGTTTCTTGTTCCATTTTCTTTCCTTTTTCACGAGTACTTTCGATTTGATTTTTCAAATCAGTTTCAAGTGGCGTTGGTCTTGCTGTCTTCATAACTATGTCTTTACTGTTGAGTTTTTTTTATAACGGCCAGTAATTTACAACTTTAAAAAAGAGTGTCTATAATATTGAGATGTTACATGCGAGCATGATTACGATCTAAGAGTGTGCAAGATTCAAAAGTTTGATTGCTTAACGGCTAAGAATTTGATTACATTAATTACTATGCTAGACACTTTAAAATGTTTTGACTAATTTCGTAATTCACATTATTGATTGTGGGATGTTTAGTTTTTATGAAGAAGGTTTCAAGAATTTTTAATCTTTTGATGTTGGTATCGTGGTGTATTATTTTAGTATTGTTAACTAGGATGTGTCTATATTGAGAAGGGGTCAGTCATGTTTTTAGGTGTTGACAAATGGAGCTAGTGTCGGAGATATGTAAGGTGAGTCTTCGAGAAAGTGTTGTGGTAGTAAAACCGCTATAACAATTAGTTTTATTATTATTGTTGGAGATACATTCTCCAATGGGGCATTGAAACTGATATATTACATTGGTTCTTCCTAATGTATTTTGGGTCTGAGAAGTGTTATTTTTAACTACGTGGTTCGATGTTTTCATTTTTTCAATCATAAATGATGAATCTTATTCTATTATCAGCATTGATGGGGATATGTAGCGATGTATTATATTTTTAAGAGCTTTTTCATCCAATTCAAAGTTCGGATGCATTTGGTTACAGTAGAATAGATGTATGTTGTGGGAATTATTTAGCTGATAATTATTAGCATTGTCTAAGTTTCTAATCATTAATTTTATTTGTTCGCCTACAATATAATTGGGAAATTAATTATTACTTAGGACTTGCTTAATGTTTTTTACTTCGTTAAGGAATATCCTTTTTGTTGCACTTAAACATTTCTAGTTTCCCACTTTATGGGTCGTCTAAAAATCTTAATACCTTAGTTCATTTTAAGATGTTCAATTCAACTATGAGAGTCCATCCGCTGATTTTAAGTTTCCAGAAATGATTAGGTAAATTTAGCCTGACGAAATCCTTTGTGGAATGAACAACAAACGTTTTTGTGTATCTTACTTACCATAAGTATACTTTCATGCTACTATCTTTTTATAGATATACGAGCATAGATAATAGTTAAATAAAGGGATTGTAGAATTTTAATCTTCGCATTTAGCCTGACGAATTTCTTTGTGTAATGAAACGTTTCAGTAGAGCTTACTTGCCATAAGTATATTTTCATGCAATTATCTCTTTATTGATTTATGAGCATAGATAATAGTTAAATGAAGGGATTGGAGCATGTTAATCTTCGCATTTAGCATAACAATTTTTTTTGTGTAATGAAACGTTTCTGTATAGCTTACTTGCCATAAGTATATTTTCATGCTACTATCTCTATATAGATATACGAGGATAGATAATAGTTAGATAAATGGATTGTAGAATGTTAATCTTCGCATTTAGCCTGACGAATTTCTTTGTGTAATGGAACGTTTCTGTATAGCTTACTTGCCATAAGTATATTTTCATGCTACTATCTCTATATAGATATATGAGCAGGGCTATGTATGCGCATAGATATGGACATCAGTTTCCATAAACAAGCGGACCACTTAGTAATATGATTATATTCTGGTTAACAAATCGATAGAAAGAAATCAAGAACAGCCAATGGCACAACATATTCTTTGGTGCAAAATAGAAAACAGATTTCTGAGATCATTCTTTCATTTCGCAAGAAATGGTTTATTCCCAAACAACTGATATTAGGTTTCATCCTTCTTTTTGTTAATCTATATTGGTGTTTTTGGAGAATTCCTTAAAGTCTTCATTCTATTGATGGACTTCCTTTCTGAATTTATTCCATGAAAGAAACTTTTTGTGGAATCAAATAAATCAACAAAATAAAAATAAAAAGACAAAAAAAATGAGTGTAGAAGATTTTAAGAATAAACTGGACGAATTCAGTAATGATGGTAAAAACACTGAATTTACAAGGACATTTTTGGGGTCTATCTGATGAGATATTCATCAGCATTTGATTTGTATATTTTAATTATATATTCTATTAGATTGTAGGTAAATATACATATATATATATATATATATATATATATATATATATATATATATATATATTATATATATATATATATACATATATATATATATATATATATATATATGTAAAAATAATAAAAATGGAATAAAGAATAAGCAATTCAACAACTAACAAAAATAAACTCAAAAACTCATGTTGTAAAGTTCTGCCTCTTCTTCATCTTCTTTTTCTCGGCCTTTTGGCTAAGATCAAAGTGTAGTATCTGTTCCGATGGATACTGCACGCCTATCCTGTGCAGTTCTAGGAGGTCCACCCTCCCAGGCTTCGCCTCCCCTCTTTGGGGAGGAGTAAGTTTATTGCTTACTGTCTGAGGCGCCCCTACCGGGGAATGCCGACGGGGCTGCCCATGCAATTTTTAAATGGCCAGAGTGCTCACCTCTCGAGCGCTGGCTTTTAACCCCACTTGCTCGACTCGATCTTGGGTCACATCTTACTTGTGCGAGTAAGATAAAACTGGCCTTGTGCCTAACTCCGCGAGGAGTAAATAAACATTCCTCGCGTCCCTACTCACCTTTTTGTTGTTCTCTGCACGTGACATTTTCTTCCAATCGCATTCTTTGTATAAATTTGAAAACTTTTCCGTTTTGAAATAAAGTTTACCAACCAAACGAAAATGGTCGTATCTTAACGACCGAAATATCTCGGCAGAACTTTACAACATGAGTTTTTGAGTTTATTTTTGTTAGTTGTTGAATTGCTTATTCTTTATTCCATTTTTATTTTTACATATTGTCTGAAACATTGTTTCTTTTTTCTCATATATATATATATATATATATATATATATATATATATATATATATATATATATATACTAGCACGGCTACAGTGATGTAGTAGTAGAAGCAATCGTCTACTAATGATCGATGATACTATGAAACTGCAGTAATGTGTAAATCTAAGTAAATTTTATTACCATATATTGTGGATATAGATCCATCTGATTTGATATTGAGAACTTGATTTGTCCAAGACCTGATGTATATATAGTCATCCGTAGACAAACTATATCTCAGCTCTTCAGTGTGGCTAGACATGGAAGGGCTTCAGAGATTGGCACCCGGTCGTTTTTTCGACTATCTGATTTTTATCGACTACGCTATAGTCACAAGCCATGAGAAAGTGAAATCTTAGTGTTTATATAAACAATATCAGCAACCATAAGAGCTCTATTCATTATTCTGAAGAGCTGTGGATTATCGCTAATGACACTTGGTAATTTCACTTCCCATTAAAGAGTGGGGTCCATATATATAGTCAGCCATAGACTGTTTCACTGTATCACAGTTCTTCATTGTAGCTAGACATACTTACAGTAAACGAAATACTAGGAGGTGCTGAAGAGCATGGTAAAGCCCTGGATGGACGAGATCGCCACCAAATGCCCCTACGTCTTACAGCAGGACTTTGTTCCTGCACACAAGGCCAAAACGACCCCGGCATTGTTGCTAAACAATGTTTCTCACCATTGATCGCCGGACTTATGGCCGCCATCCTCACCCGACTGCAACCCCTTGACTATTTCTTTTGGGGTGTGATCGAGGCGAAGACCAACAAGCACGCCAACAACATTGTCGATTCTTTGAAGGCTCCATCCTGGAGGCGTTCACTGCTATAAACAAGGAGATAGTCCCCAAATCATGTGATTCATTGAAAAATAATATAGTATGTAACTCTAACTGTTGCGTCTAGGCGTAATCACTTTCTAATGATCGGTGATACCATGAAACTGTAGTAATGTGTTTATCTAAGTAAATTTATTTATTATTTATATTGCTCATATAGCTCCATCTGATAGGATATCGAGTACTACATTTGTTCACAATCCACTGTCTTAATTCGGTTTATAGAGTTTTTTTTTGGTTATATGTGGGTGAAAGGACAAACGAAAAAACTAAGTAAATACAGGAATAAATCATCACAAAACGAAAGGTTTTACCGGTTCTGTTCGGATAAACGAACGTCTTCAGAAAATAAAGATTTCATAATTTATTGAATAACGGCAAAACATAGAAAAAAAGAAGAACGTACAACAGGATGTTTTTGTTTGGCATGTGTTTTACTATTTGAAAAAAAGAAAAGAATTATGCAGCGCGTGCGGCAAAGATGTTAAGATGGGTACCGGGGAGAAAGAAAAAAGAAAAGGAAAAGAAATAAAAACATGGATGAAATGCAATAAAAATGAGTCATACTTTAACCGTGATCAGAGTTTCTTATGCACTGGCGAGATACATTGCATTGTTTTTTTGCCAGATGTTTGCTTATGGAATAAGATCAGAGTGTAAAGTTTACGTTGGATGGTAGTGAGAGAAGTATTACAGCGCTTTCGATGCACTTGCGACGTGGGAGAGAGTATTCGGTCTTGAGGAAGGTGCAGTTTGTAAAATCAAAATTGTGGTTAAGTGTTTCTGTGTATGACTAGTGCGTTAGTGGGATTGTTGTGTTTGAGCTCCTGTTTATGTTCGTAAATACGGGATTTTATATTTCTGGCCGTTTCACCAATATAAAACATCAGACATTCGGCACATTTAATTTTATAATTGCCGGCTAGGGAAGAAGTGTGGTTAGGGGGTAGTTGGGGACGGGGTTTGCTGTTTAGTAAATCCATAAATCATTTAGAGGTTGATGTAATACTTTTTTGTTCTTTTTATAATTTAATTATTTTATGTTTTTAATAAATAGAAAAGGGGTCATATTTTAGACAATGATAAATGTACTTTAGAAGAGTTGATGAAACGGGGTGATTTATAATCGTCTCTTAAAATCTTGCTTCAATTAATATTCTTAGAATATAACAATTATACATTCAATGAAATCCTCACAATTTTCGTAACAAAATCAAAGAATAAACGAATTGCACGCAACACAGTTTACACAACAACGCTTGTTAAGAGGAAATGTGAATTGCCTTGAAAATTTTTTCATTAAAAATTGACCGGGCATAGCACAAAATCTTAAAGGAATCATCCACGTGGTGATCAGTGCAAATAAGACTGTTAACTTGAAAGATTTTAAGTCATCTTATATTTACTTTTGAAAACCATTGTTGTGTAAAGCCAAAGGAATTTTTTTTCTGATTCTTTCATAAAAATTATGATGATTTAATCGAATGTGTAAGGTAAATGTTTAATCATGACCGTGTAGAATCGTGAATGTTTTGAGGCATGTCCGTCCGTCCGTCCGGATTTTTCTCCGCAACCATCCATTGAATTTCTCTGAAATTTTGCATGAGGTTGTAACTTTGGTCAGGTTAGAAAGTGACATTCTCCGATTTTTGAAAAAAAATCTGGTTAGCCCCCCCCCCCCAGGGGGTCAAAAGGCCCCGAAATGGCAAAAAATGACATTTTTTGCCCCATAACTTTTCATCCATCCATTCAATTTCTCTGAAACTTAGCCAAAATGTGGAGGCAATTGTTCCTAATAGAAAATAAGTATCGCTAACCTTGGAAAATATCTGGTTCGCGCCCCCAAGGGGTCAAAAGCTCCCAAAATGGCAAAAAATTACCCTTTTCTCCCATAACGTTTGATCCATCCATTCAATTTTTCTGAAACTTGGCCAAAATGTAGAGGCAATTGTTCTATATATAAAATGAGCATCCTTGACCTCAGAAAAATTCTGGTTCGCGCCCCCAGGGGTCAAAGGGGGTCAAAAATTCCCCAAATTGCCCAAATGTGTTGCATTTTACACTCGCCACATCGAGTCACATACAGAGGGGGACCACGCACGCGCGGCTTGTTTATGTTATTGTTCTGTTGATGTTAATAATATATAAATTAACACTTTGTTCCTTTATAAAATAATGAAGAAAATTAAGAGGTAAAATATCTTACAGTTTTTATCAAGATTATAAATAAAAACTAATTTATACCCGCTCTTTGGGCGGTGTTGGTACACTACCTGGGTATGTCAATTTACATCTTTACCTAGTGTCCACCGCTTTATAGCTAGTACAAAGAAAAATATTTGTGAAATTTCGTGGAAAAAATATGCCACTTAGTATTTGCACGAGAGAGTAAGTAACTACGATGAATGGATTTACGTATGGTTTTTATTGGCAAAATAGCATTAGAAATAATTCGATTTGAACTAATATCGAATACCTTTTATGTCTACTTTTTTGCGGATTATAAAAAAAAGAGGTAAGTTACTTTAAAATAAGTATTTATGTAATGTTTTTAATATTATTATGTTTATTTCTTTAAATTTATAAAACATATATGCAGTTTTCAAAAAATCCTTTAGACTTACGTGAGATTCAAACTTCGGTAATTACATTGTAAAAACTACTGCCTTAGTAATGTGTACTCTGCCTATTCCTTATTTGTAAACTAATCACATGTTTATATTTGCATATAAAAAACTTCAAAAACACCATAACTTTTAATAGCATATAGACTATAGTAGTCGTGGGTGACCCAAAGGCTCCCTCTTCATAGACTACCACACCGAGGGGACGGTACCACTCCTTTCTGTGGATTGTTGCTCACCTTATAATGCTGCATGTTTAGCAAGGGGGCATCAAGTGTCATGTTTTTGAGTCTTTGGCATGATTCGACTAAGGATTGAACCCGGTCCTCCCAGCCCGTTGGCAAACACTCTCACCATAATGGCAAAATTCTAAAATATAAAATAAACTGAAATGTAAGTAATATTCCTATTAAACAATTTGAATGACGATGCCTTTTTATATTCAGATAAGAAAAATAGTAAAATCATCAGCCGCATTTCTGAATGCTGAAAGGTGATACGAGTGTGTGATGGCATTGAAGTCACTTACCTAGAGCTGAAAGACCATACTGTTTTGCATACTTGGTACGCCAGTTGCAATTTGGGGAAAACGCATGTGTGGGTTGTCGTGTATTGTATAACTAACAAGAGATGTGCATTCAAGTTCGAATGCACATGGAGGCTGTGAACTTTTCAGTGGTTGAGTGTGACTTTAACTGGTGTCGAAGTTAGAACGGAGGCAGATAGACAAGGGAGAGACAGACAGACAGACAGACAGACAGACAAATTAAGATTTCACGAGAAAAGGAAGCTTGTCACATTAGAAAGTCTTTCCAGCAAAGAAAGTAAACTCTAATTGCATTTCCTGCTGTGATTGACACCTTATTTCGTTGTTTCTTGTCCGAACATTCATCGGAATCTTATGGAATCGGTAAGTTCAAGTTGTTGTCTTGCACAAAAACGTCATCTCTTCTTCTTTTTCTTCTTCTTTTTCTAGTTTATTTAAGTTCTTTTTCTCTTGAAAGTTTGGCTCACATTTAAGTCTGTGTTTAGTTCCTGAACTGTCTCCGTCAGGTCTGCATCAACGGCGGCTTCCAACGCATTAGAATCAAATCAATTTGGGTGGGCTTCTCTTGATTTATCCTGCAGGCTGTAGTTCCCATTTCTGAACTGTGAAAAACCATCACCTGCATGTCATTTCAATCACCATAAATGGTTTGTGGGTCATTTCTTCTGTAGCACTTGCACTATTCCTGCTTATTCTTGTTCTTTGGGTGGCATTCTCCTGCAGGCTGTAGTCCCCGTTTCTGAATTGTAAAAAACATCTCCTGTATTTTATCTCAGGCCCTATGCTATGACCATACTTGTCTACAGCACTTGCATTATTCCTGTGTTTTTTCTTCTTCTTCTTCTTCTTCTTCTTCTCCTTCTTCTTCTTCTTCTTCTTCTTCTTCTTCTTCTTCTTTGTGTTGTTGTTCTTTTTTTCTTTGCAGGCTCTATTCTCCGTTTCTGCATTGTGAAAACCATCTCATGTATTTTACCTCAGTCACCATGCCATCACTATAGTTTTCTTCAATCCTTTTACTATTCCTGATTATTCTTCTTCTTCTTTTTCTTCTTCTTCTTCTTTTTCTTCTTCTTTTTCTTCTTTATTTTCTTCTTCTTTTTCTTCTTCTTCTTCTTCTTCTTCTTCTTCGTCCTATATTTTTTCTTCTTTTTCTTCGTCCTATTCTTTTTCTTCTTCTTCTTCTTCTTCGTCCACTTCTTCTTCTTCTTCTTCTTCGTCCACTTCTTCTTCTCCTTCTTCTTCGTCCACTTCTTCTTCTTCTTCTTCTTCTTCTTCTTCTTTTTCTTCTTCTTTTTCTTCTTCTTCTTCTTCTTCTTCTTCTTCTTCTTCGTCCACTTCTTCTTCTTCCACTTCTTCTTCTTCTTCTTCTTCTTCTTCTTCTTCTTCTTCTTCTTCTTCTTCTTCTTCTTCTTCTTCTTCTTCTTCTTCTTCTCGTTTTTTTTTTACCTAGCCGGGGTTATACATCTTCATTCGTTGTCTCCACAATTTTCTATCACTTGAACCTTAATTCTTCAATCCGAACTGTCACTTACCGTTTCCAATTCCTTTGAGGATTGCCCACTTTTTGTGCACCACTCTGTTAAAATTAATTTCCTTTGATCCTCTGCACATAACCGAAACAATTTAATTTTCGACTTCGGATAATTTCCCGTGTTCCATACCCAGGTTGTCGGTAATATCGTGCTTCTATCTGTTATTATGAGACAAAAATTAACTTTCCCAAACAAAGATTTATCTTTACCTTTATAAATTTAGGTATGCTTCTTTGTATATATATTTGTATGTATAGGATTCACCCACAAACTAATTAACCGATCATCATTCATTTTAGAACACGGCTGCTAAGTGTAAGGGGTGGTAATGTGGGCTAATTTAGTTTTATACAAAAGGAGTAAAAAGGGAGGTGGAAGCCCTTGTGAGAATTTAGATAACTCTAATGTTTTTGCAATAGGTATTAGATATCAATTAATAGATAGTCTCCACGTTTCATCTTCTTTGAAGTATTTTAAAGGGTATTTAGGGGTCATAATATGGGCATAATCTAATGTTTGAAAATTCAAATATTTCAGATTTTTATTGAATTTAATCCATAGTCATTAGACACTAATAAAATCAAGATTCCCTGAATTTCAATTACTTCTTAAGCCCCTTTAAGCTAAAGCTTTAAATTTGAGAAATTTTCTAGAATCAAATTGATGTAATAGATTTTGATCAAAATTGGAATAAGGATTCTAGATGTACAAGATCTATTAGGGCCTTCCTAAAGATAAAGGTTTGATTTCGACACTCAAAAAAAGACAAATGCAAATATGTAAAAATATTTCTCCCACGTAAGTCTTTATCTCTTTAATTTCTTTTTCTGGGATAGAAAAGTCTCAGAAGACTATCATGGATGCTGTGCTCTTATTAGATAATAACGCCTGGGAGAGGAGGGGCGGAAAGAAGCAAAGCTCATTGAAACTAACATCATAAATGTTACACCGGCCGTTCTTACACAGGAGAAACTGCACCGGTTGTCACTATAAATAGTGCGAGTCACCAGAGACACAGGGAAGACAAAGCACAGTCTTGTAACTGTCTAGCCAAGTGCTAGTCACTTTCTTACTTTGTTAATACACTTGTTAAACCAACCCTCGACTTGACTTCCTTTATTTATTATTTACTGTTGGACAACTTCACAACAATAAATATAGTATATATTTTCTAATCTCTCTTTCACCCTCTCTCTCTCCATCTATCTTTATTCCCCTCTCTCTCCCTCATCCTTCCTCTCTTTCTTTCTCTCTCCCTTTCTTTTCCTCTCACACTCTCTTTCTATCTATCTGTTTCTAATAACGTCCGGGAAGGGATTGGGGATAACAAATGACAAAACCGTGATTGGTCAAACAGAGACATCATAAATATAGTATACATGTTCTATTCTCTCCCTCCCCCTCTCACCCCCTCTCTCTCTCTAAATCTCCTTTTCCATCTATCTTTCTGTCTGTCTCTCTCGCTCTCTATCTTTCTCTCCCTTCTCTCGCCATCTGTCTGTCCCTCTCTATCTCCTCTCTCTTTCTTTCTCTTCTTTTTATGTCTTTTACGATCCATTATTGTCAGTTCAAGAAGAGGTTTTACCAAGTCATTAAAATGTCATTCCTACCGTTCCTTTCTTGTTTATTTCTCTAATCATTTCACACTGTCAGTTGAGAATAAATACTAGAACTTTCGCAAGAGGAATCATCTAACTCCTTGCCGATTCTGTGTTACCATTCGCCCACGCATAGAGTATTGTTGTCACATCTGTGCTGGTGCACCAACCACTAGCCTCTCCATCTTCGACAAGATGCAAAATAAGTATTTCTAACCTAATAGGTGACACACTGTCTGTCAAACTCCAGCCCCTGTCACATCGCTGCAGCGTTGTATCCTTGTGCTAGCTTTACAAGTACTTCCGTAAAATGTCCTCTGATAAACGAAAGTATCTCCAACCCACCCGACAAGCAGCAACATCCCACCCCTTCACTGTAGATGGCCCTAGATGACGGAAGATTATCTACTCTGATAGCTTGTTTTCGTCGGACCACATGCCTCTGAAATTCCCTTTCTGCTCTCTGCTTCCCCGACCGT
The DNA here is from genome assembly GCA_963556195.1 of Sepiola atlantica. Classification (NCBI taxonomy): domain Eukaryota; kingdom Metazoa; phylum Mollusca; class Cephalopoda; order Sepiida; family Sepiolidae; genus Sepiola; species Sepiola atlantica. The sequence continues at coordinate 33,423,705 of OY744542.1, forward strand.
ACGAACATGCAGAAATTTAAATGTAATGTGAACAACCATCTCGCTGCCCTACTCCCCATTCTGATTGCCATCCTATAAATCTGGTATCTATCATAGTAGCCTCTTATGCTTCAGTGGTGATATGCCTGTTTTAGGCGAAAAAAATTTGTTGAAATAAATAAATAAATAATAGTGTTGTTTTTAGTCATGAACATGGTGTGAATTCTGCTTATATTTTACATATATTTCATTGAAATATATCCCACCGATACCAAGTTTCTGATAAACACAAGTGAAGGCATCCTTTCCTCCAATCTAAAGCTGCACACTCACCTGGACATAGAACATAGATGGCAGAGCAAACATAGACAACTGAAAAGACTTTGCTCTGAATCTTGCATGTGCCTAGGTCTAATAATACACAGAATGTGTAATGTGAGTGTTAAAGATAGGCTTACATCTATTGACATCAAAGGAAACTTAAATCTAGACACTATAGGAAGATGTGTGCAGAAAAGAAGACTTGAATGGTATGGTCAAATTGAAAGAATGGATGAGAGTTCTTGGGTTAGTAGATGTAAAACAGTTGAAGTAGCAGGGTCGGTGCACATGGGAGGGCCTAAGAGAAAACATGGGATGAAGTGATAAGAATGGACCTGAGAGAAAGAGGGATCAATAAAGACCTGGTTGTAGATAGGTTAGTTTGGAAGTCAATTTCTGGGAGCCATCCAACACATGCTAGCATGTAAAACGGATGTTAAGCCGATGATGCTGATGATGACGACGACGATGATGACGGTGATAATGGTGATGATGATGATGATGATGATGATGATGATGATGATGATGATGATGATGATGATGATGATGACGACGACGATGACGATGACGCTGCTGCTGCTGCTGCTGCTGACGATGATGATGATGATGATGATGACCGCGATGGATGGGTTAGTTTGAAATAGTGTTTATTGTCGTGTACAAAATGTTTGTTTGCCTAACAAAAATATTAGTTTCATTAACTACAATGTATTTTAAAAATAAAGTTTTACGTTCTTCAGGAAATTAACTTCATCTTGCCTTCCAAAAACGTCAACTTAATTTACAAAATAAAGTAAAAAAAAACAAAAACATTTGAACTTTTATTTTATTTTAGATTTCATTTTGTTTTACCGCAGAAACTTAAGCGAATCAGACTTGTGAAATTTCAATCAATTTTCACTTTTTCTTTTCTTTGTTTTTTTTTTCAAAAATGTCTTTTAATCTTGTTTTGTGTTTGCCTTGTTGATTAGAAATGGAAAAGGTATAATTTGAAAATGTGTATTTATGAACACCATTGAATGATTGATTTGCTGTCAGAGTCTATCGATCAATAAAACAGTTACGGCTTTCTGGGATTTTAAATTTATTTCTACGACAGCATTTGTTCGTCGGTCAGTTAATCAGTTTGTCTGTCACACTTCAGTTAATCAGTTTGTCTGTCACACTTCAGTTAATCGGTTTGTCTGTCACACTTCAGTTCGAAAGAGCATTTTTATTACTAAGTGCACACATTTAATGGACCCCCACTGATTTTAGATGTGGTCAAGAATTTCGATAAGATGATGCCTCCATATTTTTTGGTCTGTCACGCTTGAGTTTGAAATAGTATCTTCATTGGTCTGTCATAGTTAAGTCTAAAATAGCATCTTCATGGGTCTCTCATCGTTAACTTTCAAATAGAATCCTCATTCGTCTGTCACACATAAGTTTGAAATAGTATCTTCATTGGTCTGTCATGGTTAACTCTAAAATAGTATCTACATTGGTCTGTCATGGTTAACTCTAAAATAGCATCTTCATTGGTCTGTCATGGTTAACTCTAAAATAGCATCTTCATTGGTCTGTCATGGTTAACTCTAAAATAGCATCTTCATTGGTCTGTCATGGTTAACTCTAAAATAGCATCTTCATTGGTCTGTCATGGTTAACTCTAAAATAGCATCTTCATTGGTCTGTCATGGTTAACTCTAAAATAGCATCTTCATTGGTCTGTCATGGTTAACTCTAAAATAGCATCTTCATTGGTCTGTCATGGTTAACTCTAAAATAGCATCTTCATTCGTCTGTCGCACTTAAGTTTGAAATAGTATCTTCATTGGTCTGTCATGGTCAACTCTAAAATAGCATCTTCATTGGTCTGTCATGGTTAACTCTAAAATAGCATCTTCATTCGTCTGTCGCACTTAAGTTTGACATAGTATCTTCATTGGTCTGTCATGGTTAACTCTAAAATAGTATTTACATTGGTCTGTCATAGTTAACTCTAAAATAGCATCTTCGTCGCACTATAGTTTGAAATAGCATCTTCATTGGTCTGTCGCACTTAAGTTTGAAATAGTATCTTCATTGGTCTGGCATGGTTAACTCTAAAATAGCATCTTCATTCGTCTGTCGCACTTAAGTTTGAAATAGTATCTTCATTGGTCTGTCATGGTCAACTCTAAAATAGCATCTTCATTGGTCTGTCATGGTTAACTCTAAAATAGCATCTTCATTCGTCTGTCGCACTTAAGTTTGACATAGTATCTTCATTGGTCTGTCATGGTTAACTCTAAAATAGTATTTACATTGGTCTGTCATAGTTAACTCTAAAATAGCATCTTCGTCGCACTATAGTTTGAAATAGCATCTTCATTGGTCTGTCGCACTTAAGTTTGAAATAGTATCTTCATTGGTCTGGCATGGTTAACTCTAAAATAGCATCTTCATTGGTCTGTCAGGGTTAACTTTAAAATAGCATCCTCTTTAGTGTGCAAAACTTAAAGAGTTAGACTTAATGGATTTGGGGTTGGTATGTCTAAAAACAGGGAAAACTTTTTGATATAGCAAATATTTCAAATAAATGTGTGATTTTCTCATAAAAGAAAAGCTTCCTTAAACCATTATATTCTTGTTACAATTTTACCTTTCCTATAGACTACACTAACTCGGAAAAAAGCAAAAGAACAAAAAATCCCAAGTGTGCGTTGGGAAAATCATCACCATCCTCATAATAATAGACACCATTACAATCATCATTTAATTACTGTCATTATTATTAATTCTAAGAGTGCTAGTATTGTTATACGTCTAGTAGCTTTAATCTGAACCACACGTGTGGATAGCAGAGCTGTCATCTTATATCACTGGAAGATGTTCTTGAAGAAGATCCCACACTGCCCACCAGGCTCCAGCCTATGCCCCATCACCGCAATGGTGCATCCCTGTGCTTGTTTTACAAGTATTTCAATGGAATGTGCTCCAACGAACTTGCTGCTCTGGTGTGTAAATACACCCGACCAACCCGACAATCAGCTAAATCCAACCCCTTCAATATAGAGGTCCAAGATTTCGGAGGGCTTTCGATCCTTATGGTTTCTTTCTTCAAACTGCTAGCCTTTGGAATTCCCTTACTGATCCTTGTTTCCCTGACTGTACCAGTAGTTTTTACGCCGCCCAATAAACCGGTATTGTCCGGACCTTCGGGTCTGGATTCATGCCGGTCTATCGGTTGTCCGTCCTGTGCAGTTCTAGGAGGTGCACCCTCCCAAGCTTTGCCTTCTCACCCTTTGAGAGGGGGGGGGTAGTTTATTGCTAATCGCCTGAAGCGCCCCTACCGGGGAATGCCGACGGGACTGCCCAGGCAATTTTTAAATAACTAGAGTGCTCAAATTCTTGATCGCTGTTTTTTTCCCACTTTCCCGACCTTGTGTCACATGTTACCTTGTGGAAGGAAGATAAATAAAACCAGTTGCAATGTGCCTTTTTTCGGGTGAATAAAAGTAAAATAAAAAAATAAAAATTTTAAATGATGAAGATGAATCAAACGTGCCATATATATTATGTATCCTTTCAGCAATTTCCCTGGTCAGGTTAATTTTGTATAAGTGACTCTTAGAAACTTTCTTTCAACAATTCCATTTTAGGTTGGTTATGATGACAGGGGCCCGAGGGCTTACATACAACACCATTGCTCAATACCAACTTCTACTTAAGAAAATGCCCTTTCCCCTCACATATGATCTAGATCAAGCAATCGGAGCCTCTGGTATCTCCCACACCAGTATTTATGTAATTTTGTTTCAAGTAAAACATATATTCTGTGACAACAGAGATAAGCTTACAGATGAACATACAGTCGATAGATACACTTCATTATTGAGGAGATGTTTTACTTCTATATCTTCCTCTCTTTGACATTCTCTAAGAACTAATCAGAAAGTTGCTGCAAAGAAATCCGAACATCCACACTGAATGAAAAGTTCCATATACCGTTTTCAAAGAATGTTTGCCTTCTTTGAGACACTCCTTCCAATCATCTTCAGAATGATGGTGGCGCTTTCATCCTAACATTTCGATTCATTGATATTTTGAATGCAAATCTCCACCTTTGTGTTGAGTTCATTTGCAAAAAAAAAGGTGAGTTCACATCTCACATACTTAACTTTCATTTTGACTTATTTTTCTTTTACGCATATATTTAGTTTCCTTCGAGTTAGCTTGGTAATTCATTAACTTTCTATAGCACTAACTTGTTTCCACAGACAAAAAAGAGGAATTCGTTGTTTTGGTTATGTGTGTATTTCCATTCTTTCATGATTTTCCAATGGATAGCACTGTCTACTCAAGAAGGAATTTATATATATATATACTATAAATTAAAAAAAAGAAGATATTTAAGTGTTTTTCACCTACAGACGACGTCGTTTCGGGCTCTCTTACCTTCATCAGTGTAGGAGTGACGGTTGCAGGCGGTCACATGGGATCGAACGCAGTTCGTAGATTCAGATTAGAATCACGAGACAAACGATATATATATAAACAACATTTTGCTGTATTCCAAAGACCAAGATTTTATTCATCTCACCAATAATTTTTTCAAAACAAAAAACCTTTAGTACAATTACGGATATATAATTTAATATTTATTTATGAATATTATTTATACATATATATATATATATATATATATATATATATATATATATATATATATATATATATATATATATATATATAATTTATTTAGATACTGTATATTACATATTTCAGCAATGTACCGCGCTTTCATCCAAAAGGGCAGATTTAGACATCTTTAATAAATCTCTGTGCCCAGTGGAATCATCGGCAAGCTGAAACGATTGTAGTCACGGCCTGATAGGGAATGGCGTCAACAATGACAGAAAACGCCATTCCCTATCGGGCCGTGACTACAATCGTTTCAGCTTGCCGATGATTCCACTGGGCACAGAGATTTACTAAAGATGTCTAAATCTGCCCTTTTGGATGAAAGCGCGGTACATTGCTGAAATATGTAATATACAGTATCTAAATAAATTATATTAGCTCTCTTATATGATCGAGCACTTTATTTGATTTCTTTTCATATACAACTTGACACACTATATATATATATATATATATATATATATATATATATATATATATATATATTTATCAAAGGTAAAAAAAGAGAGAGAAAAAGGGGAAAGACATTCTTAACGTACACCCATAAGCTCCAAATTGTGTGTGTACTCTTTTTGTTTGCAAATAGACGGTTGTCCTAAGTTGATAGAAACCGCTTCGAGTATTTTTAATCAATATATATATATATATATATATATATATATATATATATATATATATATATATATATATTGTGTATTTAGGCAGCATTTTTTCATTTAAGCAAATATTGTTAAAAATAACAGAATTCTTCTGATTAATTATACCTTTTTTACTTTTTCAATTTTTCTAATGATCTTTTTTGTGTTAAAAATGAACAAAATGAATGTATATATATATATATATATATATATATATATATATATATATAATGATAATATTTATAAATAAATATAAAATTATATTTACCTACAGACGACGTTGTTTTGAGTTTTTTGCTCTCATCAGTGTAGGGAAATGATAATTTCAGACGGTCATAAGGCGCGAACCCGGTTCACAGAACCACCGTTGACTCCGCACGATTTCACCCTATCCTCACGGCCATAGAAAATTACCATGTGATACAAAGAATTTAAGTTATATTTATGCCAATTACAGCGTAAACATCAAGACAGACTAGAGGACTCAACGAACTTACTTGGGGCCTTCTTTTGTATCTTAAGTGAATGTCTATTTTAAATATTTTCTAACAGTGCTCAACTTTAATTTTCTTAAAGGGGCATTAATAATAATAATATTTATAAATCAATATTAAATTATATTTGCGTACAGGTGACGTCGTTTCGAGCTTTTTGTTCTCATCAGTTTAGGGAAGGAATAATTTCAGACGGTCATTAAGTGCGAACCCGGTTCATAAAGCCACCTTTGACTTGACTCTGCATATATAAATATATTGTTTATTTATTTATTTATTTTTATAGATAAAATAGTTATCCACGAACACTAGTTTCGCTGTTACTGCAGTTCATCAGCATGGCTGACTATGACAAGATTCAAACGCTTGATTACTGAAATATATATATATATATACTTTCTTCTTTTGTCTTATGGAGCATATATATATATATATATATATATATATATATATATATATATATATATATATAATAAGGAGAGGTAGTTTGCTTGAAGCATTGTGTGTAATACGTATATAGGGGAGTATTAGAAAGCTATCACAATGCAAGAAATGGAAATATGTCGGCGTTGAGAAGTAAGATAAAAACAAGTGATTTTAATTATATATTTTTTCAAAAACTTTTTTAATAATTTTTTTTTTTAATTAAAAAAAAAAATATTTTCCATATGTATCACGAACATTAGTCAAATCATGTTCAGGTGACAAAAATAAATGGACAAAATAGCTGGAGAGAAGAAGAGGATTTCAAAAGCAGCCGAGAATGTGCACGCAAAGTCATTTAGACATGAAAAGAACTAACGAACGCAGTTCCAAGGGAGACGTTAACAATTTAAATTTCAGGACGCAAGAATTAGAGTCACAAAATGAATTGTAGTATGTTAGAATTAAAATTTTAAAATGTTTAACGTAATACAATTCATCCTGTGACACTAATTCTGGCAGGTTAGATTGCATCAGTGAGGTCGTTTATGAAAATCAAGAATAATAAAAAAGGTCAAAGGATCAACCGCTGGTGTACACCCGCATTAATGTCATGTTGTTTGCATGTACAGCCATCGAGGACAACCTGGATCTTTCTTTTGGCTAGGAAGGATCTGATTATATTAAATATTTATCCAGTAATACCGTACGAATTAATTTTCCTGAGAAGACCTTCATGCCAGACCTTGTCAAAGGTTTTAGATATATCAAACGCTACCGCCCTAAATGTTGCATCATCCGAGTTTGTTTGGAAGCTAATCATGATCTGATAGCAAAGGCTTTGTCAAAGGCTTTGGTTATATCAAACGCTACCACCAGGAGAATAAGCGAATGACGTAAATAAATAAATGACGTAAATAAAAAGAAAGGGAAAACACTAAAGTAGTAGTAGTCGTAGTAGTAGCAGCAGATTTTCTTCCTCTGTTCGTTAATTTGGTTAATTTGTCATTTTCCACCTAAAATGGCGGACAACTCTGACGTCAATGAACCGTCTGATATTTTCCGACCTCACAAACGAGTAAGTAAACCCAAATAAATTGTTTTTAACTAATTTCAAATTTACCTTCAATTATTTTAAAGGAAATACAGTTGGGAAATTAGTCTAAAACAACTTATTTGGGTTTACTTACTTATTTGTGAGGTCGAAAAAATAGCAGACGGTTCATTGACGCCAGAGTTGTTCGCCATTTTAGGTGGGAAACGACATATTTACTGTTAATTCTTTTTAACCTGGGTGCTAAAAGGAAAAATAATAATGGTAACGACAAGATTTTCCCTTCTTTTTGAATTCCGTTTTCTTCGGAGCAGAATGAACGCCGGTGAAAACCTAAACATGATCGATCCCTTCTGATTAATGATTTGGAAAAAAATCTTTACCATGAACAGAATTTCTTTATTACAAGTATTTATTTTATAATTGAAAATGTAAGAAGGTTTGGTGCTTATCCAGTTTAGCGGGTACTTAAAAAAAAAAACAAAAAAAAAACTGAGGAATATCTGTTTGATGTACGTACCTGTCATGGACTGAATATATCCTATACCAAAAAGCACGTAAATTAATCAAGTATTTTTTTTTTTATAAAAGAAAATTAAATTTTAGCGATGTACAAAGAGGAAGTCCAAATATGACAACCATTTTGATTTTTTCAAAGGGGGATAAGCGTAATTCATTTACGGTTATTTCCCTTTGAATAATCCCCAAAATGGTAATCATATTTGCACTGCGTCTTCGTAAATCGCTAAGATTTAATTTTCTTTTATACAAAAAAAAAACTACTTGATTAATTTACGTGATTATTTGGTATAGGATATATTCAGCCCGTGACAGGTACGTACATCAAACAGATATTCCTCAGTTTGTTTTTCTTTTTTTTTTTCGAAAGTACCCGCTAAACTGAATAAGTACAGAAGGTTTTTTTTTTTATCAGATACTTAAATGAATTCGTCTGTTTTTTAGAACTTTGTCACCTTTAATAAAATATGTTATTGAAAAAAAAAAGAGGACCAATTCGGTTGATTATTTGTTTTAAAAATATCTTAACAAAATCTACTATTTCATGATAATGCCAGTATACTGAAATCATATGCCCTTAATAGGGTTAAGATGAAAATTCATATACACTAAATGTACAAAAGCAAGGAAATTCCCAACTTTTTACACTTTTATTGTAATTAATTAACGGTATGACTACATATCAACCAAACCATTTCATTATCACATCACTGCAGTATACATCTCTATGCATGAGTGGATGAAGTGTGTGAGGTGCGCTGAAGAAAAATTCCTACCAGTAAAATACATAGCCCTGTTGTGCTCGCATACCCTTAATGACAATAAAAGTGTAACAATTTGGGAATTTCCTTGCTTTTGTACATTTAGTGTATATGAATTTTCATCTTAACCCTGTTAAGGGCATATGATTTCAGTATACTGGCATTTATCATGTAATGTCACTACTTTTGTAAAGGCTATGCCTCAATACAATGGTAATTTTTAAGGTTTTTTGGAATTTTCTGGAAAACTAAGGTATATGGTAACCTGAAATTAAAATGCCATCAACTAGACGCTAGAACCTCTATCTCTGCCAAAAATCAGCTGAATCCATCAAATAGTTGATGAGATACAGGATGGCACATATGTACGTACGTACACACGGATAACACAAAATCATGCCTGCCCTTTCTGGATCTCTGGGTTGCCTTGACTAATGATGCTGAAATTCTACACACTTATAGAACCTATCAAAAAAAAATTTTGTGCAAAGTTTTAACTAATTTGGTCTATTGGTTTTTGAGTTATGATTGATCAAAGAAATGAGATTTCTAGCATAGGCCGTTTTTGAAGTCTATTAAGGGATAGAGCGCTCTAGCGCCTCCCTTGATTACAGCATATTTTATTAAAAATAAAAAAAGTTCTGAGAGACAGATGTCTGGGTTTTCACCGGCGTTCCTTCTTGCTCTGCCGAAAGCGGAACTCAAAAAGAAAGGAAAATCTTGTCATTAACCAATAATTTTTTTTTTTTTTTGTAATCTGAAGAATTAGATTATTTGATCCCCTCTTCTTGTATATTTTCTTCTCGGTAATTATGGTCATTTCGCCAATATCTTTTTTTTTTTTTTAACATAGTTCACCCCAAACAAGGCATGCCGCCACTGTAGACGTAAGGGGCTACTGAGAAAATAAAAGGGGAGAAGGAAGGGGGAGGGGGTCAACCTAACTTGGGATCTGTGCAGCGAGATGTCTGTTTACATTAGTTTTAAATTTCTGCATGTCTGTTCTGTCGGGGAAACAGGGGGCAGGGAGAGAGTTCCAGAGGCCAGCAGTACGGAAAGAAGCTATTTGAATGAGATTTAGTTGATTGTCGAGTTGGTCCAGTGAATTTACGTCGAGGGGGCACCAGAGTAGCCAATTCATCGGAGCATAATCCATTGAAGTATTTGTAAAACAAGCACAAGGATGCTACATTGCAGCGATGGGACAGAGGCTGAAGCTTGGTTGACAGTGAGGGTCCTATTAGGTTGGCGATTCTTTTTTGGACCTTGTCAAGGAGGGAGAGACTAGTAGATGATGCACCAGCCCAGATGTGACAACAATACTCCATGCATGGGCGGATGGTGGCTTTGTAGAGATACAGGATAATGTCAGGTGTGAGGAGTTTACTAGCACGGTAGAGGGAGCCAACGTTCTTTGCGGCAGCCTTGGCAATGTCTTCAATGTATTTGTTCCAATTCATGTTACCTGTGAAGGATAGGCCGAGGAGTTTGAATGATGAACTCTCAGGTAGGGTGTTATTTGCCATGACAATCGGTTGTTGAAAAAGTTTCCTTGTAGTTATTGAAGGAAAGGAGCTTTGTCTTTGTGGCATTAAAAGTTACCAACCATTTATGACCCCAATCCACTACAGCCTGGAGGTCATTTTCTAAAGATTCAGCCATTGCCTCGGATATGATCGCGTCTGTTTTACCAACATGGCGAGAGTAAAGTGTGGTGTCGTCAGCAAATAAACCAATCTCAGACTCTACGTCATCAGGGAGATCGTTTATGAAGATCAGGAACAGTAAAGGTCCAAGGATAGATCCCTGGGTTACTTATTATATTGACCACTTCAATAAGATTGGCGAAATATGAATGTCAGAATGTTCTACCTACAAGATATCTATTGAAATTTACACGAGTAATGATGAAAGAAAACCACTTTTTCCAAAATGACACTATGTTGCCGAACACGTGCCGAGACTGATCGAACCAATTAGTTGACGATACTTATTTCACAAGTAATTCAATTATCTAATTTAATTCATCTCGAGGACAACGCGCGATTTCAAGAGGAAGACAGGAGAGATAACCACGCTTGACTGATTAAAGAAATAATGAACATTGAATGAATTATTCATAGTCCCATTCTTCGCGAGGCAATCGAAGTACTTAGAAAAACCGGAAGTTTCCAAAAACAAATTACTCTGATTGAGAGATCTACAATTGACACTCAACTGGAATGCTACAGAAATCTACTAAAGTCGTTATGTCCCTATTTACATGCCTCACCACGAGGGCAGAGTTAGACACAAGGTATGTGGAGAAAATCCAGCTCCCCAAAAAGATTCACTCTGGATTGGAACAAAAATAAAAATTAGATTATAAAACTAAAAATTACTAATTATAAGTTAATTGTTACTTTTTAATTTAAAAAAAAAATTAAAAAATTATTATCTTTTTTATTCAAAATTTACATCTTTAGCTGCTATATTTTAAGGAAAAGTTTTATTGTCTTTACTTTTCCAAGTGTAATAACTTGTTCTTTACTTTTCTAGGTTTATTAATTTAAGCATATTTCTTTACATGCGTCCTCATTTTTCCCTGTAATATATATATATATATATATATATATATATATATATATATATATATATATATAGCAATAATGCTATATAATATATGAATATATAGTCATCCAGATACAGACTGTTTCGCAGTATAACAGCTCTTCAGTGCGGCTAGACCAGTCAGTGCCTCAAGCCGAGATTGAAACTCAACCGTCAAGCTGACAGTCGGTGCCTCTTCCCCTCTATATATACATATGAATGTAGATACATATATATATATATATATATGAGAGAGAGATATATACAAGATCCACAGGGCTCTAGACGTTCGTCTAAGAGACGCCATCGCCACAAGCCATGAAGAAGGCAATTTAACTGTTTATATAAACAACATTAATTACAGAAGAGTGCCTTATTCGTTTTTATGAAGAGCTTTTCATTATTGCTAATGACAGATGTTGTTTACCCTTATCACAGTGCTAAACCCACGAAGTGTGAGGACATATATGTAGTTATCTACGAACAGACTTTTTCGCTGTATCACAGCTCCTCGGTGTGGCTAGACAGGGGAGTGCTTCAGATTGAGATTGCAATTTGGTCGTTTTTTCACAGTTCAAGCTTCGATCCGCTGTGTCATTCTCACAAGTCACGAGGAAGGCAACTCTCTCTGTTTTTATAAACAATATCTACTGCCGACTAGTGCTATATTCGTATTTATGAAGAGCTTTGCATCATCGCTAATAGCAGCTGGTTATTTATCCTACTTATCTGCTCAATCCACAAGGAACACACACACACACACACACCTGTGTGTACTTATGCGAATTTGAAACATAACAAATTAGAAATTGTTTGAAACGTATAACTTCTCAATTCTCAAAAATCATTTTCTAAATATAATTATAATACATTGAAAGAAAAAAAACGGAAAACTTTTGAATAAAGTAATTTTTAAAAAAATGAGCCGAGTAGAAATGAGATCATGGCGTTTTTTTTTTCTTTTTTCCTCTGTGAAATTGACAAGGCGACATTCCCAAAAAGTGTCTTTTGTCTCATTTTGTTGCACTTTTATTTAAATTTTTTCTTTTTAAAGATATTTTTCAAAATGCCATTTTTGAACTTAACTTTGTTAAATTTATTCAAAAATTTTTGCACAGTTTTTCAAATCTTGTTCAATTTAAAGTTTGATATTCATTATTGGTTTATCTGTTGTGATTTTTTGAACAACTCAGTTTTTGTTTATACTGTTTTTATTCCTTTTTTAATATTTCTCGATTGGAAGCCATTGCCAAAACTTTTAGGTTGAGGACTTGTTCTTAGCTGCGATTGAGAGACACTTTCAGTTAGTGGTCTGTTATGCTCAAGTTTGAAATAGCATTTTTGACGGTCTGTTAGGATTTGGTTTGAAGTAACATTTTCGTTGATCTGTTATGTTTAGGTTTGAAATAGCATTTTCGTTGATCTGTTATGTATAGGTTTGAAATAGCATTTTCGTTGATCTGTTATGTTTAGGTTTGAAATAGCATTTTCGTTGATCTGTTACGGTTAGGTTTGAAATAGCATTTTTGTTGATCTGTTACGTTTAGGTTTGAAATAGCATTTTTGTTGATCTGTTACGTTTAGGTTTGAAATAGCATTTTCGTTGATCTGTTACGTTTAGGTTTGAATTAGCATTTTCGAATATATTTGCTCTAACACTAATAAGAATGTGAGCCCCTATTTCCTTGCCTCGCCACGATGGCAGAGTTACACAAAATTTCCTGTGTCTAGAAGAATTTTTCCTTCACTGACTGAGAACAGAAAAAGTGAAGTGTAGTATCAGAACAGATACTACACTTTGCGTCTAGCCAAAAGGCCAAAGAGTATCCTCAGTCTGTTATGCTTTGGTTTGAAATAGCATTTTCAGTTGGTCCGTTATTTATTTTTTATATGTCTCTTTGGTCAGATCTACCTTTCATCTTTCTTTACAATTCAACCTGCCTGTGAACCACATTACCATGGGACTGCTTCCTTGTATTTCTTTATGGACATCGCTCCAGACAAGGCATGAAGCCACTTGCTGTAAGGAGCTAACAAGAATGAAAGATGAATATTGCAAAGACAGAAGATGCCTATTGACCTTAGTCTTGAAAAGACTAAGACTATAGGTAGGAGGAAAATAGTCAACAGGAAGAGTGTTCTACAAGCCTGCAGTTATTGGGAAGAAGCTGTATTACAATGAGGTATCAACACAGCGAATTGATGGAGAACACTAGACCAACGAGTCAAACGAGCTGGAACAGAAGAGGCAGAGAATAGATCAGACAATTCTGAAGAACACATAATAGTATTTATAGAAAATACTGAGACTAGCAACATCACGTCTGTGAGAGAGAGAGAGGGTGCAGAGAAGATAAAATCCAATGTCAGCAAATACTTATCATAAACGGTAATAGGTAACTTTGTTCAATTTAACTCTTAAAGAAAAAGAATCATTGCACAGATTTATTAAACAAAAACCAAGAAGTTATAGCTAAATGCAGACACATAAACAAAACATTTGCTTTGCTATTTAAAACCAGATCTTTGCTATTTAAAACCAGATCAAGTAAATATAGTTATTAGTGTTAGAGTTTTCTCGCTTAGGTCATCATCATCATCATCATCATCATCATCATCATCATCATCATCATCATCATCATCATCATCAGGGTCTTTTTGTTTCACTTCTGGTGGAGGAGCCTCTCCCTGGTTTCTTTCCACCTTGTTTTATCCCTGGCTAGGCATGGCTAAGTAGTTCCTAGTTGGCTATCACTTTGTCCTTCCACCTGGTTTTTGGCCTTTCTCTAGGTATTTTCCATTGTCTCAGGGCCAATTTTGTCACTTTATATGTCCACCTGTTGTCTGTACATCTCGAAAGGTGACCTGCCCATCTATGTTTTGCTGTTCATATGGTGTTGATGATGTCATTTACTCCAGTTTTCTGTCTGATCCAAGTGTTTCTTTTTATATCATGTAAACTAATGCCAAGCATAATGCGTTCTTTTTTGCATTTCATCACTTCAAATAAAACAAAGATTTTTTTAACCATTTTATTGTTTATTATAGCTCTTTGGGCAGATCTCCTTTTCAAACCGATCTTCTTAATTCAACCTGTCCGTGAAAACTCATTACTACGGGATTGCTTCCCTGCAGACTACAACATGGTCATCTTTAAATCCAATATAAACAAATACTAATTATAAACCGTCCTCATAAGTAATCAATTTTGTTCATTCCATTCATCATTATCAATCCTCTCATAATATTCTTTATCGTTCAACTGACAATCCATCAATCTCATTAACCCTTATTCCCGAGTCGCTTTTTGCCTTTATATATGGTGATTGATTAGTAAAAAAAACTTTTAAAAAACCATTGCAATATTAACATACAGATCGTTTCTATTAAATATCTCATCCGATAGTTCCCCAAAAATGCTCTCCTTGTACTGATCTCCCTTTTTAAACCAATCTTCTAGATTTAAAATCATTGTATAGAATATTTATACTATTAATACAGTATCAATATACAGATCAAATTTTGTTAAATATTTCATCCGATAGACCCCAAAATGCCCTTTTAATTGCTTCGTTTACCATTATTTCACAATTTATCTAATTTCATCTTAAATGTTTTGACTCTATCACCTACGATCGCACAGAAACCCCTATGTCTTCCAGCAGAACTCTGCTCCTGCACACAAGACCAGGATGATCAAGGCGTTGCTGCTCAACAATGCCCCTCACCACTGATCACCAGACTTGTGGCCTCCCTCCTTACCCGACTGTAATCCCTTTAACTATTTCTTCTGGTACATGAACGAGGTCAAAACCAAAAAGCACGCCCACAACATGGTCGACTCTCTAAAGGCTGCCATCATGGAGGCGTTTGCTGCTATAGACAAGGACATGGTCGTCAAAGCATGTGAATCATTTTGCACCCGCCTTGGGATGGTCGTCTCCGCTGGTGCCCTTTACCTTGGAAAATAATGCAGTATGTAACTCTAACTGTTGCTAAATAAACTGTCGGGTCTCTGCATATACAACTTTCATTTTCTTTTTGTCAAATGCCGGATCTTGCTGTAAAAACATTGTATAAGTAGATTCCCCTTTTCAAAAAAACATGTTCCAACTTCACCCTCTCAACCATAAAGGATGGAACAGGTCAGTTGAGATTGAGAGATACTTTCCCAAAATCAATAGGAATACTTGAAGGCGAGGCATCTGTCTCTGGCCAAATATGTATTTCGGCTCAGCAGGGAGACACTTTAGTTGCCAACGCACGCATCACCGTAAGAAAACTCCGTTAATTGAAAATACCAGTGATCACATCCAGCACCTCTCTCCTTCGTTCTTTTCTTCGCTGCCCCTTTTCTGTTCTCTCTCCCTCTTGCGCTTTTACTTTCTCTCCTTCTCTTCTCTTTCCTCCTCTTCTTTCTCTCGCTTATGGTCTCTCTCCCTCTCCCTCTCTACTGTTCTGTCTCCTTCTTCTCTTCTCTTTCTCTTTTCTCTTCTCCTGTCTCTTTTCTTTCTTGTTTCCTCCCCCCCCCTCTCTCTCTCTCCTTCGCTCCCTCTCCTTCTCCTTCGCTCTCTCTCCCTCTCGCTCTCTCTTCTTCGCTCCCTCTCCTTTACTCCCTCTTCCTCTCTCTTCCTCCCTCTCCTTCGCTCCCTCTCACTCTCTCCTTCATTCTCTCTCTATTTCGCTCCCTCTCTATCCTTCGCTCCCTCCCCTTCCTTTTCTCTCCCTCTCATTCACTCTCTTTCTCTTTCATTCCCTCTCTATCCTTCACTTCCTTTCCCTCCTTTTCTCTCCCTCTCCTTCGCTCTCTCTTTCTCTCTCTTTTATCTCCCTCGCTCCCTTCTTCTCCCTCACTCCCTCTCACTCTCTATCCTTCAAGTTTCCTCCCCCTCCTTCGCCCTCTCTCGTCCTCTCTCTCTCCTCTCTTTTGGCCAAGATCAAAGTGTAGTATCTGTTCTGATGGATACTGCACCCCATAGACTGGTATTGTCTTTGCCTTTGGGGCTTGATTTATGCCGGTCTATGGGTCTGTCCTGTGCAGTTCTAGGAGGTCCACCCTCCCAGGCTTCGCCTCCCCTCGTTGGGGAGGAGTAAGTTTATTGCTTACTGCCTGAGGCGCACTTACCGGGAAATGCCGACGGGGCTGCCCAGGCATTTTTTGTAGGCCAGAGTGCTCACCTTCTCGGGCACTGGCTTTTCAAATCCCACTTTCCGAACTTGTGTCACATATTTCTATTGTGGGTAGGAGTTGAATAACTCCTTCTCTCTCTCTCACTATCCTACTCTATCTACCATCCTCATCCTCTTCTCTCTCTTTCCCGACTATCCTCTATCTTCTGTTTACTTACTCACATCCTTGAATTACCTACTAGACACCATCCTCGAGTGCCTTCGGTCTTTCTGTACAAAGGTTTGTCAGGACTGTAAAGGTACCCCACTCGATCCTGCATCACGAAACCAAATGGAACACAGGACCCCACACACTTCTGTCACCCGTGGGTATCGTTGTCGGCCACTCATGCACAGGGGTTTGATATCCCGGTCGCGGTGCCGAGTAAAACAGATACCTCACTCTGCTCCGATGTCACTGAACCACTTGTAACATAGGTGGTCCACTCGTGTCTCTATCGCTGTGCCCACACGTCTGGTTCTCTCCGCAGAAATTTTTCCCGACTGTGAACACCCTCTTTGGCTGGTGATTGTTTTAGTGGCAGTAAAAACCAAGATGTGCCGAATCTTCTCTAGGTCGTGATGACGGCGATGATGATGATCTCGTGATTCTGTGAAGGCAAGGTTACACAAACAGAGCAAATAGACAATAGGAATAATTCAAACTCAGCGGTTTCTTTTTGTATCAAATAATTATTAACAAGATAACAACTGTTTTTAAAACGTCGAATTAAGTCTACTCTTCGATAATGTCTTTGTTTACTAAACTAGTTCGCCGTCGTTCTCTCGGTCTGATCATGTGACTGTCTTCTCGTTCTAAAACCAAAGTTCCTTTCTCTTCCCAAAAAGTCATATTGTCACACCTTTTCTTTCTCCAACATCCCTCCTGATTCAGATTATTTGAATTTCTCTATTAAACGTTATCTCTATATCATGACAAAACTATTATTCGCTTTCTTCTGCTGTTTCCCTAATGTCGACACTCTATCAGTCCGACATTCCGATCTCCCATCCCATTTTTCCTGTTAAGCATGAGTCTTTGTGGGGGGATAATTGTAATTGACAGCTAACACGCTTTTTCCCAGACATTTGGCGCCATCTCTCAGCGTGTTTCCTATAGTTGATTCCATGTGAATATATACTAGTCTCAATTCTACGTAGGGCCCCACCATCACCAAGATGCATACTAGTGCGCCCTAAAAGTGCACAATCTCTGTCGGTTCTATTGGTCCTGTCACAAGACAATCTAACATGAGGATACTTCACCATACAAGTAAACCCAAACAAAATATTAAAAATAACATAGTATTTGAAGCCCAAATAAGATCCCCTTAGTATGGCTACCCCAAACTGGCTCATACGAGGAATAATGCACCTTCTTCTAATGATGTTACCTCAAGTAACAGCACTTAGCTGGATACTCCACCAGACCAGATGAATTCTTGTCCTGGAATCCAGCAAAATTCAGAAAATACCACAATAAAGATAAACTATAACATAATTAAGTGGCTGATTCAGGGGAGGAGAATTAGTGTTCTTCACTGCTTTACTAACTCAACGTTTGAGAGGTAGAAGAGAATCTTGATTGAACACTCGAATATCTAAGTATCTCATATAGAAATCGAGTTTTAGCCCCAGAAAAGGGGCCCCTTGATTTCTGAGAACTAACTGAAGTAAAATGAAAACAAAGTCGAAGCAATGTATGTTATTGATGTTCCCTTTTATCAAGAAATAAAACTGCATAGTCTTCAACTAAACGATTTAATTATACAATGGAATCGGTCAGTTTATTGATGATTTAAAAAAAAAATTGTTTTTCAATTTAATTCACCCCAAACAAGGCACATTGTCACTGAGACATAAGGGGCTACTGCGAATTAGGGGACATACCTACAGGAGCATACTAAGTGGGGAGTTGTGCAGTGAGATGTTTGTTCATGTTACATATAAATTTCTGCATGTTGTTATAGTCAGGGAAACGACGAGCAGGGAGATAGTTCCAAAGGTTCGAGGAAAGAATCTTTTAGACTAGAAAGCATTTTGGCATCTGGGGACCTCCACAGTGAAAAGGTGGGATTTTGCTGATTGATGAGTCGGCCGGGAGTATCTACATCGAGAGGGCAGCACATTCCATTAAAGTACTTGTAAAATAAGTTCAGTGATGCAACATTGCGACGATGTGACAGAGGCTGACACTTGCTAGATAGTGGGAGACCTATTAGATTGAAAGCTCTATTTTGGACCTTGTCTAAGAAGGAGAAGGTAGTGGTTGATGCACCAGCCCAGATGTGACAACAATACTTCATGCATGGGCGAATGATGGCTTTGTAGAGATATAGGATACTGGCAGGTGTGAAAAGTTTTCTTGCGCGGTAGAGGGAGCCCACCTTCCTTGCTGCAGCCTTGACAATATCTTCAATGTATTTATTACAGTTAATGTTACCTATGAATTAATGAAAAATTAGTGACGTAATCGTTTTCTTGTCTAAATAGAATCATCATAACCAACAATAATCCCTTAATCCTAATCCAAATGACTTGCAGAAGATTAATGGTGGCTTTCTTATCTAAGGATTGTTTGAGTTAATAACTCTCCCTTTTTCAGATAAACAACTAAGCTGAGAATGATAAGAGAAATAGTTGCGGGGGATGGGGGGGGGGCGTGGTGGTGTGCTCTTCTGCTCAATAGATGATTAATTCTTATGATATGAAGATTCCTAAATAAAAGTGGAGTCAAAAATAACCTCGTTGCTGTATCCATTTTGATCTTTTTATGTAAACCCACCTCCTTATTTTTGTTAGGTTTTGTCCACCTGAAAAAAAAAATGACTACAAAAATGGACCTTTTTCTTTTTAATGCGTAGAATCTGGATTTATCCCACATTCAATCGACCTTGTGTCTAAATTTGGCCTCGTGGGGAGGCAAGTAAATTGGGACTGGTCTCCTATTCACAGGTTTTCCTCACATAAGTCTAAAGGATATTTTTAACTGGATACGTGTTTTATAAATTTAAAGAAATTAACATAAAAAACTTTTCTTTTTTTTTTAAAACTAAGTGACCTTTTTATATTTTGATAATCCACAAGCAAAGTACACATGAAGGTTCTTCGGCATTAGTTCAAAGTGAATTATTTTTCCTTAAAAAAAACATAATTTCTAGCGTTTTTTTTGCTACTAAAAGCAATGCTTAAATCCATTAATCGTAGTTACTTACTCTCTCATGCAAATACTAAGTGGCATATTTTTTCCACAAAATATCACAAATATTTTTTTCGTATCAGCTATAAAGCAGTATAAGCTAGTTAAAGATGAAAATTGACATATTCAGGTACTGTACCAACGCCACTAGTGTTTATGAATTTAAATAAAAATTGTAATAATGTCACTATTATTTTTCAAAGAATTTAAAAAAAAAACCTAAAGACGGTCCCATTAGGAAAGTAGGTGGATCCTATTACTCCCATGCATCACCATTTTTTCATGGCATCACATGAGTATATTCAATTTTATTTGGATTTGTAAAATTCTTCAAATTGAAAATTAAAATTTTTATTAACCTCAAAGATGATTGGTAGGTGTTATGTTATTTAATCTGTAAATGCCTTTTTATGCGTTTTAAAAAAGGAATTTTGTTTAAAATGAATTTCTTCTCATGTTAATCTGTAATGTCCACTTTTTTGAAAGAAGCACAGAATAAAATCCATAATTATTGACTTTGGAAACTTTCTGAATTTAACTGCCCAACAAAACTGGTTGATTAAATCGATATTTCAATAATAGTTTAATTGGTTTCGTTATGGACTAATCCTTTCTCGACCGTTTGTAGCTCAATGACAGATCGATGATTAGATGGATCTGCAATTTTAAATCTGACCAATCGGTTAAGCTGGTATGGTCATATGAAGTGTTCGTCTTACACATGGATGTCTTGAATTACAGGAAGTTTGGCCGGCCAAAGAAACCTTTGAAGCAAGTGATTTGACAAGACTGTACAGAGTGGAATTTGGAGACAATTAACCCACTGAACCGTGAGGACTGGAGAGTGAGTTTGTCTAATATCAGAAAACGTCTGACCCCTGAACAAGAGAAAGCAACGTTAAATGAATTGAAGAAGACTCATTTTCATTCAGTGAGTTAATTAAAACAAATCTTGAAGAGTCACGACGTAGTAAACACCACATGCCGGCCATTTGTTTTTATCTACTCACTGAAGAAATGGGAATCTTCTTTGATTCATTTTCCCTTGTTCAGGGTTCAGATGTTTTCTGATATTACTTTCAAATCTCGAATCAAGTCCACCATTGTATTCATGTTAGATTTACTGTATTTTAGTTTTGATTTCAATAAATATTCGATTAATAGTAAATTAAAGACATAATTCAATGTATATTTATCAAAGTTAGGTATAGGCGAGAAACACACACACACAGACACACGAAATGTCGTCTGATGGTTGCATTGATACAGAGATGCAGAGGAGGGTGGTAGTCGAAAGCATTTATCATGTCTTAAATATGAAAAAAAAATTAGGCGAAGAAGAAAAAAATTATTATTATTATTATTTGTACTCACTAGTTCTCACACAGATCATCGTCAGTGATTGCTCACCGACAACAACCAGTGGTATTTCCTGGAGTCTGAGTGACAACAAGTCTCCCCAGATTTCCAGTATTCTTCACCTCTTTTCGATAACGATGCGGTATCGCAACAGCCTCTTACCATTGATTTCTCGCTGGTAAGGACAATTGGTCTTCTCTGGAATTTGGGTGGCAATAAGCCTCCCCAAGGTCCCAGCATTCTCTGCACTTTTCCAGTGGAGGTCTGGTTTGTGCTGTCCCTCCTCGGTCTTCTCATCCTCCTCGACCCTCTACAAATATTTTGTCTGGTGTCAGCCTAGGCCGGCACCAGTTAAAAAAATAAAAATAAATAAAAAATAAAAATAAATAAATAAAATGATATTTGTTTTAAATTAATTTAAAGAAAAAAAAAATTATTTTTTTTTAATTTTTAATTTTCCTTCCTTTTTTTCCTTTCAATTCCTTAATTTTTTCCTTTTCTCTTTCCTTATTTAAAAAAATATATATAATCCTTAATCCTTTTTAATTTTTCTTTTTAATTTTTTTTTTTGGGGTGGGGTGGGGAGTATTATTATTATTATTATTATTATTATTATCATCATCATCATCATCATCATCATCATCATTGACGACTCCTCACTACAAGTTTTCACACAGGTCATTATCAGTGATTGTTCACTGACAATAACCGGTGGTGTTCCCTGGAGTCTGAGTGACAACAAGTCTTCCCAGGTTTCTAGTACTCTCTACCTCTTTCGATAATCATTGCAAACGATTTGCGTTATTGCAACAGCCGCTCACCATTGATTTTTCGTCAGCAACGAACATTGGTCTTCTCTAGGATTTGGGTGACAATAAGCCTCCTCAAGGTCCAAGTACTCTTCACATCCTCCAAATGGAGGTCTGGTTAGTGTTCTCCCTTCTCGGTCTTTCCATTCTCCTTGACCCTTGATGATCATTTTGTGTGGTATCAGCCGAGGTTTGTGCCTTTCGGGGGAGGGGAGTTTATGAGATTTCTTACAGTTTCAGTTACCTTGGGTTCAATATCATCATCATCATCATCATCATCATCATCATCATCATCATCATCATCATCATCATCATCATCATCATCATCATCATCATCATCAGCAGCATCATAATCATCATCATTTTTTAATTATTT